>PVLA01002439.1:0-269935 GCA_004027455.1 Hydrochoerus hydrochaeris
AGTGGAATGAAGGAGAAAAGTAAACAAATAACAACAGAAAAATAGCATGGCAGAGATAAAACAGAGAAGATTGGTTATATCACTGTTTTATCTTGACTGATTTTATTTGAATCTGGTATGCTTGAGAGTGTCGAGTCTGAGAGTAGGGGCAACTACTCTGAAGATGACAGGATTCAATAGGATACCCATTCTGGTTTGAGTGTTAACTGCCTTTGAAGTCCTATAATGTCTCCAATGTTTAGATTTTATTAATAATGTAAAGCAATGCTAATGTAAAGCAATGCTATGTTTATATTATATTTGACGATATAGACAATTTTATTGAAAATAACTAGAGACATAATAGTGACTATCGTAGACCACCTAATGTTGTGTTTTTGTATGTTCTTTTCATTTCGTGTTTCTCTAGGAATTTGTATTGCTGACTTGTTTTGATTTATTTCTCCCTCTAATACAGAAAGGCTAGGTATATGTGTAGAGACTTATACATGTGTAGAACTTCTAAGTAGTTTACGAGAATGGATTATAGTTATTGTAAAGGAAAAAAAGGAAAAGAGAGTATTCTAAAGGATATAACTGCATGCATGTTTGAGTGTGTGGAATTAATAACCATGTTGCTAAAGTTTTAGTTGGATGGATGAGCAAAACTGACTGCAGTCTCACTGTTTGAATGTCCACTTTGTGGACTTTAGTTTTGTAACTTGAACAACTGCTTCTAAAAGGAAAGTATGTGATTATCAACTAGTGATTTTTACTGGTTACTATTTTTTTGTTTTGTTTTGTTTTTAAGATTTTGTATTGTTTCTACCCTCTTTCCGTTTCAAAATTTTTTCTTTAAATAAAACAATTAAAAAAAAAGCAAGAGGAGGAAAAGAAAGTGCTCTAAAAGAGATAACTGTATGTAACCTTAAGTGTGTAGGATTGATATCCATGTTACTAAGTTTTTGTTGGATTGGTGAATAGAACTGTTTGCAGCCTCACTGTTTGAATGTCCACTTTGTATGCTTTAATTTTGTAACGAACAACTATATCCAAGAAGACAATATGTAATGTATGAAATAGTGATTTCTTACTGTTTATTTTTTGAAATTCTGTATTGTTTCTACCCTTTTTTCTGTTTTGCTTCCCCCCTCTTTAAATAAAAAAAAATCATAAAAAAAATGCCTAGGAATCACCCTAACCCAGGGAGTGAAAACCTTTACAATGAAGATTACATAACAATGAAGAAAGAAACTGAAGAAGACACTAGATAATGAAAAGACCTCTCATGTTCATGGATTGGTAGAATTAATATTGTTTAAATGGGATGATCACCTAAAGCAATCTACAGATCCAATGCAATTCCCATTAAAATTTGAAGACATTCTTCACAGAATTAAAGAAATAATTTTATAATTCATATGGAAACACAAAAGATCCAGAATAGCCAAAGCAAGCCTGAGAAAAATGAACAGTGTTGAGACAATTAGCAACACTGAACTTCAAAATATACTACAAAGCCATAGTAACAAAAATAGCACAGGATTAGCACAAAGTAGACAAATAGACCCATGGGATAGAAAAGAAGACACAGAAACTCATACAACTAATCACTATCAATAAAGAGGCCAAAAGTGTACATTGGAGAAAAGACAATCTTTTTAACAAATGGTACTGGGAAATAGGGATATTCATATGTAGATGAATGAAATGAGATCCCTACCCTCAGCCTTTGTCATCAGACCCAAAATCAACTCATAATGGATCAAAACCCTAAGTAAGATCTGAAACATTGAAACAAATGTCTAACAAATTCGTGAAAAAAATGTTCAACATCTTTAGTCATTTGGAAATGCTAATCAAAACTATATTGAAATTTCATTTCACTTGTCAGGATGACTATCATGAAGAGTACAAAAACAGAACAAAACAAAACAAAAAGGACAAATGCTGATGAGGATGCAGGAAAAAGGAACTCTTCTAGATTCTTAGGGGAAATTTTAGTGCAAGCACTATAGAAATCAGTATGGAGGTTCCTAAATAAACTAAAAAATAGAAAGCCTAAATAATCTATCTATAGCACTCCTTGGTATAAACTCAAATTAAAGCAGGTACCCTATAGGTATAGCTGCATACCCATGTTTATTGCAACACAATTCACAATAACTAAGATATGGAACCATCCTAAGTGTCCATCAGTAGATGAATGAAGAAAATGTGAATATTATTCAGCCATAAATAAGGACAAAATTATGTCACTTACAGGAAGATGGATATAGAGATCATAATGCTAAGTGAAATAAGCCAAACTGAAAAAGACAAGTATCATATGTTTTCCCTAATCTGAGGAATCTTAAAAAAAGACATGAAAGTACAAGGAATGCTATTATTAAACAAGAGGTGAGGATTGAAGGGGAGGAAATACAAAGCAGGCAATAAGAGGGATGTGTATGATTAAAGTCTATGTATGTATAAAATTTTAAAATAATAGCAAATGCAGAAGTAAAAAAAATTGTGACTAGAGGGTATAGGTAGGTTATAATGTGAGTTATAGTTTTCTGGACAAGAAAGCAACAGACCAAGTAGTAGCACATGATTCATGTCTACTCAGTATCACACAAGAGTTCAAAAGGTTGGAATGTAAGACAAGTGAGATTTGAGTGTCTTCATAGTGCCAGAGGGCCTGGGTGATTTACTGGGCCAGTTGCTTTGACACTGTGCTGACACAACAGTAGTGACAGAATGAGGATTCAGTTTCCTAATCCTGAAAAACGACAGGGCAGTGATGGCCCAGGAGCAACATAGGGGTGTATTTGGAATATTCCTTAGGGTCATGTGAAAAATGGTCTCCCTTTCTGCTCCTCGAAATCTTTGGTTCTCTGCTTTTCCCTTTTCTCTTAGTGTTGAGCTTCCTCAGTCTCCATCATGGGGACCCCAATTCAAAGGTTATCTCAGACATTTAATTCAGAAAATGCCTGTTTGGTTCACATTATGTTCTGAATTTTGCGTTTTGAGCAAGAAGTAGGTGGAAGCTGAATGCTTATTGGCAGTGAGCAGAAGCAACTGGAAAAAAGGTGGAGGAGGAAGGCTGGGAGAGGAAGAGGATAACTGCCTGGAAACTCCAAGTTGTGATTGTGGACTTGAGAGCCATCCAGCCTAGGCTACAGATCCAACTTAACTCTTAATAACTGTGTGACATTGGACAGATGACCTTTTCCTAAGCCTAAACACATTCATTTGGGTAAGAGCATAAAAACAGCACTTGGGCATTTCACAATCGGATGGTGGAATTAAACAAGATAATTTATGCAAAGAGTTTATTTAGTACCTATGAATACTTAATGAAAGTAGTTCTCTTATTGCACACACATGATGTACTTATGTGTGTGGATTGCTCAAGAACAACCATCATGTAGTTTAAGATCTATGTTATCTGTCATCTCATTCTTGTCTCCTTAAACTTTGAGCTTGTTGAATTTGGTCTTGGCAGTTTCTGCTCCCCCTCAAGGATATGTTAGCAATCTTGTCACATTTCATTATCTTCCAGGTGGTTGCACATGGATTGTTTATATATTTGATCTCTGTCTTGCCTGATGCTGAGATTGTTGGCTTTGTATCTTGAGGGTTATTTTGTGTAAGGGCTGTCTCTATGTCCACCTCATCACAGTCTTTAGAGATGCCTTGCAAGCTCTGTGATTCTGAACACAGAATCTTGTGTCTGGCAAACATTTGTGATTTCCTACATGCCTCTGGGTGCAAGTCAAAGGGGACTGCTAGTTATAAAACATAGCTCTTAAAAGGCCTTATTAATTATTTCCTGCCTTAATCAAGTATGGCTTTTCATCCTTCCATCAGGCAAGGCACCTTAATTGTATGATAACAGTTGAACTTTTAAAGTAAAAGCAGCAGTTAAAAATGATTCTATCTTCTCATTGTCTATGGTTATTCTGTCATTCAGATGGGTGAAGGGGGTGGCAGAGGGGTTGGAAATTGTGTGACTTTCCCTTCTTTCTCTTTTTTTCTTTTATGCATAAGAATGTTTGCCTGTTTTTAACCTTCCCCTGGAGCAATCCTTCTTCCTTCTCATACCAGCTCTTTGGCGCCATACAACTGAATTTATGTTTCTTTTGTTCTGTCTTTTGGATCTGATAACAAAACCACCTGGGAGAATGGGTGCATGCTTTGGCCACGCTCTGTAGACATTAGAGAGCATCACTGTGACATGAGGATCTGTGCTGCGCTGGTGCAGCTAGTAACAATAGCAATGGTACATAAGACGTAATAGCATCAAATACAATCATGCACTAACTGCCATGGTTGTTCCTGCTCAGTCTCTGTTGTTGCTTGCAGGTTCCTCAGTTTATGCAGAAGTGACCCAGAACCCAATCTTTTCCTCATCTTTCCTCATCTAGGTGGTTTTCCTTGGTGCTCTCATCCAACCTCATGCTTTAGTTGAGCCTCTGTATGTTTGTAACTCGAAAATTTTCTCTAGCCTGGAACTTTCTGCTGAACTCCAAGCTTGTGTACCAAACTTCTCCCCCAACCTATAGCTGCACTCAGACTCACAGGTACTTGAAACATAATGTGTCTAAAAAAGATCTTTTAATATTTCCTGTCAAGCCAGATTGGGCAGCTTCCAATGTCAATAAGTGGCAACCCTGTTTTCAATTGCCCAGGCAAAGACTTTTGGTGGTCTTAACTCTTCATTCTCTCACTTCCTACATCTCATCTTCAGCAAGTCATGTTGTTTTAGCCATAGAGTATATCCAGAGTATAACCTAACCTTGTTCCACCTTAGTCCACCAAGCCATTATACTTTTTCACTTGGATTATTCCAGTTTCTAACTGGCCTCCCTGATTTGCTCTCTACCCCAAACAGTTCTCCAAACAGCAACCAAAGTGATCTTAAGGAGATTCATGTTTCCTCTCTTCAAAATTTCCAATGGTGCTCATGTCAAAATCCAAGTCCAAATCCTTTCACAGGATATAGAGCTTTAAGTAATCTAGACCCCATTATTTCCCTTCTCTAGCTCTCCCTCTATGGCCTTAGCACTTGCTATTTCCACTGTGTGGATTTCATGTTCTTTGCATGTCTGCCCAGGCCATATTCAACACTGTAGCTGCCTATTCTAGCCCTATCTCTCTGATCTCTTTAGCCCTTAACCACTATCACACTTATCTTACTTTAGCCATAAAAGGTGAGTTCCCCCCCCCCCGTTTTATCTACTAGTGCTTGGCACAGAATAGCCATTTGGTACATATTGGTTGATCAAAGTGCTATAAGATCACTATATTTGTTAACTTGTTTAATTCCCACGATGCCTTTATAAGCTCCATTCTGCACATGAGGAAACTGAGGCACAAACAGGTTAAGTAAATGGCCTAGCATTACATACCTGGTAGTGTCAGAGCTGGGGTATAATTTGAGAAAATCTGAGACAGATCCTGTGCTTCATCACTGGGCTTCACCACTAGGGTATATATAGTGTGTGGTTTTCCTGTCCTGGGTTTGAGAGCTGTCGTGCTGCTGGGACCTGGAATGGGTTGTTGCTGATGTATTTAGCTTTTGCTGCTATAACAAAATATCACAGACCTAGGGGCTTAAATGCCAGAAATTTATTTTCTCAGGGTTCTAGAGGTGGAATTCAGAGCTCAGGATGAGGATTTGGTCTGATTTTGCTGAGAGTCTCTTTGTGACTTGTAGGGAGGAGCATTTCTCACTGTGTCCTACAGGGCTTTTCCTTGGTGTATGTGTGTGTAGGGGACCCAGGGAGAGAAGTCTCTTCTTACTCCTTCTTGTAAGGCCACCAATCTTATCAGATTAGGACTCAACCCTGTTCTTCATTTAGGCTTAATTACTTCCTAAAATCTTGATCTCCAAAACTTTTGGGAAGCACCATTCAGTCCCCATTAGGCATTCTCTGGAATGAGTGACTGGAGGGCTAAGACAGAGGTTTCTTATTGAGCCAGCCATGTAAAACCAATCCTGGGGCTTAGTAAGGATTGAGGTAAGAGCTCTGCTGCCTCCAGATCTTATCCAGGACAACATGAAGAGGTCTCCCTGATATCAGCTATTACTGTGTCAGGCACTGGGCTAACTGGGCTAAGTGAGCTAACAGCACTTCCTTTAATCTTCTTGACCTGTGAGCTGCATACTGCTCTTATTCTTGTTTTATAACTGGGGAAACTGAGGCACCAAGAAATTGACTACTCTGCCTCAGGTCACAGAGATGGAAAATGGTAGAACCAAGCTATGGATCTGATTTCAGAACCAATTTTCTTTACTTTAAAATGCATTTATTTTGGAAAATAAACTGAAATTACAAGATTACAGCAACTCTCTACAATCTTTATTATAATACCTGCATTGAATAAATCTTGTCTTTACAAAGCCTTTTTTTGCTAGTTTGCTAGCATGTAGTGTGTATTTATTAGTTATAAAATATGTAGTGGGTCAGGATTACAGGACTTTAAGGTTTTTTTCTCTGCAACATTTTAAAAAAAGTTACCACAATAAAAAAAAACCCAGAATAATATGGTTAGAGAAAGTTGGCACTTATTAGGAATTAGGTGATATTTCTAGACCTCTCCTGTGACCTTGGAAGTAGCCACAGCTTGTCTCTGGATCCTCACTTTCCCAGAAGGCAATGGAAGGTCTATAACAGTGGACTTCTGAAGTCTTTTTGTGCTCTGTGTTTGGAAACCTGAAGTCCCATGGGAGTCATGTGATGCTGTCACAGTCTTTCTGAAGCTTGGCATGTATGTGTGCTGCAGTTCCCAGTGGTAGTGTTGGCACTGGTGGGTTACCACATTCCCAGTGGTTCTGCTGTGTGGGAAGGAGTCATCCAGAAATCTAGGGAAGGCAAGAAATGGTAGAAGGCCAAGAGACTCCTCTGTCCTTCTTCTGAGTATGTAGGCTTGGGAGCAGAATTTAGGGGAGGAATGGAGTAGATGTCTTGGGTTCCAGGAATTAACACTTCTGTTCTGGAAGAAGTGAAGTATAGTTGATGCCCTGGTGAATTCCTGCTCCTGCTGCTCCCCTACATGTGCCCCAGGATTGTCTTCAGATGAGAACATCTGTGCCAATTGTGTCTGCCTACATTTTGCCCGCATTTTCTCATATGCTCCTTACCATAGCCAAGGAAGGAATATACTTCTGGCCTTGGGCCACCCCTTGGAAACCTTGAGACTTTGGCCAAGCCAATGGCCACATACTTGGGCCATTTCCTCTAGTGGGTCAGTCAGAGGCTTCTGGGCTTGTAAATATTTTCACCAATCCCTCAAGTAATCCTTTATTTTATTTGTTAATTAGTACATATCTGCAGTACATAATGATTATATTCATTGTGGTGAGTTGGTAGACGTACATCACACATCTTAATTCTACCCCTCCCATCCTCCCCACTCCTTCCATCTCTTAGTTCCCTTCCCATTTGCAAAAGCTCTATTTCCATTTTTCTTTCTTTTTTTCCATGCCCTTTTCCTCTTCTCCCAACCTCTTCCTCCATTTCTTGTTCCCCTTCCCATTTAAGAAAAATCTCCCTAGTTTTTATTATCTGTCGTATATTTTACCTTTTATTAATATTTCAGGTTTCTCACATAAGAGCAATCCTTTCTTAATTCTCCAAGCCAGCTGGGATTTAAGGCCTCAGTTGGAATGATACTTAACTGCACCCTCTTCTAATGTAAAGCTTCATTCAAAGAAGACGTGCTTTTAACTATTTACAGTTTGCTTTGATAAACAGGAAATATCTTGTGTGCTGTCCCCCAATTCTCTAGGGACCTGAATGAGAGAATTTGGGATGACTGTCCTGGCTTGTAAACCAGGCCCTTCTGCCACTAGGACAAACTCTCAGCTTCTCAGGGACAGGCTCCAGTGAGTGAGTCTACCACAGAAGCATTTTCCAGTGTTGGAAGGAGTCTGTGCTGGCCTTGGAAGCTGGGCTCTGTCTTACTTCTGCCATCTCAGGACACAGAAAATGTGTCCTGGGATGACTTGCACTGTTTGGCTTGTAGTTTTGAAGTGCCTGGATCAGTAAAGGACAGTCCATTGAGGTGGGGAAACTCCTTGGGCATTGGAGGGGAGGAGAAAACTTGGAGGATGGGAGAAGAGGTAGGCTAACAGGTGATCCAAGGTGAAAGAAACCATCAGTAGATAATAAAGGATCGCAATGAGTGAAAGGACTTCAGGTTCACTCTCCTGGCAGCACAGGTGGGACCTTGCCTCTCCAGGACTCCTTTGTGCCCTGTGGTGAGCTGAGGAACTGCATTCCTCCCATCTGCTCTTCCGAAGTCACACCGGAGTGGTCTGGGCTTAGGGTTACAGATAAGATCTAGGATGCCCAGTTAAATTTAAATTCTAGATAAACAAAAAATAATTTTTAAAGTACAAATATGACCCATGCCATATTTAAAACATTCTTATACTAGAAAATCATTTGCTATTTAAGATTCAAATTAAACAGGACCTCCTGTATTTTTAGTAGTGAGATCTGATAATCCTGTCTAGATCTTGGTGGTCATTTCAGGACTCAGTTTGTCTTGAAATCTTGGGAAAAGTGTATCGTGAAAAGTATCCTTGGCCATGCTTAGGGCTCACAGAGTGTAGGAAGGGGCCAGCATCAGGTAGGTCTTCAAGACCTTTCTGAGTCTGGGAATACTTTAATCATTCGGCTGTCTTGGCTTGAAATTCTGCTATCAGCCTTGATCAGCGAGTAAAAGAGTGGGGAGAAGACTGGTCTGGAAGGCAGAATCTGAGTGCAATCTATCTGGTAGTATATATCTTCCTAAGCCTGTATGTATCCTCAGCTGTGAACATAATGAGACTTATAATCCTGCAGTAATTATGTAAAGACATGTAACAACCATTTGGCATACAAAAGGGTCTTAATAAGTACTAGCTGATACCATTTTTAGTGCAATTTGAAAGAAATCCTTGGGCAGAGGAGGAAATTACTAACAGGGAAAAAGATGGAATAGAAAGGGAAGGCATCATCTCGGGTTTCCTTCTCACCATACTCTCACATTGCTGTTGATCTTCTGGCCACTTGGAAGGCTTTAGCATTTGCTCTTCTCCTGTGTGGAATCCAGGACATCAAGCCAGAACAGGAGGACAAAGAGACTGAGGCATTTTAATATTGGGAAGGATTTACAGAGAACCTGAGACATCAGGGCTGGGCTATGATGTGTGCTGAGGTTGGGAGGAGAGAGGAGAGAAGAATGCATTCAACTACGACTACTGCAAAGATGGAAAGTACCATTACTTTTCAGCATGATGATTGCGTTATACTTCATATGAGGAAATACAAACTTTATTGATGTTAGTTGTAAATATAGGAGATGTCAGTTATAAACTAAGAAAATGAAAACTATAAACAATTTTGTATGTAAATTCAAGAAAAATAAAACCAAACAGTGCCATTTGTACCTAATCACCTGGTATATCACATATGGTATTGAAGTTCATCACATATGCATTTCTTTTGATTTCTAAGTTTAATGTGACTTTGCCATTTTATCCTGTCCAGGGCAGCCTTAACATTCAGCTCCCTGAGTGACAAATTGTTCTCTGTACATTCTGGAGGGCCAGAACTCCAGCTCCCATTCTCATACCAGCCTCTTGATGCTGTGACACAATTATAATCATGGCATATTGTTGGTTCTGTTATAAAGTGATAGCTTAAAAGTACAATGGAGTTACTCCTGAGCCATTCTTCTGAGGATTGCTTGCAAATAATTTCAGAACTGGAGCTCACGAGCCACAGGTCTGAATGTTTTAAAGTTATACTAAGTTAATTAATATTTGTTACATGCTTGTAAAATATGTTTGCGTCCTACTAGGTGACTATTAATTATGGTATGTCAACTGTAACCCATTAAGAAGTCCATGGCTGGTCTTTGGAGCCCAGTTCTTGCTGTGCCCCAGATGACTGACATGTGGACCAGCAAACTGGGGAGAAACATCCACCTAAGATATTGGTGGAGTCAACCAATGAGCTTGTTGCCTGGATGGGATAAAAGGGGAAAAAGAAGGGAGTGTCCCAGAGCTCCACTCTGTGCCATCACCTTTGGAAACTGATCTCATCTTCCTTCAGCCTTCCAATACAGACTTACACTGGTGAAGCTTCCAGGCCTTTGATATTAGTCCCTTTCCTATTGCTGAGACAAAACATTAAACACTTATAACTTAAGGAAGAGAGATTTATTTTGATTTGTGAGTTTTAAGGGGATTCAGTCCATGCTGTTTGGTTAGAAGGCAGAAATGACATGGAAAGAATAGCATAGCAGAGAAAAGCTGTTACCATATTGTGGTTTGGGAATGAGACCAGACCCTCTCAAGTCATGCCCCAGTGACTTGCCCCTTTTTATCAGGCCTAACCTCTGAACACAAGACTTTTGGGGGGACACAGTAGATCTAAACCATCACTTGACAAGGGTACATTTGCAACAATCAGGAGTTATGTTCAAAATTATAAACCAAGTTTCCTCCACACACCAGGTCACACCATGGTAGAATATCTCTTCTGTTGCCCTGAGTCTGCCCCTACTCTCCTCTTCTCACAGACTCTGTGTAGTGTAGCATCTTGAGCCTCTATGTCAGTTTTCAATTGCTCCTGGAGAAAATTTCTACAAATTTTGTAACTTAACACAGACTTATTCTCTTACACTTCTGGAGGCTGGAATTCTGGGTCTCACTGAGCTAAAATCAAGTTGCCGGCAGGGCTGCATTTCTTTCCTTGTTTTGTTCAACTTCTAGAGGCTTCCTGAAGCCCTTGGTTCATGAGCCTTTACTCTCTATTCAGATCCAGCAGTGTAACATCTTTAGACCTCCAACTTTTCTTTCTCTATTACTTAGAAGAACTATTATAACCACATTGGAGCTTCCTGGACAGCACAGGATAATATCCCTATCTCAGTATCTTTAGTGACTTTTCAAAGTCTCTTTTGCCAAGTAAGGTAACATGTTTACAAGTTCTAGAGCACGGGACGTGGATGTCTATGGAGGTGCATTTTCTTGCCTCCTATAAGGTCGCTGTACATAGTGTGGCACTGAATTTTCCTTGCCAACAGCTGCTGTATGGGCTGGTGATCAGCACTAATGACAGGACTCAGCCTTGAGAGGATAAATCAGGTGAAGTGGCCTGTCCAGGCCCTGGAAATAGGCTTGAGTCTGTCTAGGCAAAGAATTAATAGTTGCAGTGCTCTGTGTGATCATCCAGACATGGGAAATTGGCTCTGGCTATGATCAACATCCTGCCCCATGAGGACTGACTGGAAAGAGAAGGACCAGTGTGGAATCCTTCAAGGCTTGAGGCCCAGGGGAGGATCCTTCTTGTCTAGGTCTAAGGGTGATATTGTTCTCTAATCTTCAAATCCAGGGTTATTAATCTGAGTTCAATAAACTCATTGAAATTGTGTGCAGATGTTTTTCTTCACGTATATGTAGTTTCCCCATTTTTTTTTTTTGATGGGAGCAGGAGTTTAAAGTTTTCATTGCATTCCAAAAGTGACCCACAACAGTTAAATGCCACCACCTGGAACACTGTAACTCTCAAAGCTGGCCCTTTCTGCATAATTTTCTTCAGCCCCAAAAGACATAGAAGCTTCCTTGTGTCTAAGATGTGGCCTTTACAACCCAGCATTGTAAAGCTCTATTCAGAACCAGCAGTGTACAAAAAGTTCTACGGTGACAATTCTGGGATGTTGTATAAGCCCTTGTGAGTTAGCTGATGCTCTGGCCTAGACAAGGGGAAAAGGAGCACCAGAGGGCTCTAAAGGGAAGTGTTGCGTCACTGACATTCAAAGGCGCTTTCCACACCCTAATCTCATCTGCCAAACAGAACACTGAACAAGAGCCAGATGGGAGACTGTGCATGTGGACCTGGACGCAGCCATCCTGACCCCACCTGCCTGATGTGCCTGACAGGCGAGCCAGAGGCATGCTGTCCTCGAGGGGGAATCTGGAGGAGTGGGGGGAACATCAATTTCTGCCATCTGTTTTTTATTTTCTATGAAATTAAGCAGAATTTCTTCTTCCCAGTGAATTTCCTTAACAAGGGTATTTTAAAGCTTTGGAAAACATTCTTGTCCTAGTTTAATTGTACTGTATAAAGATTTTCTGTACTGCAAGAAAATATGGAGAGAGGGGGAGAGAGAGGGAGGGTTAGAGAGAAGGAGAAAGGGGAAAGGAAGAAGGGGAGAAGAGCAGGAGAAAGAGTAGAAGGGGGAAGCAAGGATAAAAAGGGGAAGAAGGAATGGGAGAGGGAGGAGGAGGGTAGCAGAGAGACTGCATTTCAGAAATTAAAGAGCAGCTCTTTTCACAAATGAATTTTTCTCTTTCATTTCTTCTCTCCCAGTGTGGAGCTATATCATCAGCTCACTTTGCTGAGACTGACCAGCCCGTGTCCCAGTCCTCTCCACTTGCTGGTCTGTAGGAGCTTTGTATGGTGATGAGGAATCTTCCCTGGAGGAACATGAGGTGAAAGAGAAAAGCAAAGGAGGGCGCCGATGGACCCAGAAGCTTGATCCCTGGTGTACAGGATGGCAAAGTGTGTCCAGCTGGAGAGTTCCTTTCTTGGGAAATGCCCAGAGACCTCTTGGTTCTGCATCTCCAACTCCTTTCCAAGCACTTTGAGATGGAGCTTAGATCCCTCTATCCTATTTTACAAAACCATGTGTTTCTGAAGGAGCCAGTTATCTTGGGGAAACTGAGACAATTATGAGCCATTCACTGTACACTGGAAAGTCTCCATGTGTTCTTTGGCGGACAGGTAAGAAAGATTGGCTAGAGTTCTTTGTTCTAGTATGTAGGCAGTGCTAACTTGACAGTTCATTGTGCTCCCAGACCAAAGCTCCAGGAAATTGTTAGGTTGCTATCACTTTTGTACTTAGTGCCTCAGAAGATAGACAGATGGAGAACTGGGTCAAGGGAGAGCTGAAAACTTGGGAAAAACTGACCAGATGGGAGCTCTGTGAGGGCAGGGCCAGTGCCCTAGTTAATGATGAACTCTCTGCTCAGAACCTGCAGAGAGCATGCCTGGGATCTGTTGATAACCAGTAAGTGCTGGTATGCTCACTTCAAAACTATGAGCCTAACTTACTGACTTTCTCTGATTTCACAAGAGAGTTGTTCTGGAGAACAGTCTCTGCCTAAAGCTCTGAGGGTGGAGTCTTCACTTGGGACAGGGAGAGTTGGTTCCCTTCAACATGGTAGACTAAAGACCAGGCATTGAGTAAGGTGTGAGAGTTAAACACTGAGTAAGAAAAATTCTTCATCTTATGAAACTTACCCTCTAGCCAGGAGGACAAATAATCTTACTGTTGGATAATTGCAGACTTTGATGGGTGTTTTGGGGGCAGAGCTCAGGAGGCTGAGAGAGTTTACCGGGAGAACAAGGGCACTGCTGTGGGTGATCATTTCCTGAAGTAGCCATGTATATGAGAAATGGGAAAGGTATGAAGGAGACTAGGTTTGAGAGGAGAATTTTAGGCAGAGGTGCCTCCCACAAGCTTGGGAGCTTGGGTCATGCTAAGGAGGCCAGCATGGATGGAAGGCAGAGCAAGGGGAGATAACACATGGTGGAAGGCTGAAGAAGGAGGGAAAAGGCAGATGGTGTAGGGACTTTTAGGTCATGGAAATCATACATATTTTCTTCTAGAAGGAACTGGAAGCCATGCAAGTGTTGGAACAGTAATGAGATGCTCATCACTTTGTGGGGTAGACAGTGGTTGAGAGGAGGGAAGGGTGAATGTGGAGATCAGGTAAGAGATAAACGCAGTGGGTCCCACTGTGATGGTGGCAGTGGAGAAGTAGAAAAGCAGATGAATTTTTTTTAGCAGTGGCAAAGTTTATTTGAAAAAGTAAAATTGAAGAGTAGGAGAGAAAGTGGCTCCAGGTCAAGGGAGAGCTGAAAACATGGGAAAAATTGATCAGATGGGAGCTCTGTGAGGGAAGGGCCAATGCCTTAGCTAATGATCAACTCTCTGCTCAGAAGAGCAAGTTTGGTCTGAGTAAAAGAAAAAAAAACCGAGATAGAGGTATAGCCTGGAGGAAGCAGGATGGGATACTCTGAGGAAAGCCACCATAACAAGCTCTTCTTGGCATCTACATCCTTTTATACTGTACAAATCTTGAGGAAACCCATGAGAACCATGCCTCAGGCTGATGTCCTGTCTAGGCAATCCTATTGTAAACCTGCTCCAATTTTTGTAAGAAGTCCAGGTGCAAGGCATTGGGAACTGTTCTGCATGTCTTCTTGGATCTTGTAATGAACAGATCATGCCTACTTCCCCAGCCAGCTTTGCCACACCCTAATCTCCTATCTTATTTTCCCCTAAGAGACACAGATTCCCTTAATTCTTGCTGAGGAGTGGAGGTCTCTGTCTTCTGTGAGCTGGAAGGGGCTGTAGACTCGACCTACTGGGGATTTTGTGCTCTCCAGCTACCTTGGAGTTCTGTAGCTCACTGGCTGGGCTGAAGAAAGAAAACTAAGTCAGAAAACAATGAGAAAAGAGTTAGTGACCACAGATCTTCACTATTAGCACAAATATGAGGAGCAGGTTAGATTTCATACTTCTGGTAGTGGCACTAAGAAATCTTTCTTTTTGAAGAGAAATCTCAAATCTTCCAGAGGCTCATAGAAACAGCTTTCTCTTTTTGGGTGATCTTGTTTTTCAGACAGCTCAGATAGGAATGGTTTTATTCTAGAAAGATGAATCCAATTATCATTCTCTGCCACCTTTACTTCCACGGGTATGGCAAGGATTACTGAGAAGGGGCCCTTGCATTTTGAATTTAACTGGTCAGCAAGTGTCCCTTCTCTCTAAGTTTTTACAGGCACTTGACCAATAGTAGATGGTCATCCTGGGTTAGGAGCTGGCAGGACTCTGTTACTACATGTTTGGATAGGCTGTTATACTTGACCCAGATTCACGTAAGAGCCTTGTGGTCACTGGGTCTACTATCATGTCAGAGAACAGAAATAGCTTCACATATAACATCTCAAATGGACTCAAACTAAACCCAACTTAGGGTATGTTATAAGCCCTCATGAGCACTATTGGCAGCAATCAGACCCAAGACTCGGACATCTCTTGGCAGAGTTTTAGCACAGTTTGCTTTTGGATCTTGTTGGCTCTCTCTACCTTTCCATTTATTATTATTACTACTACTACTACTATTATTAATTACTATTATGTTGTCTTTTTGAAACAGTGTCTTGCTATGCAGTTCAGGCTGGCCTTGAGCACAGGCTGTTTTTGAAATTGCAATGATCCTCCTGCTTCAGCTTCCCACAAGCTGGGATTACAGGTGTATGCTGCTACACTTGGCTTTTCTCTACCGTTTCAAAAAGTTGAGGACTACTTCCTATGTAGGATTTTTATAGCTTGTCACTGTGTCCCTGAGGAAGGACTAGAATGTTTCCTCAGGACCTGAAAATAAGGCTAGACCCTTGAGGGGATGTAGGGCTGCCCTTCTTGTTTCTCTATCAGCCTTTTGATTTCCCAAGGAGACTTCAGATATGTATCCTTGGGGCCCTTTATAGGGCATGACTGGACCTGCCTGAGAGGATGGGCTACCTCTAGGAGTTGTAGTATTTCCTGTGTTTTTTGGATGAATGACAAAACTGCTTCCGTCGGCGAGCCATTCAGGGCTTTGAAGGGGAAGGTCACGGATGTCCAGGTGGATGAATTTGAGACTTATTTAGGAGACAACATGGCCAGGCCTTATGATGGGCTGAATGAAGGGTGGATGACTCCTAGTTCAGGAACCCTGCCCACAACTTATAGTCCAAAGGTTTTTGAAGAACCTGAGTACACCAGTGAAGATTTTTTTCCTATGGCAACAGAAAACCCAGCCCCTGGAGGGAAAGTGGCTCCAAGGTTGACTGATTTACTAGCTTCACAAGATAATGAAAGAACCAAGTTCTTTCTGCCTTTTTACTTGGCTTAGGAGTTTTGTCCTCAGTCTATCCCCTCACAGTCAGGAGATGGCTGCTGGAGTTCCATGTGTCACATTTGTTTCAATTTCTCTTTTAAAGTAACTTTTCCCAAACCTGCAACCCCAAAGCTTCCCTTCACATTTTCTTGGTCAAAATCGATCCACACGATGGTTCTTGAATAAATCTCTGACAAGGAAATGAAATTTCTACAACTGAGGTGAGTCAGAATTAATGTCACTTTCTCTGATGAAGGAATAATTTGACAAACTGAGGTTCCCACACTAACGGTAACAAAGGGAATGAGTTTTAGGAAGACAACTGGATGTGTCTACCAAGTAGAAATGGAGACAGGAGAAATTCTTCAAGCTGTTTTCCAGGAAGGCAGCCTGCTCCAGTCTGGAGACCCCAGTTCAGGACCTATCTAGGAATTTTCTTTTGGAGGTCTAAAATTATTGAGTCTTGGAATAGAAGATCCAGGGAAAATTTATCTAGTGATTAAGTCTGCTTTAAATCCAATTTAAATTGAAGAGTAAGTCAAAATACAAATTCCCAGGCTCCACTGTGACCATCTAAAGAGGAATCCCTGGGGCTAGGACCTTAAATTAAGAGCTCAGCTAGGTGTTTTAGCTGCAGATGGGCTGGTATCTGGGAAGCACAATCCATCCCTTCTAATGTTAAAGGTAAAGTACAGACAAGGGACTTAAGTTGCCCCCTTTCACACAGAAAGTGGGTTGACCCCTGCATAGGGAAGGTCTACCTTGGATAGCCTCCCTGAAGACACTCTTGTGGGCACACAGATGGACAGGGGAAGGGAGATAAAGGAGCAGCAGGGTGGAGCCATGGGTGCCTTGATCAGCAGTCAAACATGGGTGGTCCTATCCACCTGCATAGGGAGGTGGCCTGTATTGCATCCATGACCTTAACGTCACCACCTTAACCACTTGCCAGTCCAATTATTTAACATAGGAGGACCAAAAATTGCATAGTTTTCATTAATTTCTTTTTTTTTTTTTTTGGTACTGGAGATTGAACTCACGACCTTGCGCTTGCCAGGCAGGCAGTTATGCCACTGAGCTAAACACCCAGCCCAAGTTTTTATTAATTTTATAACAGGAAATGTAAAAATTTTTACATTACATTTTTATATTTTTTATTAAATTTGTTCACTACAAGAATCAACTGGTTGAAGTGACACTTGCCCAAGTGATGCTTAGGGCAGCCAGTGCTTAACCACGCTGCCTGAGTGACGCTGGGCTGAACTGTGAAGTGGTTAAACCAGTCAACAACTTTGGACTTAGGATGATCACATTGCAGAGATGGTAAACCAAGGCTCACAGAGCCTGCCACAGTGCAGGGCAGTCAAAACTTGGCCTGTCTGTTTGGTCAACCAGTCTGTTAGTCTCTTCCTCAGCTCTACCTTCCTGCTGCCCTGAGAGGGATGAGCCTGGTGGACCAGGCTGAAGAGGCTGCTGGGTATTTTTCCTGTCCTCTGAGTGCAAATGTCTTCTGGGGCGCTGTCTGGCTCCTGCATGGCTGTCTGTGATTGGGAAGTGCCTTCCCAGCTGCACAGGGCCAGGTAGGCCAGCAGAGGTCACTGTGTGGGTAGAAATGGGCCACAAGCAGGACTGTGAAGCTGCTGGGCAGCTGTCATTTGTCCTGCATGAACTGTTTTTCTTCTGTAGTCCTCCTAAGGCCAGATTCCTGAGCAAGTCGTATTTCTTATCAAATACCCAGAGGCTAGATGCCACTGGAAAGCCACTGTGGAGTGGAAAGGGTGAGGGTTGTTGATGCTGCTGGCTCTGAAGGCTGCTTTGAGCAGACTGATTCTTCCCTCTAGGTTGGTCATAGACCTTGTCTTCCGCAGGGGCCCAGCCAGCACCAGAGGCCACCAACCAGCATTTTGGCTCCACACTTCCCCCAAATCCTATTGGCAAAATCAGTTTGTGAAGGGCAGGGAGGGTGGCTCAGAGATTGCATGTGGGGCTGGCCTACCTTAGAACATGAGAAGGCCAGGTGGCAGGAGGCTAAACAGCGGACTGGCCACCAGATTGCCTGTGTTTGACCCCTCTTATTCCCTTTCTTGCTGGACACCTTGGCAAGTTACCCTACCTCCCTACCTCTTGGTTTCCTCTCTTAGCACAGTGATGGTGATACCTGCTTTATGTGGCTGCCCTGAGGCCTAATGAGTTATTACACATGTACAGTACTTGGGACAGATCCAGGAGTGGGGTGGGAGTTCTGAGTAACTGTTAGTAGCCCTTATGTTCCTCCAGTTACAGATGAAGCCCTCAAAGGCAAGGTGAGCTCCTTCAGTCAAGTTCAGGGATGTGATGGGCTCCTGGGCATGCAGAGGTCTCACCAGCAAACTCAACAACTCTGAGGCCTCGTGTCAGAGAATGGCTGAACTGAAGCACTGTCTCACCCCTCTTTATAGCTCAGTGAGGCTCATTTCCATTGGGATTGTGTGAGCATTTGGTGTCCCAGGGTGTCCCCAATGGGGCTTGGGCAAGGTCAGTAGGCACCCAAGTCTTTGCTGAGTAAGGCAATTAAATTCTGTGTGTTTGGTCACACTCCTGCATTCTGCAGATGGGCCTAGCTCTGGCTGTGTCCTTAGAGGACTCTGCAGATCATTTCTGTGGCTGTGGCTGCCAGGCCTCCCTAGAGACTATGTCTACTGAAAGGGTTCTTTGTACATGACCATCTGGGAAGAAAATGGCAGAGAGGGTGCCCCCATAAATGCCTGCCAGTAATTACTCAGCCCTTTGGGTGGTTGCCAGTTACATTGCTTACCAGGAATAGGCTGCTGACTGCAGACTGGAGTCCTGAGCTCGATGCATCATCAGTCTCAGCAACACCCGTGCAGGGTGTGACAGGAGGAGTCATGGGCTAGGTGGAGGGAGGCCTGCTCCTCTCTGCCATCTGCTGGCTGGATGTCCTTAGAAAGCACTTCACCTCTCTGATCTCAGGATTCTCAAGTATAAAATAGAGTTGATGTTAGCTGTCCTGGCTGCTCCCCAGAGGTTATAGAAAGACTATGCATGCTGGTCTTTGATAAGAATAAAAGGCCAGAAGTAGGTTGCTAGAGTTTCTGTTGAGTTATTGAGCTGTCACTAGATTCCCCACCAAAGTGCTGCCAACCAGAAGGGTGAAAGAAACACAAATGAAAGAGGACCTTGACTGTGGGGATTTGCACCCCAACTATTTAATTAGAGAAGCAAAACATGCATTCCTGAGAACAGAGAAATAATACAAACATAGACTTTGAAGAAACACACAAGCATGGTTTAAATATACATTCACAAACACAAAAATTTCCAAGCTAACAACAGCTGGAAGTTTAATTACCTGATTCTTCAAATTTGGAAGAAGGTAGTCTAAGAAGACTTCCTGTAGCAGGAAGCAGGTTATTAACAAAAGAGATGCAGAGAAAGGGGAATGGCTCATGGTGTTGGTGGTGATGGAGATTGAGGCCAGGTCAACCAAAGTTATAATCAGTGGAAGGTAGAAGAGATTTAGTCATGGCTCCTGCGATGCAGAGATGCTGCAAACGTGACTGATCTGTAAGGAAAGTGAGCAGGTGTCCTCAGTGGTGCTGTCAGGTCAGAACAAGAATTGAGAGAGGAGGAGAGTAAATGGTGGGCTAGGGGAGCTCTAGGGCTGAGTTTCACATGGCCCAGTGCCATTGATCAGTTTCCTGGGGAAATGGTCTGAGTCAGAACTTTGTATGCAGGTTATTTGGGGCAAGCTTTGGCACTATCACTCCTCAGAGGGGAGGTTGCACTGTGCTGCTTTTGCAGGATGGGTCTTATGTGATCCACGTAGTACTTGGAGCTGGGAGGGTTCTTCCAAAGGGTCCTATTGATCAGTCTTTGGATGTGGTATAGCCTTAGGGAGTGCTGCTTCTTTCCACAGAAGGAAGTGCCCAGAGAGAGATTCAGGGTCCCTAAGCAGTGGATGGAAGCGCGAATTCTCCCAGGAGCCCACCTCCTCTGGTACTGTAGTCTGACCTCCCAATGTAGGAAGGAGCAACACCCATTGAGAGCTGCTGTAGAATCGAGGGCCTCTGTGCAGACGGGGACCTCTGGGTGATGCATCCATGACTATAAACGTCCCCTAGCAGGGTCTAATGACCCTGGCCAGGCTCCAATACCCATGCCATTCTCTTAGGTTCTTCTAGGGCAGAATGGTTGGCCCTATTATAGGACATTAGATGTAGAAATGAATTTTGAGACCATTTAGTACCATAATCCTTAGCCTAGATAGGGTGGTTGGTAGAATCATATAGAGACCTCTTCAAACCACACTCGGGAGTTTTTGTCACTAAGACTAAACTATAAGCTCCTGAGATTGGGGCTCTCTGTCTTGCACAGCAGCACATGAATATTTAGGGTGAAAGAATTAATGGGACCTCTGCCCTCCTCCTCAGCTTGAATGTCTCTCATTTTTTTTTCTCGCCTGCCATGACAATGACCACTTTACCTTTGCAGACTTTTCCATCTATCTGAAGTTTTGACTTGATTCTGTTTACCTTCTGGGTCCAACTCAGATATAATCCATCCTTCTCCCCCTGGTTTAGGTGCTCCTTTTCTAGTTGAACCGATTAATGTACATATAGTGCTCAGCACAGTGCCAGGCATATGGTAAGCTCCAGGTAGGTACCAGCGATTGCTGTTACTCTGTTCTTTGGTACACTGTGCTAATCATTATCCTGCAGTGGACCACCCTTTGCTTCAGTGGATTACTTATTTGTGTGTCTCCTTAGAAATTTGAATGCTTTTGATAAGCAGGTACCATAACCTTTATATTTTACCTATGGTATATAATACAGTTCTCTCTATATAAGTAGTTGCTTAATAAATGTATGTGAAATGAATAGAACTAGGCTTATAGGTATATAGTTTTGAAAAAAATCTGTTTTGAAGCTTTTTAACTGAGGAACTAGTTGGGCAAGATTCACTCACAGTGGCCAAGAGTGGTTCTACTGTTGCACGATAAATGCTGAATATTGTGTGAATGAATCAATACATGGGTGGATGGATCATGGGTTAGACATATACATGGGAAAATGAATAAATGCCCAGAGAGATGGATTGATAGATTGGTGTTCCCTGTATGGAAGAAGGCTCAGATTAGCAAGAGTCTTGGCAAGGGGTGGGTGGAGAAGAGAGGGCTTTATGTACACAGAGGCCAAGCCAACTAGGTGTGAACTGGGTGGGGGATATCTGTGGAAAGCCCATCTAGCCTTTATGAGTGTGCCCAGGTGAGTTAGAAAAGTGCTGCTCCTGCATGTCCCCACCTGCACTGAGCTTGCCCACAAGGACAGCTCTGAGAGCCATTACTCATTCTGACACATCTCTGAGGTCAAGATAAAGGCAGGCAGAATGGATGTTCATTGGGGTGCTGAGTTGGGGAGAAATGACTGTTGGTAAGTGGGCTTTACTGGACAAAGCCCAGGGATATGGAGCTAGAAGCAATGGTCCTTGTTACGTATGTTGGCTACCAATGACATGTGTGACACAGTGGGCTATTTGAATGATTGAAAGCTCTAAAATGTTCATCATCACTGCTTGGAAAATTCCCCAAGCAAACAAATCAAGGTCAGGCAGAAGCACCCTGTCAGAGTTCCCTAAGAAACTGTCTCTAAGAGAGCTCCCTGGTGTCAGGGAGTCCCTGTTCCAGAGAAGTCTAACTTTTTCATTGGTCAGGTAAACAAGTGCTTGGTCAGTTAAAACCTGGCTGATAGATAGGTGTAGTTTGTCAACAGTCACTTGGTTGAGACAGGTGGGTCGGAGGGTTTGGTTTGCCTGTCAGGTTGGTAGGTAGGGGGACGCTGCGCAACTGGCTTGCTGAGATGAATATTAAGTGCCGGGGCAGTGAGAATAAGTCAAAAAGGAAGAAATAGACTCAGTTCTTGCTCTTGGGAGCCCACACAAGTGCACTGAATGAAGTGCATAGCACCCTTAAAGACTATTGGAAATGGGGGAGGGTTTGATTGTAACAGTTCTCTCTCTCTCTCTCTCTCTCTCTCTCTCTCTCTCTCTCTCTCTGTGTGTGTGTGTATGTAAGGGTAGTACTGCATAAGGGACCCATGGCCCATGGTAGGGATGCTGAATGTTTTGGAGTTTTGCAATGAACAACAGTCTTACACAAGAAATTATCCCACTCCAAAGGCAAGTAGTGTCCTCTGAGGAATAATATGTTTAGCCAAAGGGAATTTTTTTTTTGTGGTACTGAAAATTGAATTTACTATCTGCACTGAGCTACATCCCCAGCCCTTTTAAAATTTTTAAATTTTGAGACAGGGTCTTGGTAAGTCACAAAATTGCCAAGGTTGAGCTCAAACTTGTGATCCTCGTGACTCAGTCTCTGGGAGATCTGCGATTGCAAGCCTTTACCACAATGCCCAGCTCGAAAGGATTCCTCATATTTGTCCCCTGCCCTGCTTCCCCATACATACCCAACAAAGCCTGAGACAGGCTCTTTCCACTCTTTTCCCTCTTCTCTGGAATATATCAGCATTGCTAATCCTGAAATTTCACAGAGCACCATGAGCTTGGGAAGGGAAATGACAAGTGAGAAGTAACAACACCATCTGCCTGTGGGTCTTGCTCCTTCCTGCACTGGGAGGTCAGACCACAGTGCTGGAGGAGGTGGGCTCCTGGGAAAATTCTCCCCTCTGTTCATTGCTCAGGGTTGCTGGAGCTTCCCAGAAGAACATCAAGAGACTGTGGGCTGGGAGGAGCTCCTACTGTAGTGACCAAGAAGGGTGGGAACTCAGGTCCTGTTTGGGTGGGGTGTGGGCTCTAGATTCATGCCACCCCCATTCTTGTCTTGGTTCCTTCCCTCACCTCAGGACCAGCCTGGGGAGTGCAGTAGACAGGGAGGCAGACAGGCAGGGAGGGAGGAAGATGCATCTCCAACACCGTATGTCCTGGGAGGACAAATGTAAAAATATAAGAAGTCTCTGGTCTTGAGGCTGGGTCATAGGGACCATGAAGGTGGCTGTCCCTCTTGGCTGTCATGTTGTCAATGTCTGAGAAGGTTGAGGCATGGACTGCAGCTGACCTGGAGGAGGACTGGACTTGTGAGAACAGTAAATTTGTCTGTAAAGTCCATCCTCATGTGTTCCCCTGGAGATGTCTTGAGACCCACAGCATGAGCTGTGGAAATACTTTACTTATAGCCATTTTCCAGACAAGGAAACTGAGGCCCCAGATCATGAGTGGCTGGTGATTCAAATTCAGGGGTCCCTCCTCTACAGCATTGCCCACCTCTTCCTTGGTAAACAAGAGCTACTGTACCTCAGTTTTGAGGAGTGGCAACTTTCCTGAAAGTGTTTTTCCTGGATGTGTGTGCTCAGTGCCCTCTGCATCAGCTCAGGAGGGACAGTGTGTGAGTACAAGGCATGTCCTCCTGGGCTGACCCAGGGGTTAGGCACTAGATTTGGTATCTTGCAGGACAAGAGACAATGTCCTGAAATCCTATCAGATGTGGCAGCTGGCCTCTTCAAAGACATCTGTTGGGTGGTTTTCAGGAATTTGATGAAACTTCAGCAGGCCATCCCCCTAGGTAGCTTAGGTGGGCTTAGTGAAGAAGTCCCTGAGGTGCTGGTCACTACCTATCACTGCTTTTACCCCCTCAACAAGTATGGGTACCCTAAGTGGTCAGGACAGGAGATGCACTGCTCAGGCCATCTCTGGTCCCCCTGACAGTCAAGATCCTTTCCCCCTCAGCTTCCTCAAGAACTCTGTGTAATGCCCATAGATTGCATTGAGTTTCCCTTGGGCTTTTCTTCTTGGCCCTGCAGCCTGGGCCAGGATGAAAGTGAAGCTGTCAATAATTCATGTCTCAGCTTCCCTTTGCTTCCCCTGCTTGGCTGGCTGTAAATATTTCACAGGTTCCAGGGGCCAGGATGGCCCATCTGGGACTCCTAGGATAGGGTCTAAGGAAGCTTCTCCTTTCCCAGAGGCCCCACCAGGCCCCTGGCAGAGGAAGAGCCCAACCCCCAGCTCAGGGAGCAGCAGGCTCATCTGGAGCTGTTGACCAGGCCAGGCCTGTAGTCCCTGGTGAGCATGTGGGGGTTGGGCCATGCCCTCTGTAAGCTGGCTTCTTGGGGTAGCTGGTCCTGAGCAGGGGTGGCAGAGGTGCAGACTGCCTGAAGCCAGCCCTGAAAGTTGCCTTGACACCTTCTCTTCCTACATCTCTTAGCACATCTCCTTCTTGCCCTATCCTGTCTGCATTACCTGTCTTGGTTCAGCACTTGTTTATCTGCTTCCTGGGCAATGGCCCAGCAAGTCTGTGACCATACACAGCCCACAGCATCATTCTAAAACAAAAACATGACTTGCCACTCCAGTGTTTCAGAGCCTTCTCAAGCTCCAGAATACCCTCAGAGAAAAATCCCCTTTCCTCATGCCAATATGCAGGGCATGGCTTGGTTCCCAACCTCTTCAGCCTCATTTCTCAACCCCTCAGCCTGCTCCCCATGCTCTTGCTGTCTCTCTATTTTTGTACCTGTAGTCTCTCTCCTACCTTCAGAATTTATTTTAGTTGCCCCTCTGTTAGGAAGTGCTGGGGCTACAGTCTCAGGGCTGTGTGCATCTCCAAACTTACCTGGGGACATTCTATCACTCAAAAGGAACAGACACTCCCACCTACATAACATAGTGAACTGCCTGACCTATCATGGTCTGATTTCCAGTTTGATTGGTTTGTCTCTTATGTAACTGGTGTCTTCGCAACCATGGCATGTGCTTCTAAAATATGGGAATAATAATACCTACTGCAAAAGGTAGTTAAAAGACTAGGAAGTAGAGCTTGGAAAACACAAAATTCAGTCTGTGTTAGAGTAGTGGCTCTGTTCCTCCTAATTGCTATTGTTATTATGCCTCTGTGGACTGTAGATAGAAACTGACACCATTCTGAAGATAGGAACCAAAGGAATAGCAAAGGTGCAGGGATACTAAGATGACTCAGGGGTGCATTATGGTAGGAGGTACATCAGAAAAAGCGAGGGAAGAAAGAATCACTAATATTAGAGTAATTATTGAAAATCTGTTGCAGAGAATTGTCTGGGGAGAATTCAGAATTCATTTCATAGTGGTTCAATGAGCATCAGCCTGAGAGAGCATTTATCTATTTGATTTTCAACCTTGTTCATTGAGGGTTGTGTTGTCTGTAAGGGCGTTGGTTTCTTGAGCTTATGAACTATACGGACACATATGCTGAGCAAGTGTCCATATCTGTCCATATACAGATCCTATCTTCATGGTTGGAGTAGGGTGGAAGAGGTGGCTTTCTCTTTTCTCCAGGACACTCTGCCTTCCTGCTGGTCCTAAAGGAATAGGTAATCCAACTGGTAGAGCCCTGTCTCTGATCCCAGGTAAATAGCCAAGGCAGTGGTGATGGAGTCAAGAACCCGAGGCCAGAAACCTCACTGTAGATGCTTGGAAGGCAAATGTGTGGGGAGTCCTCCCTCTCTGTCCTCCCTCACTGTCAGCATATATACATGATAAGAAGTTTCATCTCTGTTCTCTTTCCCAGCTCCATTAAAACTGGTGAGAATAGCAGTACTTGAACCCATCTACTCATCTGAAAATGTTTCCCAGATACAGATATCAGGGCAGAAAGGGAAATAATTAGTTTTCTCATTCTGAAATTCAAGCTTGGATTATAATCAGAAGACATCTTCAGTCCTGCCTCATGCACTCATTGGGTTTTTCTTTCTTTCTCCTGGTTTAACTGTTTATCTGAGGCTTTATTTCCTTATGAGGTTCCAAAGTCATGTGGAACTTACAATTTGTATGCCTTTCTCTTGTTAATTTTGTTGGTGTTACTGTCATGGGGTCTTAAACCATAAACCTAAGATGGGTAGAAAAAATTATTTCTCTCTCCTGAATTACCATTTCTGTGTTTTTGAAAGGAGGAGTAAAAAAAAAAATACATGACCAAATGCATGGTTGGCATGGTTCATACCTAAGAAACTGTCCATAGAGGTTGCCAGGGGAAAGGAATTGAGTACATGGGGATATTGACGTTGTGTGTTCTTGGATGCAATCACTTCACCTCTGAACCTGTTTCTTCTGTAAACCAGTGCCTGATAATAATAGCCAAGGATCACAGTGCCCTCACAGGTATGTTGGGAGGTTAAAATGAGAGTCTGCATGGCAAAGAGCACTGCAAACAATTCATTGTACCAGAGTAAGGCCTTTACCTTCTTTTCATCATTTTTGTATCTTTATATGATCATACTCATCACCGGTGAAGAGTAAGGATTTTTGCTACAGGACAGGCATTGCTGGTATATTCAGAAACAACTGTCTGACGTAGGCTGCACATGGGCTGTGTGGTGGTAATGCACATAATTTATAACTGGTTTCAGTGGGGTTTGCTGTAGAGGTGGGTTCACAAGAGCATCCGCTGGGTTCTCCTCTGTGACTTGCTGGGGCCTCCCCAGCTATACATAGCTTGAAGATGTGAAAGGGATGAAGGCAGGAACTGCAAAAGGAGAAGCAGCTAATGAAAAATTCAAGCTAATTGTTTGTTAAAAAGCCCTGTCTGCTTTGAATGGGGTTTCTAGGCTGGGGAGGGGGATGTGGGAGGACTGTGGCCACTGCCAGTTTGTCAGGTGTTTGTTTCCTGGAGGCCCCAGCTGGGTGGGCAGGCAGGGTCTGGAGAGGATGGGGAGCTTCCTGGGCCAGCAGCCAAGCTCTGTGTTCCTGGCATCTGCATCTGGTGGAGGGAGAGGTAACGGCAACACAGAAGCTCTGGCTTCCATTGTGTCAAGTAAAACATCCCTTTCCTACAGCTATGTCTATGTGGCAAGCAAGGTGTTGTGTATGAGTTGAGGGGTGTGGAGAGGAACAGAGAAGACAGAAGGCTCTTCTGTTTTCCTTAGAGTAGTGAAGACCCTTAAGATTTGCCCATGATTGAACAACTACTTCCTCCCTGCTCTGATATCCACATGGATGGTGGGCTTAGCAGACATAGGAGGAGAGGTGGGTTTACTCCAAAGCATAAGAAATCAGACATTTGTTTAGTAGTGAACACAACTAGTGATGAGTAAACCCATATAGACACCCTACTGAGGCTTGCTGACTGGGTGATTGTGTGCACTGAGTGAGAATTATATGACAATCTCAGCCAATACCAGAGTGAGAGGCCAGGATGTGGGAAGGGCTGCTAGTTGTGCGGATTCTAGGCGCAGTCCCAGAGGCAGCAATGAAGAGTGTAGAAATTAGATCATACTACTCGACAAATGGACTGAGGTTGCAAGAAGTGGCTATTAGGATTGGCTGGAAAGTTGCAAACAGAAAAGACAGAGGAGCATAGGGAGATGTAAGTGGGCCTGGGAAAGGGAAATGGCACCATGGAATTAGTGTTCTGGAGGCCATATAGAAAGCAATATCATCTCCTGCAATATGAGGATGCACTTGGGATACAGGGAAGAAAGGCTGTGTTTCTCAAGGTCAAGGTTAAAGCAGGAAATGGGTCTCCTTGAAGACACCATTTCCCAGTGAAGACACTGTTTTCCAATGTCTTAGGCCATTGTAGAACATAATTTTGAGTTAAAGTGTGCTGAGCTGGTTTTCATTATGATCAGTTTTCTGTCTGACCTTTCTGAGTGTAACCTCTCCCTGAGATTTCTTTATTGCTGAGAAACGGGTTTTGGAGTGTGGCCTAGTAGAAAGGGCATGAAGCTTGGAGTAGCGTAGACCTAGGTCCAAATCTGAGCATATCATTTTGAGGACGGCTTCACTGAATCCCCAGTCTAGGTTACCTGTATTTCATATTTCAGTGGTACCCAGGGCTTATTCATCTCCACTTCTAAAACTCCACACACACAATGTGAAATTCAGACTTCATGCCAATCTGTCAAGCTGGTTTGCATTATAAAGTCTTTCTGCTTGACACTGGCCTCTTGGTAGAGTATAGTCTATGCTCCTGAATTTCATCATTGTTGTGGAGGCCACTTTTTTTTTTGTATTGGGAATCTAACTCATGACCTCGTGCTTGCAAGTCAGGTGCTTATGCTACTGAGCTAAATCCCTGGCCACATGTATGCTTTTTATGGACCCCAAATACTTTGGCCTGTCCTGAAATACCTGGATGAAGAACTATCTTTGGTGACATCACCTTTCAAAACCTGGTTTTCTCATTGGTAAGACGTGAACAAGCAATAGTGCCCACCTTGGGACTATGCTGTGGTCTGAAAGAAATAAGCACACTAAATGAAAGGCCTTGCATAATGTCTGCATGTAAATCTATGCTCACATCCTCTGGTAAGTGCATTACTTTCTGAATCTGAAATCTAATATCTTGTGATGAAGAAATTAGCATCCCTTGGGTACAAGTCACTGAAAGCAACAGAAATTTTGGATTCTTCTTGAGGTTGCCTGAGTTCACTCTTTTCTTGAAATGCCAGCATCCTGAGCTTTCTTGTGCAGGATCAGTGGCTGACTGGAGAATTCCAGGGAGAAGAAAACTTGGTTAGAACTGCTCTGGTTTGGGAGTGGTGGTGAAATGAAGCCATGAAGGGTGATAAGAGTTGGGGGAAGGGATTCTTCTGTACTGGAGTCTGCAGGGGTCTGCCTGGTCACCATTGGGCTTGGCTTCTGTGGTCACTCTGAGCATGCAACAAACAGGAACCTGACTGTGTACCAGGAAAACTGAGAGTGATATTAGAGGATACTCTCTGATGCCTCTAAAAGTGGTCATCTCATTTCTATCACAGGAAATTATTACTAAAATTTAGGCAATTACTGCTAGCCTAGTCCAGGAGAAAACAGAACCAAAATGACTTCTCCCTTGCCTCAATTTGTTGTTTTCTAAAATATAAGAATATAGTTTTGCAAAAGATTCAAACAGAAATACACACCTTCATAAACAAAGTAAATTGGGAAAGTTCTCTCAGTTCCTAAGCTATCTCCTCATTCCCACTTCTCTCCAACAGGACACTATGCGTCTCAGTGCTTGGGGATTATTTTACAATTTGCCCACACACATTTACATATATCAGAACATAAACAAAAATGGATATAAAACTTTTAAGCATAAATACAAATATATTATTATTTGCTTGTTCTGCAGCACATTTTTCCACAAAATATTTTTTGAGACCTTTTCATGTTAATATATATAGCCTGACCTTACTTTTAAAAAGTCTGTATTATTCCATAATATGAATGGATTATGTTTTGAAACACTTTTGATGGATTTAGGGGTATTCTAATTATTTGTTTTGTTTCTTTGTTCTTTGAGAAGGGTCTCACTATTAGATCAGGCTGGCCTCAAACTCATGGTAATCCTCCTGCCTCAGCCTTCCGAGTACTGGGATTATGGGCATGTGCAACCATGCCTGATTTGGGGTATTCTAGTTACAAAGTGGAACATTTTAAAAATGATATGTTGGTTATTTAATTTTTTACTGAATTCATATTTTATAATGTTTATCCATATTTAATGTATATTTGATATTTATTAATTATCATTTATTTTATTTTATTTTATTTTGGTATTGAGGATCAAGCTCATGACCTTGCATTTGCCAGGCAAGTGCTTGTGCTCCTGAGCTAAATCCTTGGCCCAACTGATTTTAAATTATTATCTAAAGACTAATAATTAATTCTTTTATGTTACATATATTACAGATTTTTTCCTGTCCTCTCATTTGTATTATATCTTTATTTCAAGTATTTTGTTTTACTTATTTATTTTTTAAAAATCTTATTCCCCTTATTCTCTTCAACTAATGAACAAGACCACCAGTGACACAACACTGTTGTTGACACACAACACTAAGAAGTGGATCCTTTTCATATCACGAGGACAAATCAGATGAGCAGGACTTTCCACATGGGGTGAAGGAGTATGGCAGCTGTCCACCTCATGGTGGACTTCTTGGTTATGGTTGCAAGTTCCCTGCCTTTCGGATTCATGCCCAGTTCTTTAGAGTTTCCATCTAACCACCATAGCCACAGGAGTTTCAAATTTTACCCTAAACTAAGATCATTTTCTTTCCTCCCCTCTGTTTCACCAGTGACTCTTCATCCCTGGCTGTCAGGGTCCTCCACTAGAGAGAGCTCTGGTATGGAGCTGGATGAAAGGCTTGGATTACATTATACTGTCCTCAGTTTGTCCTAGGGGGCAAGTGCGGCAACCCCTTGGCCTTTGCCTGAGCTAGTCAGGGAAACCCTGAATGCTGCCTCCTCCCTGCTCAGTTCCAAGATGGATTCCTCCCAATTGGTTCTGGTAGGGAAGCAGCTGGAGTTTGGGGAGGTGGGCAAGAGAGCACAGGCTACACACAGAGGTCTGGTTTGCCCCTTTCCCACCAGCAAGCCCCAGTCCCCATTGGTCATGCCCATAACATCCATTTAGTTTCAGAGTCAAGACTTGTAGCCCTAACCCCTTCCCCCAACCTGAGAGCATCCTACTATGTATGCTACACTCTAGTCCTCAAGAGGCTACAGCTGGCCTCAGCTATACTGACCACCTCCCCCTCAGACTGACCTCAGAACCCCAACAGTTGCTCCCTAGCACCTTTTTGGGGACAGGTTTTCAGACCTGTATCTGAGGGAACCTGCTTCTAGTGTTACAAGGGGTTTGTCTCTATATTTTAGTTTCTGCTGCCATTTTAGAGGGAGACAACTCAGCTTAGACTGGGAGGATTTATCTCCTTGTTTTACAGGGACACTCCCTTTGCTGACATTTCTGTCACTAGAGATTTTTAATCTGAGAGTTATCCTTTGGGAGCAGGATAGATGAGTGAAGAGTTTTTGTCTTTTGAACTTCTAGGCAATTTTCTTGGTTACTTTTCTCTCCTTGCTGAGATAAAATACTTAGCACCCCAAATTAAGGAAGGAAAAGTTTATTTAGCTTACAGTTTATGGAGGTTTCAGTCCATAATCAGCACTAGGGTAAGGCAGAAGCCAGAGCAAAAGAGGGTAGAGGAAGCCATTTTTTCTCCTTTATATTGTACATAGGCTATCCCCACTTCCAGGGCTCATGTAGCACTCACAAAATCTCCTTGCCCTCCTCTTTCACAGGATGAAGATATTTACAAAATGAGAACCCTGGTTTCATGCTAAGTCTCTAAGTTAAACTTCTAAACTGCTCAAGTTAACACAATGCATCAATCATAATAGCAATGGAATTTGAGATCTCTTCCATAGCTTTGTAGGAATCCAGGTCACCTCTCTCTCCTTACACAGCTTCTGAAGATGTTACCTCACCTGGCATCTCAGTCCTATTTCGAGACAGTTTGTTACTGGTGCTAGCATGGAGTCAGGGAGCATTTCCTTTCCAACCCAGCAGTGACCAGATTCCTTTCCATTTGGGATCCTGGTGGCAGGTAATTCTTTTAAATTTTCTCTCTTTAGGCATTTTAGAGTAACTGTCTCTCTTGTCACATAGTCCCTCACATGAACAGGTTTGGCTGAGTCTATGAAAGATGTGTCTGTGTATCATGTGAGATAGGCCTGGCAGGAAAGTATCTTCCATCCTTCCGTTTCCTTCTAAGGTTTCTGGCTAAGGAAAGAGGAACACAGAATCTGTCTCTTCCCAAGGCCATAATCAGGCTGGTCATCCTACCTCAGAGTTCCAGATACCAGTGTGAGGAAGGTGTCAGCCTTATGTGGACTCTCCAAGGATCTGTGGTCCAGTGCACAGGGAAGACTGAAGTTGAAAGTAGATTGGTGGCTAATCCAAGCTTTGTATCCTGTCACCTTGCCATCTCCACAGAGCACTTATAAGTGGTCTCACTCAGAGAAGTCTAATGAGGACAACTGCACACAAGCCTTGAGTCTCTGAAGGAATTTATTCTTTGGAGGTTGACTAACAGCCATTCTCCCTCTTCACTGAGGACAGAATTTGAGGAAGTGGGCTGCCACAGCAGCAAGACTGGTGACAGATTTTAAGAAAAAATTGATCATAAGACCTGAGAGTGTGGCAGAGGCCCCCTCAACTAGGCTGGAGAAAGGGGGGTCCTGCCTGGTGGCTTGAGCTCAATCTGCTTGTACTTGTAGTTTAACAAGATTCCAGAAGGGGAGATACTGGTTTGGAGTTTACTGAGTTCCTTTGGAACAGTTTCTCCACCTTGGTCTGCTTTCTTCCAAGCAAATCTAGTGGAAATCCCCCCCAAGCAAATCTAGTGGAAATCCCCCCTAAGCAAATCTAGTGGAAATCCCCCCTAAGCAAATCTAGTGGAAATGCCCCCCCCCACAATTTTTGAGGTGGCTTCTCAATATTCTTACACTCAAAAAGTTTTGTTTTTTAAATCCATCCCAAACTCTAGCCTTTAAAAAGTTTGACATAATTTGTTTTCTTCCTTATTTTTGGGTTCTTGGTAATAGCGGATTCCACAGACCTATTCCTTCACCCACATACAATGCTAAGATTGGCCTCATGTCCCATGGAAACCCCAGTGCTATGTGCTGGGATTTTTGTCTTCCTAATCTCTCTACTCGGTGATTTCAAAAGCTCCTCATCACTTACTTTCCTCCTCTGTTTTCTTCCTTTTCCAGTTCCACTTGTTCCTATACTATTCTTCAGCTGAGAAATTTCCTTAGTGTAACTGTCCATGACTACTGGGACTTGTGCAGGGGAGGGCACTGTGGGACAGACACATTAGGTGCATTCATAACACCTTTTGAGGGTCACCCTTCTGATTCAAGGCCATGTTGTATTCCCTGTCCTTCCTGACCCTCTGGAATTTTGATAAGAAGATCAACAAGGATTTTGATACAGTGTTATGGGGTCGCCTAAAGATTTACTGAGACCTCTTCCTACAATTAATAGGGCTTTTATCCACTATGGTTTATAGGGTTTTTCTGCTACAGACTTAAAGGGCTTTTATTTTTTTGTCCTATATATTTATAGGGTTTCTAATTCAATAGTGTTTCTCTATTGCCTTATAAGTAGTTCCCACCAATAACTGTATAGGGTTTCTCATGACTGATATAAAAAACACTTTTCCCAGGGTTCATTGTCCACTTTTTTACAGTCTGATAGGATTGTCTTCCTCTCTCCATATGATTTTTAGGGGAATCCAGTGTTCCTCTCAGGAAAAAGGGGTCCCTGCTCTCCAGACTCATTTCACGGGAGCACACTAGGACGGCAGCTCCTGTGGAGGAGGAGGGCTGCAACGTCTGTGAAGCTGTCTCCATACTCATGGTACAAACAGGGCTTTTTTTCTGAGGGGGTTTTCTGAAGGAGTTTTTCTCCTCTGTGGTTACTGCTTTCTGTAGGGTTGGAGGTCTCTCGCTTGCCTTCCCGGCTTGTGGGTAGAGTGGCTGCTCTAACCTTTGGCTGAAGCCCTCCTGACTCTCTGCCATCTTAAGGGACTGGCCTGAATGGTCAGCTTTGCCCTTCATAGCACCTGGTAGGAATTTCTGACAAAGGGGAACTCTGGTGGTCAAAGTTGAGGAGGTCTGGGAGCTGGTATGTGATGTGACTGTCCACATTTCATGGGGTTTTCCCCAGTATGGATCCTCTGGTGCTACATGAAGATCCTTGCATCATGGAAGCCCTTGCTGCAGACCAGACTTGCAGGGTGTGGCTTCAGGTGGCGGGGTCAGCAAGGAAAGACTAATAATTAATTCTTTTGTGTTACATATATTATAAATATTGTTCCTGTTCTCTCATTTGTATTCTAATTTTTTTAAAAAATGTTTTATTTATTTATTTATTTTTGAGGCAGAGTCTCACTGTGTAGTTTAGACTGACCTTGAATTTGTAATGTAGTTCAGGCTGGCTTTGAACTCAGCATGATCCTCCTGCCTCAGTCTCCTGAGTGCTGGGGTTACAAGTGTGCATGTCCACACTGGCTTTAAAAGTATTCTATTGAATGAAAGTTTTAATTTGTAAATATTTAAATTGTCAACTATTTTTTGGGTATGTGACTTGGAGTATTGTATTTTAGTTAATATTGTGTTTTACTTTATTGGGTTTTACTGGTCCAGAACTACAACAATATTCTTCTATATTTTTATGTAGTATTTTAAAGTTGTTTGTCACTTTTAGTTTTTGGATATGTTTGGAATTAATTTTAGTCATTGGTGAGTCAATTTCTTGTTGTTGGAGCATATTAATGATGTCTGTGGATAAAGGTAAATACAGCTAAAGATAATTCCAGACATCAAAGAAATGTTTACCTTTGAAATCATGGGGTTAGATATTTTTATATTTTAGGGGTCTAACTTTTTAAATTTCAAGTTTGTAATAATAACCAAAGCCAAACGTCATCATCAACAACAGCAGCAAAACAATAGTGATACAGGATTTCAAAATAAGATGATAGAAATTTAACCATGGGTGTAGTATAGTGTCATCTTCAAAATAGTTGATCAGGTTACTAGATATAGGCATAGAAAATTGATCAAATAATGTAATTTCCCTTTGAGCAGTTTCTTTCCCTTTCACTGTATCTATTGTAATTTTTTGGATTGTATTTACTTTCAGTTGCTTACACCAATGAGACAATATGTTGTTTACACATGTGACTCTGATTTATTACACTTATGAGTATGGTCTCTAGTTGCATCCATTTACCCATAAATCCTCTAATTTATCCTTCTTTATAGCTGAGTGGTACTCTGTTGTATAAAAATGCCACATCCTTTTTGTCCATTCCTCATTTGATGGACATTTGGGATTGTTCCCAAGATCTGGCTATTATAAATTGTGCAACTACAAACATGGGTACATGTATATCACTGTGGTGTGATGTTTTCATTTCTTCTGGGAAAATACCCAGCAGGAGATAGCTGGGTTGAATGGAACCTCTAATTCTAGTCTTCTGAGAACTAACCATGTTGATTTCCACAATGATTTTACCAGTCTGCACTGGTAAAATGTAGGAGGTTTCTTTTAATCCCCACAATCTCTCCAGCATTTGTTATTGGTTGATTTCTTGAAGTTAGCCATTCTTTCTGGAGTGAGATGATATCTTAGTGTTGTTTTAATTTGCATCTCTCAAATGACCAGTGATATTGAATATTTTTTCATGTATTTATTTGCCATCTGAGTTTCTTCATCTGAGAACTGTGTCTTCATCTCAGATGCCCATTTTTGGATTGGGTCTTTGAATTTGGGGGGCCTGATTTTTTTCAGTTCTTTATACATTCTAGATAAAAGCCCTTTTCTGAGGGATAGTTGGTAAAAAAAACTTTTCCCGATCTGTGGGCTTTCTTTTCACTCAGTGATTTCTTGGATGTGCAAAAACTTTTTAATAAGATGAGATTCCATTTGTTGATCCTTTGAAGTACTTTCCGTGCAGTTTGGTTTTTGTTCATAAAGTCTTTTCTTACCCCTATATCCTCGAGATTTCTACATACTTTGTTTTCCAGTAAATTTAGTGTTTCTGTCTTATTATTTAGATCTTTGATCCATTTTGAATTCAGTTTAGTGCATGGTGATAGGCATGGGTCTAGCTTAAGTCTTTGGCATGTGGAAAGTTAATTTTTCCAGCACCACTTATTAAAGAGGCTATCTTTCTTCCAGTGAACATGTTTGGCCTCTTTGTCAAAGATAAGATGAATGAGAATGTTTGTAGTTGTGCTTGTATTTTCTGTTCTATTTTATTGATCACCAGGTCTGTTTATGTGCCAGTACCATGCTGATTTTATAGCAGGTTTGTAATATAATTTCAGGTCATGGATTGTGATGCCTCCTGCCTTGCCTTTGTTGCCCAGGATTGCCTTTGCTATTCTAGGTCTCTTCTGGTTCCAGATAAGTTTCAGGAGTGTTTTTTTTCTAGATCTGTGAAGTATGTTAATGGCATTTTGATTGGGATTGCATTAAATCTGTATAATGGCTTTGGGAGTATGGCCATTTTCATGATATTGGTTCTTCCTATTCATGAGTAAGGATATGTTTTCATTTTCTGATGTCCTCTTTTATTTCTTTTTTCAGAACACTGTAATTTTCAAAGCATAAATCCTTTCTAAATATTTCACTTTTTTGGATGTTATTGTGAAGGGTATGGTTTCTCTGATTTCTTTTTTTAGTGAGTTTATTGTATACAGGAATGCTATTGACTTTTGAGTGTTGATTTTGTAACTAGCAGTGCTGCTGAATTTGCTTATTAAGTCTATGAGTCTGTTGGTAGAATTTTTGGGGTTTTCTATGGAAAGTAGCATGTCATCTGTGAATAATGACAATTTAACTTCCTTTCCTATCCTTATTCCTTTTATTTCTCTCTCTTGTCTAATTGCTATGGCTAATGTTTCTAGCACTAAATTAAATAGGAGTGGTGATAGTGGACATCGTTGTCTTGTTCCTGATTTTAAAGTGAAAGCTTTCAGTTTCTGTCCATTTAATATGATGTTCGCTGGTTTATTATAGATGGCTTTTATCATACTGAGGTAAAGACCATCTATTCTGATTTTCTCTAGGGTTTTTTTTCTTTTACAATGAATGAGTGTCAACTTCTATCAAAAGCTTTTTTTGCATTGATTGAGATGATCATGTGATTTTTGTTTTTGGCTCTATTAATATGGTGTATTATGTTTATTATTATTATTATTTTTATTTTGAAAGTAGTAAAATATAACAAAACAAGATAGAGCAAAGCTAAGGAAGACAATGCAGTGAAGTTGGTACAGAACTTCAGAGTGTGATACCAGGATAACAGTAATAGGTACCATAGTATATCTCATTATCTTCACAACAGTTGTCCATTCAATCAGTTATAGCAAAATCAAACCAAAAACAAAACATTATAAAACCTATAAAACAGAATATTTAATAGAGCAAAAGCAGTTAATCAGAACAAAGCAAAACAGTGAAAACAAGATTTGCCTTCAAAGAGAAGATAGAAGGAAATCCCCCATATTTGCATGTTGCTTAAGGTCATCCTCCCAAGAGATGCTCAGACCTCTGGCCCCAGATAGGCATAATCAACCCAAAAATACAAGTATTTAGTTGCTTTATGTGCCTTAATTGCTATCAACTCTGGTTGTCCTCAACACCATCCAGTTGCTAATGGAAGGGATGGGAGTGGGAATGGGACATTTGATTTTCAGCCTGAATGCTGGTAGGCTCACAGGAGACACTGACTTGTTCTTTTCCTGGCTTGCCTGCTGCTTGCTCACACTGCCACCACCACTTACCAGGAAGGAGGGCATGTTGCTTTCTTGCTCAGCTCTCTAAGTTTCAACATGGCTGGATCTTGGGAGTTGCTGACCTGTTCTCTTCCTGGCTCACCTGCTGCTCGCTTGCACTATGGCCACTTACTAGGAAGGAGGGCCTGTATTATGTTTATTAATTTGCATATGTTGAACCACCCTTGCATTCCTGGGATGAATCCCACTTGGTCGTGGTATATAATATTTTTGATGATTTGCTGCAATCTGTTTGCCGTATTTTATTGAAGATTTTTGTATCTGTGTTTATTAGGAAGATTGGCCTGTAGTTCTCTTTTTTGGTTGGGTCTTTCTCTTGTTTTGGTAGGGTAATACTTGCCTGCAGGAATGAGTTAGGGAGAATTTCTTCCCTTTCAGTTTCATTAAAGAGTTTGAGGAGTGTTGGCATCAAGTCTTCCTTAAGTTTCTTGTAGAATTCAGCAGTGAATCCATCAGGACCTCGGCTTTTCTTTGTTGGTAAGTTTTTAAATTACATTTTCAATTTCACTAACTGGTATTGGCCTATTCAGGATTTTTGCATCTTCTTTATTTTAAATTTTATTTTAGAGAAAAAATAGATAAACAATGAAAACAAGTTTCAAAACAGGATAGTAGGATAGTTACGATATATGATGCATTGTGCAAGACCAATGTGTCTTGTAGTAGTTATTCAGAGTATGGGACATTGGTATAATAACTTGTCTAAACAATATTAGAACAAAACATTTGTTTCAAGGAACAAACAGAAGCTAGCTGTATAACTAACTTAGCTATCTTGTATATACACATATTTATCTTTTTACCCATTCTTTCTTTCCCCTATCACAGTTTATCTTTTCTTTTGAACATTTTCTTCCCAATTTACAACATCTACTGTACAGTTTTTATTTGAAAAAGAAGAAAAAACAGAAAAACCAAGATGCAAACAAACTTAAACAACAACAAGAAAAACAAAATGATAGCAGCACAACAAAAAAACAATAGCTTTATAGGTTTTCAAAACAAGATGATAGTAATTTAACAGTGGTTGTTACACTGCATATTGTTATCTTCAAAGTAGTTGGTCAGGTTGCCAGAGACAGGAATAAAACAAAACAGCAAAAGAAAACCAAACATTGGATTTCAAAACGAGGCAGAAGAAAATCCTCCATAGTTGCTACAGTGTACATTGCCATTCTCCAAATAGATGCCCAGGCCACCCTCCTCCCCAGACCTGCAAAGTCAATTAAACAACATAAGCATCAAGCTATTCGTTTCACATCAGTTGCTATCATCTCACTCTGAGTCCTCCGAATCAGCCAGTTGCTTACAGGGTGAGGGGGGTGCTCCAGTTAGTTCACGGGAGTGCATGCTTTATCTTTTTCCTGAGTATTCTCCTCTTGCTCCCCATGGTGGAGCCTGATTCAGGGGAGGGCCTGCTTTGTCTTCTTGCTTAGTAGTCTCCTTCCTTTTGTATCTTCTTGATTCAGTTTTGGTAATTCATAGATTTCCAGGAATCTGTCCATTTCTTCTGTGTTTTCCATTCTAGGAACATACAGATTTTCAAAATAGGTATTGATGATTTGACTTTCAACTGATCTGTAGTAATTTCACTCTTTTCATTTCTCACTGCATGGATGTGAGTTTTTTGTCCTCTTTTGATTATATTGGCTGGGTTTTATCAATTTTATCTATTCTTTCAAAGAAGCAACTCTTTAATTCATTAATTCTTTATATTATTTTCCTAGTCTCAATTGCATTGATTTCTGCTCTTATCTTTATAGTTTTCTCCCTTTTTTGGGCTTGACTTATTCTTTCTTTTCTAGAGGTTTGAGGTGCAGCATTAGGTTGTTTATTTGTGTGCATTCCATCTTCCTGATTTGGGAATTTACTGCTGTAATTTTCCCCTGAGAACTGCTTTCATTTTGTCCCACAGGTTCTGGTAAGTTGTATTCGCCTTTTTGCTCAATTGTAGATATTGTTTAATTTCTTCTGTGACCCATTTGTTGTTTAGGAGAGTTATTTAAATTTCTTGTGTTTATGGGAGTTCTTGTGGTTCCTTTCATCATTAATTTCCAATTTTATTTTGCTGTGGTCAGATAATACGCATGGGATTATTGAAATTCCTTTGCATTTACTTATGGGCTTTGCATGTTCTATGGGCTAATATATGGTCCATTTTAGAGAATGATCCATGTGCAGCAGAGAAGAATATGTATTGTGATGTTGTTGGGTGGAACACTTTCTATACATCTACTAGGTCTGTTTGTTCACAGATTTGATTTGGTTCTGTTTTTTCTTTGTTGATCTTTTTTTGGTTTATGTCTCTTTGTGACAATGGGGTGTTAAGGTCCCCCCATTATGGGTGTATTTTGCTTATTTGATTTTTTATGTCCATTAAGATTTGTCTTACATAGTTGGGTGCTTCCATATTTGGTACATGTATATTTATGATTGTTATCTCTTCTCTTTAAAATTTCCCCTGAAAGTATGTAGTGATTTTCTTTACCTCTTTTGTTTATTCTTGGTTTGACCTTCACACTTTCACTTGGTTTGACTTCACACATAGAATAGCTATGTCTCCTTTTTTCTGGGTTCCTGTTGCTTGGAGTATTGTTTTCTATCCTTTGACTTTTAGTGTATCAATCTCCTTTTGAATTAAATGTTATGTACATTGAGTTAAATCTTATGTACAGAATGCTGTTGTGTTTGTTTCTTAATCCATTCTGTCAGTCTGTTTGCTTTGATTGGTGAGTTGAGGTCATTTACATTGATGAATATAACTGATATGTACTGACTTATCTTTGTCATGTTATCTTTCTGTTGTTGTTTCTCCACTTTTCTCTCTGTTTAAGTGCTTGCCCTGCTTGGTGGTTTTCTTCTGCTGTTATTCTTGGAATTATAGTCATCTGTATCTCTTTCTAGAGATCTTTCAGTACTTTTTGTACGTTGGTTTGGTGGTCATGAATTCTTCTGATGTTCTTTGTCATGGAAGTATCTTATTTCTCCATTGATTTTGAAACATAGTTTTGCAGGATACATCAATATGGGTTGTATGTTATTTTCTTTCAGGACTTGAAATATTTCACTCCAAGGTCTTCATGTCTTGATGGTTTGTGTTGAGAAGTCTGTCATGATTCCAATAGGTTTTCTTTCTTAGGTGATCTGTTTCTTGTCTCTGACAACTTTTAATATTCTGTTCTTGTGCTGGATTTCTAGGATCTTAATTATTATATGTTTGAGTAAAGGTTTATTATGATTATGGATAATTGGGATTCTATATGCCTTACTTATCTGTATATCAGATTCTTTTCCTACGCTTGGAAAATTTTCTGCTATTATTTATGTAAATAGTCGTATGTAATTCCTATTGACCCCTGCTTTTCGTTGACACCTATCAATCTTATGTCTCTTTGCATCATCTTGCAGCTGTTGAATTGATGTTTCCTGGTTCCTTGTTATTTTTAAGAGATGTTTTCTTTCATGATCATAAGCTGCCTTCCTGTCTTCAAGGTCTGAATGTCTATCTCCAGTTTCATTCTAGCGGTTTTGCCAGCTTTCAATGGAATTCTTAATTTCCTGAGTATCCTTTTGGATTTGTTTCATGCATTCTAGTTATTTCTTACATTGTTCATTGAAAGTTTCCATCATTTTCTTATATTCCTGTTCTTTGTCTACATCTTTTTTAGATAAACTTGACATTTCTTTCATAATGTTTGTCATTTCTTTTTTACATGAGAGATCATTTATTATCTGATTTCCTCGATAGTTTAATGGAGTTGTTTCTTTACTTCAGTTGCTATCATTTCAGAAAGTTCAGTTGTATGATTTCCAATGTCTCCCATTTCAGTGTATCCTGGGTTTGTTTTCAGTAGGCTGAAGTCTGAGACTGCATCTTGCTCTTTCATTTTGTCATTTTCCTCTGGGACCTGTGCATCTGACTGGGCACCCTCCCCATGGATTGTGCTGGAAAGCTGGGCCATGCAAAACTTGGAACCTCCAATACCTGCCTAGCTAGTTGGGGTGCACCCCTGAACCATGGCACCAGGGCCTTGTGTTGGGATGGGTGGTGCTCAAAATCTTCAGGACACTTTGGCTAGGCTGGTTGCTCCCAGATGGACGGCCCTGCGTCTCTGGCCTGGGCAGGGCTCAGCACCTGTGGGACTTGTGTAGCTGGCTGTACATTCCTCTGATAGATTGCACTGGGATGCTGAACTGGGCAGAGCTCTGATCTTCTGGCACCTGTGCGGCGAGCAGGGATACAGCCATGGAATATGGCTTCCACGCCTTACACCTGGATGGGTGCAATTTAGAACCTCTGGTACCCACACAGCTAGCTGGGACACTCCCTTGAAATTATGACACCAGGGCCTTGAGCCTGGCTGGGTGAAGTCTGGAATATCTGGGACCTGTGCAGCTAGACAGGACACACCCCCGACCCAAGCATGTTTTAACATATATTTTTTGGCTCCTTATATTTCTTCCTCTATGAATTACATCTTTATATTCTTTATCCATTTTTAAAAAGTTGAGTCATGTTTTTAGAAATTGCTTTGTGGGCATTGTTTGTACATTGCTGGGACAAAATGGTCTACACTCACATGTGAAAAGAGGAAAGGTCTATTTTGGCTTATAGTTACAGCCTATAGTCTTCTAGCTACAAGGCAGAAACATGGTAGAAAGTCCTGAATGAAGGAAAGTCTGCTCATGCCAGCTAGGTGGCCAAGAAGTAGAGAGAGAAAGGAAGAGCTGGTCAGGGAGACATGCCCTTCCAGGTCACACCCTCAGTGACCTGCCTCTAACCGGGCCCCACGTCCTAAAAGCAAGTCCATTATAGTGCCCCATGATCCAATCACCTTCCAAAAGCCCCACCTCTGAACATATATGGTCTTTGGGAGTCATTCTGCTCTTGATCTCTGAGAGACTCATATGCTTCTCTTTATGCAAAATACATTTAGTTAATTTCTAAGAGGTGCTAAAGTTTTAACAGTTTCTGAATTTCTGAAAAGCCCAGTTCTAAACTCTTCACTGAGATGCAAAGGCATATTCTTCCTATGAGCTCCTGTAAAAATCAAAAGAAAGTTAAACTCTGTCAACATACAATGGTACAGGGTAAACTTTTTCATTCCTAAAGTGTGAAATAGGAGGATAAAAAGGATTCAGACAAAAGTAAAACTTAAACCCATTAGGGAAAACATTAACTCCCATAGCTCTATGCCCAATATCCAGGGAAAGTTATGACCAGTTGTTAATTCCAAAAGAGTTAGATGGCCTTGCCCCCAAAGCATTACCAGTTTTAGCCCTCATTGCCTCTGTCTTGGGTTGGCTCAGTTCACTACCTGCATTAGCTTTCTCAGGGATTTCACACATACTCATGGGCTCCCCAACTCCCTGGGCTCTCCACTGTGTTTTTGGCTTCACTTTCACAGCTTTGTTCACTGCCTTCTCAGGGGCACACTGCTTGGTCTTCCAGGCCTTCTTCTCACCCTGACCCCACAATTCCTGTACTCTGAATATCTGTAAAAGCAACATCAGGTGGATGGTATCCATATCTGTTGCCAGCTTGAACAGTAGCTGCTCTCCTTTAGATCATGGCTGCAGAGACCTCTGAGTATGTGGAGGTATGAGCACTGTAGATTGAATCCCAGGGAACAAATTTCCTAGGTATCCCTTTTTGAATGATCTCTTCTCAAATTCAAGCTTTCCAATTTTGTACTCACGAGCCTGCCAAGGAGTGTGGCCTTACTGATTCCTGAGCTTACATCAATGTATCTTTCATATTTTCCTGGTGAAAAGGGACAGCCTAATTTTTAATGCTAGTCTTTTCAGCAACCTTTCTTTGGTCCAACTCTGCAGGTGTTTCCTTTATGGTGAAACTGAAAAATTTTCAAATGGGCTTTTTGCTTATCATTATCAGTATAAACTTAGTTAAAAGCCACTTGAACATGGGACTATTTTAAATCTCCTCCATCAGATTAATTAATAAGATGCCTTTACTTCAGTCTCCTGAAAGTTCTTAGGATATGAACAAAATGTAGACAAATTTTCATAACACACATGACCTAGAGTCCAAATGCCAATAGAATCTTCCCAACATAAACCTCCCAAGTTTGGTCTTTGCCATCTGCATTTTTATAAGCATACTGTTCTTCTGAGCTCTAACATGAATCTTCCATCAAGATTGGTTTACAACATTCTAGGGCTTCTGTAGTACAACTCTTTCCCAGCTCTTCCCACAAACTAGTTCCAAAAGTTTCTAAACCATATGGTCAGGTAATCACAGCAGTGGACATACTCCTGGTACCAAAATCTGTCTTCATCACTTTCTTGTTGCTGGGACAGAATACCCAACACTCAAAACTTAAAGGAGCAAGGTTAATTTTGGCTCACATTTATAATCCATGGTTGGCTGGCTCCAAGACAAAAATAGCACAGTGGAAGGGTCTGGGCAGTGGAAAAGCTGCTTATATCACAGTGGCCAGAAAGAAGAAAGAGGAAGGAAGAGCTGAGGATGGAGGCAAATCCTTCAACATCACAACCCCAGAAACTTACCTTTGACTAGGCTCACCCTCCTAACAGCAAGTCAGCTATACCGCCCCCACAATTCAATCACCTTTCAAAAGCTCCACCTCTGAACAGATAAGGCTTTTGGGGGTCATTTTACATTTAAACCACAAAATATATTAAGACATCAAGTCTTTGGCTATTATATGTGTTCCAAATATTTTAGAAATACTGATCTATAATAATTTTCTGTTAAATTACAATACTATTACTTTTATGTTTTATTAACTTACTTAGTTTTGAGGAGCCACATAGTCTATGGAAAAGAGCACTAAACAGGGTAAAAAGAACAGGATCTGTGGATTGACATGTGCACAGACTACTTGTATACCTTGTGTGTGTGTCAGTGTTCCTGGTTTTCAATATCTCCATCTTTGAAATGGAGCTGTTACTTTGGACTTTTTTTTAACCATGCAACAGAACTTTTATTAACATTTTTAATAGGTTCAGCTATTATTGAAGCTGGTAATTTCTAAACTTAAATTGGGGCAAATGGCTATAGTGCAGAGTACTACCATCATGGGACACTGAAGAACTAGCAGCCACCCCTCAGATGGAGGACCAGGTGCAGAGTGGACTTGGTCTGGATGTTGTAATTAGAAACATCTTCCAGCTGTTTGCTAACAAAGATGAGCCTCTGCTGGTCAGGGAAAATGCTTTCTTTATCCTAGATCTTGGCCTTCACATTCTCAGGGGTATCACTGGGCTCCACCTCTAGGGTGATGGTCTTGCCCATCAGGGTTTTCACAGAGATTTGCATTTTGACCTATTATCAGATGGGAAGATGCTACAAATTGCCAGGAATATTGGGCCACAAAGCCACTCATCACTCACTTTTGACTTTTTAAAATCTCTCTAAAATTATAAAATTTTTATTATTCAGTTACTGTACCTGCATTGGCTTTATCTTTTGAACAAAGATATAACAGATTTACAGCCTGATTTTTATTATGCCCAAATCCTTGTTAGGGATTCTCATTCCCTGGGGAATGGACTGGCCAGAGAACTGAAAAGTAGGGGTGATTATCAGAAAATGAGCACTAACCTGCGATGCAAACAGATCACAGTCCCCAGAAAGGACACAAGGGTTGGAAGCAGGGGATGAGAGACCTAGGATTTCAGACAAATCACTTTCCCTACCTTTGCCTCAGAATTTTGATCTGGAAAGTGGGAATGAAAGGATGTGGGTGGCAAGGAATTTTTGAGCTCTCTTCTAGTTTCACTGTTTTGCAAGGGGTATGTGAGTATCAGGTATGGATTTCTGTTGCTCCAAACTGGCTGTTTGGTAACCTCCCCTTCTCTTTGCTGGGTCCCCTGTGATCCCCCTCTGCTGTGCATATTCCCCTTTATCAGCATTGATCTGGCTGTCATAGTGTGTCTGTCTGAGCATATGGAGAATAAGACTTTTAAACAACTTTAAAAAAATTTTCTTTCCTCCCTTCTGTTAGTTATTAATACATGATCACTGTAAAAAAAAAGTTCATGAAACTGATTAAAAATCGTAATTATCTAAGGTATGTACTATTACCATTTTGCCATCTTTCCTTTTAGTCTCTTTTGTGTGCTTTTCTTTAAATATAATATATATATGTATATATATATATATATATGACTTTGTACTCTGAAATTTTCACTTAAAACGCTCCACAAAGATCATTTAAAATCACTATGTACTATTAGAGGGGAAGGACATTTTATTGTTTAAAAGTATCTTTGTGTGTATGTTATTTGTACCCAAAACAATACTAGTGGACATTGAGGAAGAACAGGAGTGACTCTCCCTAATGTGGAGGTAGAAATTGAAACTTAAAGCAATCAACAGGACTTTCTTTGAGGCACTGAGCTGATCAATTGCAGTGTACAGCTTTTCTGCAGGGCACTACAGTTAACTGTTTTTTCACAGTTATGTCATGCACTACTTTCAAAATTGCGTAAGGAAGGTAGCAATTACTATCCCCTTTCCTGGAGTAAACTGAAGCTCATAGTGCTGATTGACTTTATCAAGGACACAGAGAGCCAAGGCAGAACCAAGACTCCAGCCTCATTTCTTGACTCCGGGTTTAGCAATCTTGCATCCCCAGGTGAGAACTCTTCCCACTAATGTCCCAAAGCAAAGTGAAATTTGAGTGATGCTACTGGGCAGCAAGATTTCAGAAGCAAGAGGTCAGTGTTGTTGCTAGAGGGAAAGCCAATCCTCTAATCAATCCAGACATCATTTATTTATGACCACAGAAACTCAAAGAAGGTACATAGCAGAGGTGGAGGAGGGAGCAGAAGCAACAGAATTCCTCCGAGAAGGGATTAAATAGGGGTACTCATGCAGGGAGGTCTAGTCCTGGGAAGGCTGCGGGAGGGGTGAAGTGGCCCTTGTGGGAGCAGAATAGGAGCATCCAATCTGACACCAATCCTGGTGGGAAAGGGACTCTTCTCAGTTGATGAAATGGGCCTTGGAGAATCCTCCCTCTTCTGTCCTTTTGCATTTGATTCTTTAAGAGAAACATGATTTAGCTGTCTCTCTTGTGCAGCTCTAGGCTCCTCTGGACAGAAATAACCTGAAAGAAACTGTTCTGTTGGCCAGAGCTGATAATGAATTTGGTGTTTCTCCAGAAAGCACTAGTCGCAGTTTGAATTTTTCAGGGCTGTCCAGTCTGATTTTCCATCAGCATCAGCACTGTTCAGTTCTCTGCTTGGGTCCTTCTGACTGGAGGTCTTAAGGGTCATCCATAGAAACCTGCAGAATTAGCCTCTCGGTCCTCTCGTGGACATAAGAGCAGAGGAGGGGCCACTGTGAGACATGACATAGAGAGCTGCTTCAGGAGTGAGTGGCCTGGCTTCTATCTGGCTTAACCAGTGCACACTATGTCCTTTCATGGGGAGGGAGGATTATCTTCTGTGATGAGTGTTCAGTTCCCTTATTTCAAAAATGAAGGATTTGGGGTAGATGATGTCCTGGGTTTATTTTGTCTCCTGTAAGTTACAGTAGACTGTCAGGCTTGAATCCTGACACCATGACTAGCCTTCTGGGTGATTAAATAGCAAGTTATTCAATCACTGTGGCTTCTGTTTCCTCAGCTGTACAGTGGGGATATGCCCTACCTCACAGCAATGTTAGGATGATTAAATGGGTTAATTTGCTTAAATACTTGAGGGAGTGCCCAGTGCATAGCAAGTTCTTTCTCAACATGTGCTGGGTAAATAGGTATTGGTATTACTGTTAGATTTAGAGGGAAGCCTGGGTACCAGATTGGGTTACTCTCTCTGAGAGGCACACAACTCATGGCATTTAGTAGGGTTTTCACAGTTTCTTCTATTCTCTGAATATTATTGAGATTTCACAGCCTAGTTAGTGTTGATTAGTGACTCTGCATAGCCTACTCTTTCCCAGAAAACAATGTAGCAATTAATTTGGAAAGAGGCTTTAAGAAAACCTGCTTCCTGCATTAGATTTAGTTTATAGTGTCCTCCCTCAACACTGGGAGGCAATTTGAGGTTACTGTTCTTGGCTTTCAGGTAAAAACCAGAGGGCCACAGAGATATGCAGCTTGCAGAGGGGATACCAGGACCCCTGCCTGTCCTGTCTGCCTCTGTAGTGCAGATCTAGGGACAAAGACCTTCAGTTCTCAGGGAGATCCATACTTCAGATCACTTGTGGAGCCCAAAGTAGCTGAGACTGGGGACAGAGAACTGACCATGAGCCAGGTCAGGAGATTTTATTGTCTTCAAAAACTGACTTTTACTGACCAATTATGAAAAGGACACAGTTTTACCACGTTTTAAAAACTCACTCCCTTTCTGTTAAACAGTTAAATTGTTTTCAATTTGAAGATACAATTGTACTAAAAATAATTATTTCAGATCTTTAGAAGCAGTTAAATATATACAATGCCATGGGCTTCATAAATTGATCCAGTTTTTCAAGAGAACAATTCAGTAATATTTAAGAGCTATAAAATTATTCCTATACTTTGAACTTATAATTCTACTTCTGAGAATATACTCCAAGGAAATAGACCAAAAGAGAAAAAAGAAAGTAATTTGTATTTACTTGCTTTTAGAAATGCTATTTATAAAAATTGGAAGCAACCCAAATGCCCAGACATTGGAGTTTGGCTTAAAACTCATAGTGTATTTACATTCCAGAATAGGATATAACTACTAAAAATAACAAATATGCAAACTATGCAAGCATGAACAAGTGTGTACATGTAAAACAATAAGTGGAAAAGAGGCTAAGTAGTATGTATTTTCTGATTTCAACTATGCAACATATAGAATTATGTTTGTTCAATAAACTGACAAACATGAGATTCAAGTTGGCTAGATTTTAATATTCATCAAATGATTTAAGATTAAAGTAAAAAGAAAATGACTCACTTTGTATTTACAAGTAAGTAGAATCAGATTCAAAATTTGCAGGGCCTAGTGCAAAATCAAAAATTAAGAATCTCAAGATAGCAATGGCAGAGTTTTAAGTTGAGTGTAGGCTCCTCTCAGGATGGGGCTGTCTTAGTTACTTTTTACTTGTCACTGAGACAAAATACCTGATACCCAAAGCTGGGAAAGGAAAGGTTTATTTCTTACAGCTCTTGGAGGTTTCAGTCCATACTCAGTTGGCTCCAAGGCAGGGTGGCAAGGCAGGGCCACAGTTCATGGCGGCTGCAAACACCAAGGCGGAAACCAGCCAGAGAGAGAGAGACACACCTTCTTCCTGCCATTACATCACATCCTGGCCCCACCCCTAGGTGCATGTAGCACTCACACCCCCAATCCAAGGGCTAGACAAAGAACCAATCACAAATGCATAATGCAAAGGCATGAGTCTTGGGGGCCACTGACATAAACCATGACAGGGGCCCTGTGTAGTTGCTCTATATACCCATAAAGCTGTCCCTGGCTAGAACTGTCAAACCCATTGATTCATTTTACCTGTGAGAAAACTATGCTTATGAGCTTCAGCTCTGCTTAAAAAGTTCAGAAACACAAATAGTTCCAAGATTTGTTCTCCAGGTTTGGAATTAGTGCTGAGGCTCGTGAATACAGCAGATTGTGGACTAGGGAGGATGGCTCACAGAAGTTGGGCAGTTTGTTGCAAGGTCTTACTTCTCTATTGTTAGTCATTCATTCTTCCATTTATTCATTTATCAAGCATTTATTCACTGGTCATTATGAACAGCTGCTGTATTCCGTGGTGGGAATGTAGAGAGCAAAGAATGTTAAGGTTTAATTGCAAATACAAGCAAGAACACTTTGGTAAAAGTATGTTTAGAGTAATGATTTAAGTAGCATGGAAGGGTAGTTGTAGGGGCTCTTCTGGGGTTGTTGACTAACATTTGAACCTTGAGGAAGGTGTATCTTGATAAAGAAGGCAAAGGGTGACCAGGCAGAAGAAACAGCATGTTCTCGAATGCCTAAGTGAGCACAAAGTGTTTGGGAATCTGCAAGTAATTTTTTTTTCTGGCAATATTGCACAATTGATTTGTAAGGAGACAAGAAAACTGAAGCTCTAAAGGCATTGCCTGAAGAAATGCTCCCAAGCTAGATATTTCCTGTTCTGAAGTTATCTAGCTTAACTTGTTGCTTTACAGCCCATCATTGTAGTCTATTGGATTTTTAAAAGATGGACTCTGACATCTTTTGCTTAATGCCATCTCAGGTTTGTTCAGTACATTGTACATTTCCTCACTCAAATAGTCAGGGAACTGCTGATCAGGATAGAGCCACAACTGGGGATAAATCACCCTTCATGCTCTTGCCTCCCGAGATTTTGCTAAGTCAGCCACCAGATTTTGTGAGGGGCCTTGATGAGTGCCTTCCTAATGTCAGGACATACTGATTCTTCTGGCTCATCGCAAAAAAAAAAAATCTTTCTGTCTGGCTGGTATTATTTTCAGAGATTATTCCACTTCCTTATTTGTCTAAAAACTCATGTACATTGTAACTGAGTACAGGAAGTCGAGATTGTCAAGCTTAGAAAGACTGACAAGCCTAGGAACAGATAATGAAACACTCTCCTTTCTCTCCCCCACCTTCCACTACATACTACCCAGGCCATATGCTAGTCTCTGCCTCTAACCCAGACTACCAGATTCCCCTAGTATGGGAAGCCCTGAGTTCCCCAGGACTCACTCATATCTTGGAGCACTGGCTTTCCCATATGGAACTCATGTAATGTTCAAGGAAGCTGTTTCATTCATTTTCTCCTGGAGTCTTCACATGTTTTGTTTTTTACTCACCTGGAAGAGTTTGTCCTTGCTTACTCAAATAAATCATTTTTTTTTGCTTATAAATGGTTGTAAAAAATTTTCGTTTGGGAAAAATTATCCTGTTCATAATACCCCCTAAAGAATTACCTTTAAAAATCTGTGCTGACCTGGCAAGTGTACAGTCCTGAGTTTGATTCCTGGTGGACACACACACACACAATCTGTGCTGAGCATTTTGGGTATGTTTTGCTTTCTATGTGGATATTCATAGAAAAGAGTTAGCTAGACGGGTGCATTGAGAAATAGGAAAATGATGTTGTCATATAGAATCAAGATATATATGGCATTTTCAATAAAATTTAATTTAACTGGAAGTTTTAAAAGAATAATGAGATTCAAGGATTAACAGAAGGAATTTCTAAGCATCAGATAAATTTTTTTGCCAAAGGAAATATTAGTTTCTAAAATAGCCTTCATGTTATGAGAAAATATAAATATTAAGAGAGTAAAGTAAGTCATAAGAAAATTCCAAATGTAGACTCTCTCTAGTGAAATTAGCATAGGGAAATTAGTAAAATTAGCATAGTGAAACTAGTGAAAATTAGTGTACTCTTTTTTCCTCTCTGCTTCCACAATATAAGACATTTAGTAAGTGCATTGCTTTTACATTAATCTAAATTAATATGTACTTTTTGTTCGATAGCTATAATTTCTAATCATTTAATCTATGCACTGTGGACTACTGTGAGTTGCTCATCATTAATTGTTGGAGTTTTAACTAGAATTTTGCTCTTTGAATTATTTTGACTATTTGTGTGAATTTACTGTCACTTAGCTCTTTTTTTTCTTTTTTGAGGAATATTCCTAAGTTCACAAGCATGGTGATACCTGCCCATTGACTTAACAACGTCTTCTCTCAGAATGTTCTGAGTATTATTTCCCTTTCCTTGAGATTTGGGTGCTAGCTACAAAGGAGAAGCTTGTGTTTGTGCAATGGTAACATGACACAAATCTGAATTCTCCCAAACTATCCTCCACTAGTTTTTTTCCAAGAAAATAAATTAACCCAGGTGTCCAGGCCAAGCCCTTAAGGTTTTCCTTTCTCTTACAACTTACTTTTAGCTCTCAAGTGAAAATGACTTTGGCTTCAAAACATATGTATTCCAGATTCTGACCACTACATATTTCCTCCACTGATTCTATCCAGGCATCCAATGTCAAAATTTTCCCTTCTACTATAAGTAAAATCTACTTTTGGTTTTGAATTTTGGCAAATTCAGAGTTATATAGCCACTGTAGTCACTGAGACACTGAACTAACTGTTCAGTTACCTTGAATAAATCTTTCATGTTATCTGTTGTAGTCAGTTCCTTCCCTCTTCCAGTTCTAATCCCTGCAAACCACTGATGTATTTCCCAACCCAATACTTTTGCCTTTTTCCAGAGAATTATAGAAATAAAAGAGTGTATTACATGGCTTTGGAGATTCATTTTCTTTTGTTTAGCGAAATGCATTTTAAACACATGGATGTCATTGTTTGCATAAGTCATTTTATTTCATTGCTGAATGGTATTCTACCTTACATTTATTCACTAACTGGTTTAAAGACATCGAGATTATTCCCAGTTTTTTAGTGATTATAAATAAAGTTACTATCAACCTTTGCATAGTGGTTTTACATAAGCATTCATTTTCATTTCTCTTGGGTAAATGTCTAAGAGAGGGATTACTAAGTTATGTATAAGTTCATACTTGGCTTTCTAGGAAACTGCTAAATCATTTTCCTAAGTGGCTATAGCAATTTGAAGCCAGTAAGGTATGAGGGTCTAGTTAGACCAATTCTTACTAAGACTTGCTATTATCAGGAGTTTTAAAATCTTTGCCATTCTAATAGATGTGTAGTGGTATCTCAGTGTGGCTTTAATTATCATTTCTTTAATAATTCAATTAATTGAACACTTTCTATGTGCTTCTTTTCCATTCATATATCTTTTTAAACCAAGTGTCAAATAATTTTGCCTATTTTGGGATGGGGTTGTTTGTTTTGTTAATGTTGAGTTTTGAGATTTTCTTCTTTTCGCTTCTTTTTCTTTTATGGTACTGTGGGTTGAACCTAGGACATTTTCAGTGAACTACATTCCTGGCCCATATTTATTTTGAGATAGGTTCTCACTAAGTCACCAAACTGGCCAGGCTGGCCTCAAACTTGCAATTTTCCTGGCTCAGTCTCCCAGATACTAGTATTACAGGTGTGTGCCACCACTCAGGCCAAGAGAAAGGGACTGTGACACTGTCTTTAGGAAGTTCAAAAATGAGAGCTTGGGTTGGGCCTAAGAAGAGGGCAGGGGTAAGTGTTTATCTGGGGAAGTAACAATGGGTATGAGATCTGATGCAATGAAAACCTGGAAGTTTTGAAGGATAAGATTTTAAAAAGAACACTAAAAGTGATGCTGGATTTTACTGAATAATTGTAACTGATTTATATATATAATATATATGTAAATATAATTAAAATGTTTAGATATTTTATATATATAATTTTTTCTAATCTTTATAACCACTTGTCAAGGGAAGGTATCCCTTTTCAATAGATGAGGGAACCAAAGCTCAGAGAGGTTAAATTATAACCTCAAGGTCACACTCTATTGAATCTATCCATTAAACACAGGCAGGACAGAAGCAGCTTTGGCACTGGGTTCTCAGTCTTGAGAATAGAAAGAGACTCAGGTGACAGGTGAAGTGAGGTGGGTCAGCTTAGCCTCAACAGACACTAATCTTCAGCCTGAACCTTCCAATCTCTAATCTTCAACTGAGAAATTGGTGCCAACACTAACTGATCCCTCAGTACAGAGTGATAAAAACTGAGAGAAGAGGATATCAGGGTTTAGTCAGTAAATTCAGGCAAAGTCTGAGGAACATGGACTCAAATTCACTCCCAGAACCCAGAATCCTGGAGTCAGAAGTTGAAGTGCTGAGATGATGTCTGCTCTCCCTGCTCAATTACCTGAGTTGTCTAAATACTCTGAGCCTCAATTTCCTCTTGCTGTCAAGTTTTGAGGCTGTTGGGGAGAGTAGTCAACATATGAGAAGTGCTTAGCATAGTGTCTGATACCAATAAATGCTTAATAATTGTAGTAACAATCATCAAAAGTTATTTTTTATTTCGTTGATGCATTTGGAGGAAAATATCTAGATTGAGAACATCTCCCATATGGAGTTGTTGTAACTCCTGACCATAGAAAGGTACAGGACCATTATGAGCCTCAGTTTCTAATCACTATACTACAGTTACCAATAATAATAACAATAGTAATACTTTTCAGAAAATCATTGGCACTACAAAATTATTAACTGTTTACTACCTTGACTACTGAATTATAACAAGGAGAACTTTGTAAAGCTTACAAAGGTCAATTAGGCTCTTTCCTGCAAAGAAGTGTATTCTTCTGTGTCAGGGAGTCACTTCAAGGATTTATTACCTCAGGAGATGATGTGGGTTAGTGCGTCAGTCAGGAGGAGTTCAGATGCAAATAAAGAAATCCAATCAAACCATCTCGAGAAAATAGGGAAGCCCAGAGGAGTCTCTCTGGGCATTGGGAACAGAGGGATCCGGGCATTTGAATGATGGCCTCAGCATACTGTCTCTGTATCGCGGTCTTGGGCTCTCTTGCATTGTGCTGACAGCCTTCTCAGGCATGCTTTCTTATGGCAGCAAAGCCAGCTGCCAAAGAGAAAAGAGCAATATCTTTCCCTTGCAAATATCTCCTCTGAAAGGAATATTTGGGTCACATGACTACTCCTGGATCACTGACTAGATTGGATCTGGGTTACCAGCCCAACCCTGTGGCAAGATCCTTAGGTCCTTTTGATTGACAACTATGGAACCCATGGAGGAGGACTGTTCCCATAAAGCAAAGAAGTATGCAGTTACCAGAAGGGAGAAGGCTCTCTGGGTAGGCAGATGCAAAAGCTGCCAACTGAAGTTAAAAATACGGCTAGGTAAATCCCTGGATGACCTAATGTATCATCTTAATGGGCTGCTAAGGAAAGGAAAGGATGCTCACAAGATTTCATTGCATAGGTCACTTGGTGCCCAGGCAGGGAAGGATTCATGAATGATGTCTTTATTAGTCTCTTTGTCTTTTGCACATAGCTACTCTCCAACTGGCCCCCAGATCACACCAGCAGTCTCATCTTTCGGCATCTTTAGAGCCAGATTTCTCCCTTTGAGTGAAGGCAGCATGAAGGCCTTGGACTGAAAATTCATATCCTGCTTAAATGAGTGCCAGGAGAAGACAGAGTGAAAAAGGAACAGCCCAGAAAAGAACAATGGACTCGGAGCCAGAAGCCTAGGGTCTATTCAGCCCTGTTCCCTCCTAGCTGCGTGACCTTGGACATACCACTGCCCCCAGAATCCTCTTCTGCCAAGTGAGAGGCTAGGCTAGATGGTGTCTGACATCTCTTGCAATGCTGACATCCTGAGAATCTGTGAATGTTATTAAATTCATGAATCGGCTTCTTTGCCTAGAACAAGTCAGCTTAAAATACATGCAAATTGCACTAAGTATAGCTGTTCCCTTGCTGAGGAGGCAGCCCAGCATATTTACATAGCTCGAAATGGACTGCTGCATGCACAGGGTAAGAGTGCAGTGATAGGTTCTAAGCTGGGCTGCAGCAGCCATCTCTAATGCAAACGGGGGCCTCGGACTTTTCCAAGCCTGGAGTTCTAAGAGTCGTTTGAAATAGAGAGAGAAAGCTACTTTTGTTTAGGAGCCAGGATATCCTGGTATACATCTTAGGTGCTTGTTCTCTTTCTCTTGTGTCTTATTTAATCAGCACAATTGTCTTTGAAAGTAAATATAAAATGTTACATTTAATTAACAAGAAAATTAAGGAAGATAGCTAGCCCAAGGCCACAAAGCTAGTCACTTTGAGGTCAGATCACAGGTCTGGGTGATTCCAAAATCTATGCTTTCCTAGCCACACCAGGCCAGCAGAGTTTCTGCTCTACACACCCAAGCTCAGCCAGATACACTGCTCTCTTGCCAGACTCTTGTTGATCAATGCTGTGTCCTTGTTCATTCAGTGAATATGTGGTGAGTGACTCTTGTCTGCTAGCCTTTGTTCTAGGGACTCTGAAGAAAACAAGAAGGATACCTTCTTGGTCCTCTCAGAACATATAGCCTGATGAGAGAGTTATAAAATAAACAGGTAAATAAATATAGGAAGCAAACTATGTTTTGTGATAAATGCTCTGAAGAAAATAAACCAAGAACACTGAGTCCTGCTTAAATGAGAGCTGCTAGATGGGACCTGGCTCAGATGGTGATATGGAAGCTGAGAACACAAGGATGTTGATGATAAAGGTTACATTGGCAGCTCTTCTTACTCAGCACCTCCTAACAACCCCACCTTGAACCACTCATTCATGTGTTCTGTGTTTTGGTCTCTTCATCTGTGAAATGGGGGAGCATCTCCCTAGAGAGTGTGGCTGTGAGGATTGTCAACAGTATATACGAAGCATCCAGTGTAGCACCTGGCACATTGAAGATGTCCACTACTACTGCTATTGTTGCTACTTTCTGACCCAGGCCCGTGGCTTGCATTACTTTTGATCACAAAGTGGCATGATTGATCAGGTCCCTCTATGGCCAATTCCAAAGACTACTAAGTCCAGTAAGACAGGTGTCAGCTCAGGAATCAGGGTCCTGGCCTCCCTCTTGGCTTTGCTACCTGCTGCTCAGAGACCTTGGCAGGTATTGGAACACATAGGGTACTGTGTTTAGATTTAGAATGTTACCCAAAAAGCTCATGTGTTTGGAGGCTAGGCTGTTGGAAGGCGATTGGGTCATGGGAGCACTGTACTCATTAGTGGATTAACCCATCAATGAGTTCAGAGCTGAATGTGCTATTAGGGAGGGAGAGTGTGACCTAGAAGGGCATATCTCCCTTCTGGTTCCTTACTTCTCTCTCTGCTTTCTAGCTACCATGACATAAGCAGCTTTCCTTTTCCTTGGTCCTTCCACCATTTTCTGCCTTAAAGGTAGCCAAAATAAAACTCTCTTCCTTTAAATTGTGGGTTTTGGATATTGTGTTCCATTGACAAGAATGTGATTAAGACACGAGGTGATTTCCCACCAGTTGGTCACTCCTGCCTCCTAATATGGCTTTACCTCATCTGAGAACAGCAATGCTTTGGATATCTCTGCTTAGGTAAGAATTTCCATTCAAACCAGGTACTGGCCTTAGCCAGTGTCTGTCTGTGTGTGTGTGTGTGTGTGTGTGTGTGTGTATTTCTAGGCTCTGGTTTTGTTACTGCCAAACAGGAATAAGAGTAACTCACTTCTTCACTACCATGAGGTTTGGAGGAGATGGAAAATGTGATATCACTCCAAGTGCTGAAAGAAGATAAAAATTTAGGTCACCTTTCCTGGATGTGATGGTCCTCTTCCCACCTCCTGCCAGCATGCAGAGTAGAAGTGGACTAGAGCTGCTCATTTTCTTATAGCCAGTAGGAAAGTTCTGGGGATCAGAGAGAAGTCCCACAGGCTGTGGACTAAGGTGAGAGCCTTCTGGAGTGAGGGCAGGAACCCACTATCGTGAACTGCTTCTCCAAAGGTGCCAAGTGACTCTTGTGGAAATCAATGTTCCAGGAAATTCATCTGGAAGAAACATGGACTTGGGTTTATAGTATAACCTGTCTCTGTAGAGCTGGATGGAATAGAGGGAGATTAGCAGTTTCGAGGACTCTGCTCTGTATTAATGAGCTTCATACCAGTGTTTCATAGACAGGCTGGCTCAGTTTCAGAGAGCTTAAGTGATTATATCAATATCACACAGCTCATAAATGAGTTTGAATCTAGGTCCAAGTGACTTTCTAAGGTGGATCTTGGTTTTAGAGGCCTGAAACTTGTACTAGTTTTTTTTTTTATATTTTGAGGGGAGCTAAGAAAGTTTTATTTTTGCTATGAGGTCTCACCATCTTGCCAAAGTTGATTTCAAACTCCTGAGATCAAGCAATCCTTCTGCCTTAGCCTTCTGAGTAGTTGGGACCACAGGTGCCACCAGCTCTTATGAAATATTTTGGAAGAACACATCATTTGGCAAGAAAGTGAATGTTTGTTTAGAATGAGAGAAGAAGGGATCCTGGAAGGGCCATTGGAGCCCATCCATAAACTGTGCCCTAAGCATGCTACACCCTCACTAAATTTCATAGAATTCCCTATAGAAATTACCCTGTCTAAGTAAAATATTAAAATTTTCCAAGAGAAGATCTGAGTCTTGCTGATGGGAATCACCTACTGTCACATCTGAAACCATCCATATAAGCATGATGTGTCAGAAAAAACATAGGTCATGGATGCTGGGTCCAAATCTGGATGCAGAATCCTGTGGGATGAACACTGTATGAACTTCAGTTTCCTTATCTGTTAGAAGAAAGTATAATCCAGGTACTTTCCTTTACCTGTTAGGATGGATTTTGAACCTCGTGGTTAAATGAGATGCATATTTGAAAGATTCTGACACATTTTAACTACAACGTAAGGACATCCTGGAGCAAGAAGATTACAACTGATATCTGAGAGAGCAGGGTAGTACTCGTTCACCATACCTAGCTCTCTCCATTATCAATCTGAGTGGAAAAACTAAAGAGTTGGTCACTAGGTTTGGGGCTTTTTGGAGGCAGTGAAACTTTTAGAAAGTGGAGCCTAGTGGAAGGGAGTCAGGCCATTGGGGGTGTGCCTTTGAAGGGGTACTGGGGCTCTGACTCCATCCTCCTTTTCTTTGTTTTCTAGTCATCATAAAGTGAGCAGTTTCCTCTGCCTTGTGATTTCACTGTGATGTGCCATAGCACCACAGGCCAGAAGCAACTGGGCTAAGCAATAGTGGACAGAAATTTCTGAAACCATGAGCCAAAATAAACCATTCCTTCCTTGCAGTTGATTTTCTCAAGGTATTTTGTACAGTGATGGAAAGTTGGCTAACACAGAAGGGAGAAAGAGAGGAGAAAATCAAGGAAGGTTGGAGGGAATCATTGGCAGGGGACTACTACTGGTCAGAACTGATTTTAGAACTGGGGAAGCAGCAAGGAGCAGGGGAATCTGTGACTCTGTTGATAAATGATGGACAATACAAGTAAAGCTGAATTTGGAGTTCAGGATCCTGGGATCATGCCTTTATCACCTACTCTAGGCTCTTAGAAAAGTCTCTTTCCAATTTTGGCCTCAGGCTTCCCATCTATATAATGAGATAGACAATCTCTGCTCCTAATGTACTGTTTCTTTATAGCTGAGCCAGCTCACTTAAGCCCCAAGAGTAGTTATACAACTGAAAAGAAACAAGAGATATAAATTGTTTTGGGAGGAGAGTCTTGTGGGGAGTTGGCTATGGACCTGGTGGGGAGGTTGTGGCTAGAAAATCTTACATCCCTGGGGAGGGACTTATGGTCTGTGTGCATCACCATTTCAGAGTTGTGGAAATATGTCATATTCCAGTAAGCTCATTTGGAGAACAGTGAGAGAGATCTCAGGGGAAAACCCAAGGCAGGTGCCTCATCATGAAGACTGAAGTCATCACCCTTCCTCTTCCCACTCTGATTCTTGGAGAAAATGCTGAGCTTCTTCACTGCAGGCTCAACCCTTCCTAGGACTCTGAGCCAAGTGTGAGATGTTATGTTGTAACATTCCAGATATGTTGGGGTGAGCCTTGGCACTCAGAAATGCATCCTTCCCTGCATTGTGTGCTCTGTTTCTCTAGTTTAGAAATGGGTATATGCTTGAGTTTCTAGAGCACTTAATGTTTTTCCACCCCAAACCTGCACCTTGTTAGCTTCTGAGGAACCAGCTTCATTATTAACAGTCCTTCTCCTTTCCTAGGAACCTTAGATTTTTAAATCCAAGAAAGATTTAGTACCCAAGTTCAATGACTTAGATCAGCTGTGGAGTGGAATCTTCTTAGGCTTGAAGTGGTCATTGGCAAGTCCTGCTAGGCCTTCTGGATAGGACCCAGGGTACAGCATGTGAGCCTAACTCACTCTGACAAGCACAGGAACTACAACCTAGGGACTGGCCAAGTTGAGGCCCAGGGATACTCCTGTTGGCAGGGAAGCTGGTCAGATTGATCCTATAATTAAATCAGGGCCAGACCTGGCTGATTGTCTGGCCTCTAACCCTACTTTGGCTCTGGCCCTTAGTTCTGAGGATGGGCTAGGGTTTACCTCCAGGAAGGCAGAGCTTTGTGGTTGGGTGGTGTTAGGAAAGTGTGGGAGCTCATGAAAGGGACTTTCATTCAGTCTGTGGCTAAGAGAGGCCCTCTTAGAAGTATCCAGTTGTCTACAGTTAGGATGACAGAGAGGCTAGAATATAAAAATCCTTACATGAACATCTTGAGTAAGTAAACTCTTGGTTGTATGCTGCCATGAATTTCTTCATCAGGAGAAAGGATGTCTGTTTACCAGCTGGCAAGGCCAAACTCCTGTAGTCATCTTGAGCACCTTTTGTTTTTCTTAAGCTGCACACTCATTCTAACAGCAAGTTCTGTTGACTTAACCTTTGGTAGGTAGCCAAAATACAACTTCTCACCAGCCTCTTTCTCACCCCCATCCAAGACATTGTGCTCTCTTGCCTACATTATTGCAACAGCTTCACTCATCCTTGTCTCCATCCTTAACCCAAAGTCCATTCTTCTGGTAGCTGGGTGATATATACAATCAAGGCTCTCTTTTGCTGTGAAGTCTCTATGACTTCCTACTAAAGAAGGTTTCCAGATATGTGCTCTTGGTAAGTTACCATCGTCTGAGTGCCGTGGTCTCATTGTCTGTAAAGTGAGGGTAAGAATACTTGCCCTGATTGAGGGCTGTCACACAGATGCACTATAAGCTGCAGTGGACAAGAAAGACAGCATCATGGGTTCTGGAGCTGAATGGCCTGAGTTTAGATCTTGGAACTGAAGTTATGTAAGCCACTCTATGTCTAAGAGCCTCCAAGTATACTATGGGGATAAATGCCTTGCATAAGGATAATATCAACATAGGTAAACTGTGTAGGACCTGGCACAAAGTATGCATCATATTGTGGGAGACCAGATAATGAGAATTGAGGCCTAAATGAGCTGCTTTGTGAGCACAAAGGAGAAAGGCGGTGTGCTCGGGTGATGGTTCATTGCAGGGTCTAGAGAAAAATCAACCTGTGTTTAAGTGAATAAAAAGCAAGGTGAGCCAGGTGCTCAGGGTTCTCTGCCTACTAGAGTCCAGAGGCCCCTGGCCCCTGCATTCTAAACTAACCCTGTGTCTTTTTGTCTTTTATCCTTGTTCATCCCTCACATGGCCATGGAAGAAAACTAGCAGATTAGTTACCTACAAGTGGCACCTGAATAGGGACCTGACTGGAGTAGTTTCCCTATAAGTGGCACCTGGTAGGGACTGACCAGGGCAGACTGGTTTTCTGTGCCATGTAAGAATTTCCTTTTATTATTCATTCATGAATCACTCATTAATTCTGCAATTATTTTTTATTTTTGAGAGACAGACTCTGTCTCTCAAAAATAAAAAATAATTCAGGCTGGCTTTCAACTCACTTTTTAACCCAAGCTGGCCTTGTACTCACAGGGATCATCCTGTTTCAGTCTCCCGAGTGCTGTGATTACAGGCATGAGGTACCACTGGCCTGCAAGTATTTTTTAAAAGCTTTTTTATACCAGCTGTTTGGGAAGCTGAGGTAGGAGGATTACAAATTTGAGGCCAGCCTCAACAGTCTCTCTCAAAATACAAATTTCAAAAGGATTGGGGTGTAACTTCAGTGGTAGAGTGAAGGGCAAGTATCCTGCCTAGGATGCAGGATATCCTGGGTTTAGTCCCTAGTAGAATCAATCAGTCAATCAATCAATCAATCAATCAATCAATACATACATACATATTTCTCCTTCCTCTGTTGACCTGTTTTTCCACTTTTCTCTTCCAAGAGGAGGAGTGGCCTTATATGTGAGATTTTTGACAAAAATATGGTATCTTGTTTTCCTTGCATTCATAGGTTTTAGCACACTTCCAGGGGCTCCACTAATGTCCACAGGGTAAATCAGTGATCTTTTCAGTAGCAAAGAGAAGCAGGTACCTGAAGCACTAGCTAAATGTCCATTCTTTGTCAGCTCTCTGAGAGGTGTTTCATATGGGGACTTTATCTCCATAACTCAGGGAGATGAGTGGTATAACCCCACTTTATGGACAAGGCAGTTGGGATTCAGCAAGCTCAATTTCCTAGACAGAAAAACTATGGCTGGATTCAGTGCAGATCCAGGAGCCAGAGCTGGGGATCCTTGATTCATTGGTGGGGTGAGGGGAGTGTGGGGGGTGGGTTTCCTCTCCTAAAACAGCAGGCACCATTTATTGAGTATTTATTGCATGTCAAGCTTCTTTCATGTAGCTTGGAACCTGATTTAATTTTCAAGGATGTACTATGAGAATATCTTTCCCAGCTCCCATCCCTGGCAATAAGTAAGGAGATGGGTCAGGCTGCCAGAGGAGGAGTAAGAGTACTGGCATAGGCAATCCTTTTACTGATTTCCTAGGTCCTGAAAATGCAGAATGAAGTGGAGGGGCTAGAAAAAGGACTCAGAACCTTTCAACCTTATTTCTCTTCTCTTTGCCAGGAACTGAGGCTCCAGGAGGAAAGCTTTTTCAGGAACTTTTAATATAGCAATTGTTCATTCACACCTTTCAGCCTCATGACAAAAATATCCAAGGAGGGTGATCCAATTCCATTGCACCTTGTACTCCTCACACTTCCTGACTTTTCTCCATGATACCTCATTCTCATATTTTCCTGGAGGCTCCCAGACATCACAAGGTTTAGCAGCACAGATTTGGTGAGTTGGTGTTTTTTGGCTAGGACATCACTATCAGTTGAGCATTTACCTTGACAAGGTGGTTGCGACTTCATATGAGGACATGTTAAGGACTTTGATGGTTTCAAGATGTCTTTGATCTGATTCTTAGATTTTCCTCTCTTTAATTGTGTGTGGACAACTCCATTGCTTCCCTGAGTCTCAATTTCTATATCTAAAAGTTAAGATTGTGACAACAACCTTAGAGAGTACTAATAGCTAAATAAGATAACACAGACAAACTGTCCAGTATGTTGCCTGCATGTGGTTAGTGTTTCTTATGTCTTAGTTAAATTTAAATCATTTGTTCCATCTGTATTTTTTTTGGATTTGGCTTGATAGTTTGCAAAGATCATCCAGGATTTTGTGAATATTTCTCCAGCTGTGAGTGTGTGTTCATCTGTGTGTGCTTGTATGTGTATCTTTTCCAAGGTGGTACTATTTGCCTTTGACAGAGAAGGAAGAGAGCACCTCCAACCCTTTATAGCATCTTGGGTTGGAAGTGGTTCTAGGAATTGGTGGAGAAGGGACTGAGGAGGTAGGACAGTATTGCTAGGAGTTCTGGTTTCTCAAGGAAGCTGGGCATGTCAAGCCTGGATGAATGCACTGTGGAATGTGGAGGCAAGGTGCCTGTTACCTGCCATTTTGGATTCTTAGATGACTGGAGGCTTAAGTGGGGCTCTGAGAGGAACTCTGTAGTTCAAGTCTTGTTTTGATGGTGAGAATTTGGCAGGAGACTGCTCATTTAACATCATCGAGGTAAAATTAAAACAGTTGCTCCCCGCAGCTCCCTGTCTGGTCTGGCTTCATCTGCTACAAAGGGAATGAAATCCTCCTTCCCTAGGCTGATGCTTTTTCCTCCCTCCAGATCTTTGGTGCCATTTCCCAGGACTGAGAGCCAATATTAAGATAATTTCCACCCTTGCTCACCTAGCCTATGTGGATAATTTTAAGAAGAAGGGGTTTTTTAATTTTTGCCTTATAAGACTTACCCTCATGTCCTCAATCACATGGGGAAGAAGATGGTGGTGGCAGAAAGGTTAACACTTATTGATTGTAATATTCATTAAGAATGGGCTTTCATCTCACAAAGGCATTATCAGTTATGTAGCTGTGTGATTCTGGGCTACATATAAACTTAGGTTCAGTTTCCTAATATATAAAATGTAGAGTGTAACACTCATCTCATAGGGTCACCACAATACATAAATAACACAATGCATGTCAAGTACCTTGCAGAACATGTGGCATAAAGTAGGTGCTTGACATTTGCAGGGGCCCTGCCTTCTTCAAACTGACTCTGTGAGGTATGTTAACTTCTTTATTTAAGGTCACAAAAATACTATTCAAAAGAGCTAGGAATGAAATCGAAACCGGACTCTAAGGTGAAGCATTTCTTAATGTAACTGGATCTTCCCAGTCTTAGAATTTAGGAAGGTAGCCAGGTGAAGTGCCTGTAATCCCAGCACTTGGGAGTCCAAGGCAGGAGGATAGCTGTAAGTTTGAGCCAGCTTTGGGTACATAGTAAGTTCAAGACCAACCTGGACTACATAGTGAAAATAAAAAAAGAATTTTGGAAGTCTGGATGGAAGTTTTTAGAGCTTTAGTTCTTTGGGATATGAGAAAGTTTTGACCCTGGGGTTGGTGTAGGTTGGGCAGCCTCTGGCAAGCATATTTTCTGTGGTTTGTGAGTCAGGCACTAGGAGGTGTGAGTTAATTTGATGAGGGATTTAATTCAGTTGGTCCATACCAGCTGTACCCAAAGGCCAGTCTTACCCCAGAAGTGAAGATTAGAGGGCCAGAGATATAGGGGTTCTATAACATCTCTCTATTTCATAGTCCCAATGCCATGGATAGCTTTACCATCACTGTGACTATGTGGTATAGACATTCATTTATTCAGTGTATATTTATTGTGCCTGGCATAGTATTGCATGTTGGGGATTCAGAGATTAACAAGACATTTATGATGCCTAGTTTAGGCTGAAAGAGAAGGCACTACAAGTCACAGCAACAGAATGGCCCTAGTTTTACTTCTCACATGGGTGTTGGTGGCCGCCCAAATGATCAGTGAAACAGAGAGTGTAAATCTTCCATTGCAGCAGACCTAAAGAGAGGCAGATTTTCTTTGGTATATGCAGCAGTGCAGATGGAGATTTTCCTTTTAACTTCATACAAACTGTTAAGCACTGAGAGCTCTGGCTAGTGTTCAGGCTAGAATAGGTACAAGGCCAAAGAACCTTGATCTTTTCTTGATAAACCAGTGATCATGGGTGTATTTACTGATCTAAGAGAGAAATGTGAAGGAAGAAGTGGCCTTTGGGGACAAAATGGGGCACATAATCAGTGCTGACAGGTTGAGAATGGATCAAAGAGTTGTAGACCTACCTCATCTCCACACCATTTAAATATCATTAATTTTAGACCAAATATGGGAGTCTTCTACCACTATTGTGCTATGCAAGCCTGGGGAGAGTTCAAGTCCAAACTTTGGGGCCTGGGGCCCAGGCACAGCTACCACACATGGGCTGATGAATGGAGAGAGAAGGCTGGAAGGGATGGGGCAGGAGCTTGGTCTGGTTCTGTCAGCAGCTAATTCACTTGGAATTTTTTTCTTTCCCTCCTTGCTGGAAGAACCACAAGGGAAGAGTATCCTAAAAACCAAGTGTGAAAAGGCTTTTTAACAGATGAAGATAACTGGGCAAATCACTTTCACTTTTCCTCCCTGGATATTGGGGAGAAGATGAGGGATCTGAATTTGACCAATACTTTTAACTTTGGGGGCTGTGAACACTTTCCACAGAAAAATGACCATACTACCACTTGTCACATATAATTTTAAGATGTTTCTAGATCTTCTGGAGTCAGTCTTTGTACCCTTTGACCCAAATGCTGGAAAATCCTCCAACTTTTACATCTGGGATTGCTGGTATCCTACCCTATGTAGATCTTTTGAAAAAGGGAATCCAAGAATGAAGATACATTTATGTATTTTTATTGAACTCTCACTTTTGTGCCAGTTGCTTATTGAACTCTCACTTTTGTGCCAGTTGCTCAGTTAGTCTTTATGAGAAAGTGCAGGCATCATTATGCCTCTAATTGCAGTGAGGGAACTGAGACTTAAAGAGTGTGAGAGTATACCTCAGGGTCATAGAGCTGGTGAACAACAGAGTTGAGATTCAACTCTGGTTTTTGGCATTGGAGCTGTTCTTTCTTTAGGATTATTTTTGTTTCTTAGTTGGGCCAACCCAGTTATGCCTCTCTTGTCCACTACACTTGCCCTTGGTTTAGGTAGCCTTTCCTGCTCCTACTCCAACTCCATCCCATGGAGGGGATGCTATCTGAAACAGGGAGCTCCTGGCTGGGGAACAGTCTTTATGGTAGCACAGGAGATATGTGCTGGGCCAGGCAGAGAAAGGTCCAGTACACTGAAATGAGTTGGAAGGTATACAGTTGAACTAACTTCAAAGTAGAAAATAAAGACCTTGATTCAGCTTCTTCATATACCTTCTCTTTTTCCTCCCTTTCCCTTTTGCTTTTCTCTAGCAAGATATAAACAGTCAAGGGAAGACAAAACTCTCCTAGTTCCTACCCCTCAGCTCCTTGGATGCTGAAGTTATGTGTCCAGCAGGAGATACCAGCCAAAGAATCAGGCTTAGGAGTCTGCCCCCATTTTCCATCTCTCTGGGGCAAGGATCCTCACTGCATTAGTTGGCCTGGGACTGTTCTGTGAAACTCAGAGGTCTTCCAGGTAATTCCACAGTGGAAGAAATGCCTGCAGCACTGCTTGTCCCAAATGCTTCTTTTTTTTCTCCTTTCTTTCATTACTCCAGGACCTGATTCCCCTTCAAATATGCATCTTTCTAAAGGTAAGTTCAAGTTTGGAGGACATGATGCTTTGCTTCCTCACTTTCCTGGGGACAGAGGATGGCAGACTGTGAAAGGGAAAAATAGGAGATCTGGAATGAGAGACTTAGGCATGAGTAGTGGATGGGTGGCAGACGGGGTGGATTGACTTGCTGATGGCAAGGACACTCCTGTGGTCATACTTCACATCACAACTACTTCTGAGCAATCTGAGTGCCAGAAATTTAGTCGTCAGAGAAAATCATGCAGATGTGCCTCAGCTGTGTGTGTGTGTGTGTGTATGTGTGTATGTGTGATGTGGTTTGCATAGCTGAAGAACCATCCTCCTTCTTAGGAGAAGAACATAGACATTTTCAACTGAGAGCTGAGAGCCTGGTTGGTCTAGCCACTTGATTACCAGAAGTGGCACTAATGGACAGAAGGAGGGGCGTGAGGAGGAGAAGACCTTTAAAGGTGCGTGCAGCTGGACTTAACTCCCAGGCAACCTTTGGTTTTCATACCAGGTACCCTTTCCTCACACATTCCTGAGCTCCACGGAAGACACAGGAAATGCTGATACAATGTGGGAAGAGATCTCACCCCTACACCCACACACCCACACCCACACACACACACACACACACACACATCCTCCCATTCACATGCCTGGTTTTGTCTGCATGGGTTCTCAGGCACAGGGCCAAGCTGATCCTTGATGCATCCCAGAGAACTATCTCCCATCTTGGTCTCTGACTAGTTCCTCATGGCTACAGCAAGTGGAGTAGAGGACTGGGCCAGCACACTTACATTTTATAGGGACAGTAATCCAAGCAGGCAAGAAAGAGGGTGGAAACCATCAATGTCTGTCAAAAATTTTATTTTTTTTCATCTCACACAGAATGATGTTAAAATAAATCTTCAATAATATATATTTATATACTTATTTACTTGTATTAATATTTACAAAAGACTGTGGAGCTCTATGAAGTCTATGTACACCCATGATCAGGTGGACAAGAAATGTTCATTGAGGCACATATGTACACATATATGTATAATCTATGTACAAATATCAGAACCTACTGACACAGGAACTCTCAGCTGCAGAAGTCCTGGGTGGGGCAGTGTTGGTGGGGCTGAAAGCTTCCAGAATATGTCAGCAAGAATGATAATATCTATACATCCTGTGCAATCCAGTTACAGCTGGTGTCTAAATTTTCATGAAGCAAACAAATAGTTAAATGACTCCCAACTCCCATGAGTCCTCCCCACAAGTCTTGCTCTGCCTTCAGCTCCCATTGGTCCTCAGCCTCTTATCACCATGGAGACCCTAGTTCCCTTTCAGCATCATCCTTATGAAGCTTTGCCATCGGCCTTGGAGTTCCTTCTCCAATTGATCCCAAGGAGGTTTATTTATCTACCTTATCCTCTTTGTGTTTTCAGCAATTACTAGAGACAGGACATGGGAAAGCAGCTGCAGAGTCATGCATGAACAGCTAGGAAGCCAGTGAAAACCCTAATTAGTCTATGCTGCATGAGCCTAAGTGAGCGACCATTTCCACATTTTATATATAGATATATATGTCTATATATAAAATCTCCAGAGATAGCCTATATAAGCACATATATACACATATCTGGAAAAGGAAACAGCATCCCCCACTCATGAGTTTTATAGCTATGTCCCTAATGGAAACTAGAGAATCCTCCTTGACTGCTGGCATCATTAATCCCCAATGTTTCAAGATTATCCTCTGTGGGGAGAGGGGTGCACAGATGCAGAAACCCAATAAGAGGCCAATTTGGCTGGGGTATTGTTTGCTCAGCAGGCTGAAGCTCAGTCATGGGACTTTCCAGCTTCCTGGGGCCCTTCGAATGAAGGAACCATTGAAGCACAACAACAAAAAGAAACTGGGTCGCTAGATCCCACGTGAAGGCAGAACTGGGGCAAGCACAGAGGATGTTCAAACCCTCAGGAGCTGAGATTCACCCCTGCCAAAGCCAGGCCTCTCTTGCTTTTCCATCTGGGTCTTAGCCTGTATGTGATTTGCTCCTTTCTATCCCCACCCAACAGGTGAAAATCTTGGCCCTACACTCCATAAAGCTCAAAGGCAGAAACATCAGCAGGTGACAATGCAAGTTGTCTGGTACCAAAATGAGCCCCTGAATATTCTTTCAGTAACTTCTCTCAAGTTCTCTGGCAGCTTAGAATGTTCATGTACTCATACAAACAAGCCATCAGTGTCTAGGGAGTCATCTGCAAGGAGAAGTGAGGCTTGGAGACCTCTCACAAGGACTAACAGACACACAGCTTAGTCCTCTGGGTAGCTACCAAAGGTCCTAGCACACACTCACAACTACACTGCCCCCAATTATTTGGATATTGCAGCAGCTGTCCACATTATTATGTAATCACACCTGCCCTGCGCATCCGTCAGTGGAATGATGCAGGGACTTCTCAGCTGCAAGCTCATCTGGAACATATCTGACTATTTTAGGAGCACAGGAAGTTATATTAGTTTCCATGCTGAGGCTCATGCAGTATAAAAAGTAGCCAACTAGGCAGGCTGCTTCAACTGCCTTAGCTTACCAATTGGTCATGCTAAGTCTGGGTTAAAGTCTACTACCCAATTGTGGCTAACCTGACCAGTTTGGAGGGCTTCTGGAAGTGTGGGTTGATGGGAGACACTTCTGTATCACATCAATTGCCTCAGATACCAGTGAGGAATACCTCTTATTGTCATTCAGTCAAATGCAGGAGGTGAGAGTGAAAGAAATGATTCCACATGAGTCTAATACACTGCCAGGCAAGGCGGAGAAGGAGGGCAGGTTTCCACTTGAGCCTAGCTATTTCTTCCCATATACAACTCAGCCACAAAGAGGCAACTGAATTGCAGTTGCTCTAATACACACTCTGCTTAGATTTTTCAAGAATCAACAATACAGGGTTTTTTTTTTTTGGTTTGTTCCATAGTTTGCCACAAATCTCACCTTCCATGGGTCAGACATGACCTTTAGTTCTTCACTTAAAGTGTTATTTTCAGAACTGGCACAATTTAAACTTAGGGTACCATGACTACCAAAGAGAAAGCTAAGTAGATCAGTCCCTTGCCAGGTCTTGAGGTTTTCACTTTCCCAGAGCTACATTTTGGCATAACTTTTCTGGTCCTCAATGATGAGGTTACAGCCAATCAGGGCAGACAGAATAAAAGATAAAGCACCTGGCCCTTAGATCACACTTCCCTTTTTTCCCCAGTCAGGTTGCCACCTGGGAGGAAAAGGAAAGAGGTGATCCTGGAGCCTATTCTTTTGTTATGAAAGAACCACCTACTAGAGAGTTCCCTGAAAAGAAAAAGAGCAAAATTGGAAAGATGAAAAAATGCAAAGGAAGGTCATTTTTAAAAAGTCAAATAAATGCAGCTTATTTCTTAGATTGTCAAATTTATTTCACATTAGTGAAATTAAGGGGATGGAAAAATGTGTATTTGTGTAATTTTTTAAAAATAATGGCATACATATATACATATATTACACATATATACACACAGATATATGTATATATGGAAAACCTCCAATAACTCAGGACCAATTAATCAAAACCTTATTGGACAAGAATTATTCATTATTACTATACTTTCAGTAGAAAGAGGCACATGACAGCAAGGGCATTATCTGATAAGCCAGGATGTACCCAACTACCTCTTCCAGGTCTAATGTGAAGCCAGCATCATTCAGCCTGTCTCTTTGGTCTGCTTCATCTCCATTTCTGTACACTGAACACTGAGGTTTAGAAGGTTGACCCTGAGCAAAGCAAGGTCTTCTGTAATCTTCAAACACTCTACTTACTAAGGCAGGAGAGTTTATACTAACCTACTTAGCAAATACTACTTTTCAATAATGAACGAAGGCTGAACCATACATTTTTCCCATTCTCACTCAAATAATCAGAATAGCAAAGCAGCCAAAATATTCCCTTCCCTGAGGTTTCCCTATGAGATAAATGAGGTTTGGCTATAGATATGTGTATACAGCAAGGTAGACTGAAAAGGAATGGAATGGGATCCTGTTCTTTCAGGCCTTCCCTAATTGTCCGGCCTTAATGTTTAACATCACAGATATTTCAGGAAAGGGGATTCTTCAGAAGCCCCTGGTGATGTGTGGAAATGTTTGTGCAGCTGCAAATTGCAGTGGGTTGTGGGGCTTTCTTTTACAAGTGTCATGCTTTAACCACCCAAACTTCTATACTTGTATACCTTTACCCAAACCCACAAGGACGTGCATCCCTCTACAGTTCTCACCAAGCCCCTGTGGTTGAACAAGTCAGCTTATTGTGAAGGAGAGTCAGAGGGCAATTTCCAAGTCACTCCAGACTACTATGGATCCCAGGTGCAAACCTCCCAACCACATTCCCTCAGTATCTATGTCTCCAGGGAGGGGAAGAGAGGCTGCAAAAGGATCAACTAATGGCTTTTAGTGCATGGAAATGATCTGTAATGGCTCAGGGTGCTTTATTCTTATCTATTGGCAAGTGCTTTCCTGCAGGCTTCCATTACATCCTGCCAGATTGACACAAAGTTGACCAGATGGGCTGGCGTGAGGTCACTCAATCTCAAGGTTCCAGTACCTAGTGGTTTCAAGGATGATGTGTGAGAGTGGGCAGAAAGGGCAGGGAGAGAGGAACAGAGACACACAGAGACAGAAAGGTGAACACAAGAAAGTGACAGAACCACCAAGAACACCTTATTGTGGGTCTTCCTTGTATATGCACCTGCCATCTACATAGTATCCATTCCAGAAGGAGGTCAGACCTCTGGGGACAGAAGTCATGTGGACATGTAAGAGGGAGGAACTAGAGAGACTATGAATGAACACCCAGAAGTCTAGGACATTATTCAGTCATCCAAGTACTGTCTATCACTTTTCAGTCCTGAGAGCAAAATTTTGAAAGAGCTATTGCTAAAGAAAACAGTCACTATTGATTTTATTGCACTTTTCTTTTTAAAAAATAAACACAGACTATGAGAGATGGAGCTGAGCTTTGGTGGAAAGGGAAGCAAAAAGAAAGAAAAGACAAACTAATTTTAGGAACAGACATCCCAGTTTATAAGGAATCCCCTGCCTCACCTGTCCCTGCTTGCTGTGCCCTGGGGGAACAGTGCTTGACTTAACAAGGCCAAGCCTAAGGATACAGTAATAGCCACAATAGCTACTGAAACAGCCCCAGCATCCAACCTCTGCTTGTTGACTCAAGTCGCTAATGATGTTAATGAGGTCAAGAGTATGAGTTCAAAATTTCCAATTGGATATCAAGGCGGGGGGAATCTCCATTGTGCAACCAAGGAGCAATCTAGATTTTACAGCTCTGTCAGACAAGTCATCCATCAGTCACACACAGGTTAGTATGACAGTGAGCCTCACAGGAGCCCTGGGGAGCAGGGCTCACCACCCCTCATGCTGTATCCTAGGTAAAAAAGTCCAAGCACTGTGCTCCTTTTTCTGCCATGGGTAATAGTGGTGGTAGTGGAGTTGCAGTTGGTACCACCTTTATTTGCAGTTTGCACACTGTCCTAAAGTTCCCTTTGTGGGAGGCCAGCCTCGACCTCTTTTTCACTAATGCAGGCAGCAATGAACTCTAAGCCTGAGGCTTTCAGAAAATAATGGCTTCCTTCAACATGAGTTAACACTGATACTTTATGGCCAAGGATGAGGAAGTTGGCCAAAATGATAGAGAGTAGACAGAACTAGTCCTGAAGCCCTCTATACATAGGACAACAATATGAACACTTACATCAGGGACTCAGGCTATCAAATCTTTGATGGGAGTATTTATATCCTGATTTAGGGCCCAGAATCATGCAGTTTCTTTAGTAATCACTGCTTTCAAGAGAATCTGGAGAATCCCAGTTGCTGGGAGCTGGGCTAGTCAGTTGTCTGTGTGGACTCTTTGAAAGAAAGGGCATGGTGAGGAGGTCTCTATTAGGTGAACTAGTTGTCCCAGATCCTTCTACATTTTGCACCTATGGTGACTAGGAAAAATGCCATGATATTCCTGTGCTGGAGGTAGTGGCCCATCTTTCTGCTTGAAATTTAAGGTGTTACTTCTCAGGACTGAAGCCAGGAGATAAAATAAGAGACAAGAGGAAATGCTTCCTTAGAGAATATGGACAAATACTGATTTGGGCTGGGGTAGTGGTGGTGAACCTATGGCAGGTGTGCCAAAGCACGCTGTTTGTATTATTGAAAGCTCTAAAAGGTTCACCATCACTGGTGACTAAATGTGATCTTTTTTATGCCCACTAATTTATAGATCTAGAAGCAAAGCAATGTATCTGATATGTCTGCATTTTGTGTATATTGCATGTTCTCAGACGTGTGCTATATTTTGTATGCCTAATATAAGTATGTATATTGTGTGTATATGCTGAGTTTGTGTGTAGAAAAAGCTTTTTTTGTGTATATCCATTGTGCCCATGTAGTTTTATGTATTTTGTATCTGAGTTGTGTATTTGTATGTGGGGTATGCATGTCTTATGTGGATGGATGTTCTGTTGGTAAGTACATTCTGTATGTGTGCTGAGTGCATATGTTTTGTATGCAGTTATCACCAAATATCTTCTTTGTTAAACTTTTATATTAATTTAGCCATATTTGGCAAGTATGGTACATGTTTTGTACTTGTGTGTGGAACAATGTATCATCTACTTTATGGTGGATGTGCTTGCATGTATATGAGTGTTTTATAGTTTCAGGCCAAGGATGCTGTGATATCTAGCCCCTGACCAAGGCCTCAAGTACAGGTTGCTTTAACTTTCTATTTTGCAAATGTCTGTGTCCACCCCATGTCTTGAGATTCAGCACCACCTCCCATGAAAGAGAGGAAGAGAAGCACAGAGGCTTTGTGCTGGGCATGGGATGCCCTGCAGACACGCCTGGGGATGTGGGTGACCAGGAACTAATAAGCACCCTGGGCCTAGCACCCTGAGCTGGTGCCCCACCCCTGGACAACTGTTAAGTGCTAACTAGCCAACAGTAAGGCCTGTGCTGTTACCACCACTGGACAGCCTGATTGCCATGATTTTCTGTGCTTGGGAAATTTAAGCCACTATGTTAAAGGCAAAGAACTGTACCCCTAACCATCCCAGGACCAACCTGCCTAGGCTGCACAGTACTCATTCATTCTTTACCTATTCTGGAGGGTGGAGGAAAATTCTTTATCCATTTTTGGAGTTACGTTTTAAAAAGCATCTCTGAATATTGTTTAATGGGGAAAGAGTTTGAGTCATCTCAGGACTCCATCACTTAGTCCTGGACTTTAGAAATTTCCACATAGAGGAAGCTTCCTTTTAAGTGGAGTTTGGTCCCAGGGAGCCCTACTCCTTGGTTTCAAAGCAGAGGATCCATTCTGGTTCTCTAGGGACAGGTTCTTGAAAACGAAGGATGCAGACCCTAATGATACCAAAAATAAAACAGGGTGAGAAATGATGAGAATGGAGATGAGCAACAGGATAAACTTTAGCGAGGAGGCCTGGGGTGGGTCTGGCCCAGGACAACTGGAGCTGTGAGGGCCATAGGGCCTTTGTGCACTCAGTAAGACAAGCTTCAGTCATGGGAAACTGAAGCTGCAGCACATGGAGGGCAGAAAGACAATTCTAACGTCTAGGAATCTGTGAAGACTGGAGTGTCTGAGGCAAGATCAGCAAACCCAGGCCCAGTGGGGTTACCATTGAGACCCATTTGGCTTCTTACACAACGAACCCATAGAGCAATGGGTTTGCTTCTGAATCTGAACTCCAATGAATGTGTGTATATGTACACATATACACACATATACATATGTATATATATACACATATATATATTTTAGTGCACATAGTTAAACACATGCATAAATTGCCCTGTGTCATAAATATTGCATAAGCTTATATAATGCTCAAATGCAATTTTTTTCTGTAGTTAGCTAGGTAGGGGAACATGAGAGAGAGAGACAGAGAGAGAGAGAGAGAGACAGACAGAGACAGAGAGAGAGACAGACAGAGACAGACAGACAGAGAGATCTGATACATATTTATATACACTGGATACACAGACCTGTCTGTTCTCAAGACAGATGCCCTGGTCAGCTGTGCAGTCATGCCATGCCTAGGTTAATTCCCAAGGTGCAGTCATGTGAGTATTGAGACTCTGATTTTCCTGTCCATTCTACTGCCTTGGGGTCTGTGCTTTCACTGAAAGAACAGAGATGGGTAGGCTGGAAGGCCAGAAGTTTTGGTTCCTCATTGCAAATTGTCTACTTTTTCTCCTGATGGAAGGCTTTTGCCTTGTGATGGGAAAACCCTCTAGTTCAATGACATCCCAAGGCTATTAATACTCTACATATGAATACTGTATAGGCTACTAGGAAAATAGATTATCTCCTGTGTTTTAAATATTGAGATTCATGCAATGAACACCCATGCAGCTGAGTTGCATCACTGGCAAATTTCATTGCAGTGTCAGTGTAGCCAGGCCACATCATTAGGAAAGCAGATGCCTGCAAACTCCAGTGTAAATAAAGAAATCAGACATATTTTTATGACCCTGAAGCTTGCAAAAACAGTAAAATCTGAAGCTAAGCAGTCCCTTGGTTGGATAGCTTATACTTTGAGGCCTTAAAGGAACAAATGTGAAACTTGACAACTCATTTTCGGTCATACTAACTGGCCCTCCCCCAGGCTTCCCTCACATCGACACTGCAGAGAAAAAGCAGAATGCAGCATTTTTAGTTATGAAACACAAGCCTCCAGAGCATCTACTTGGCAACTGCAATTCACAAACCCCAGCCTGTAACATGAAAAAGTAATTCCAACACACAGGACTGTGTGTTCTTTTCAATGCAAAAATGGAAATGACCTTTTAAGTAATCACCAGAGCTTTGAAACTAAGCCATAATGGTGTCCCTGTGCAAGGGCAGGTGGGCTCAAGTGGGGTGGTAGTGAGGGGGGAGGTGTTGTGTGCATTTATTCCGAAAGAAAAAGTGGTGCTGATATAGTAAATTCTGTATTAGATATGAAGTGGCTTCAATGTGTCTCTGACATCCTGGCTCCATAGATAACTCTCATCTTTGGAAACCCGTAAGTTGAATATAAAGATTTGCATAAAAGCCATGATAGATATTCTGTGTTCTAAATCAAAAATCAAAAGATCAAAAGTCACTTGCACGACTACTGCTTTCCATGCAGAACCAGATGCACACTGTAGAACACACTGACTACAATGCAGGCTATTATGCAACATCTGCATTAGTTCCATTGAGCTGTTATTATGTTAATAGGCTTCAATCAGACATCAGTTAACATTTTGGTAATATTCACATAGTTTGTGTTAGCCAAAGTGCAGTTGGCTGTTTTCAAGTTTTCCTCTCTAAAGTCCTCGTTACTGTTGTTTACTCCCTCCTGGATCTCCATGTAATCAGACTTACTAATAGTAGAGGCACTTCTACTTTTCTTCAGGTCAGGGGAGGAGGGGATCTTTGGACAACTTGTCACTTGTAAGTATTGGGCCTGTTCCTCTCCCTCTGTCTCTCGGTGGTAGAAGTAGTTGAAATTAGAGACTATGACAGGGACTGGTAAGGCAATGGTTAACACACCTGCAATTGCACACAGGGAACCCACTATCTTTCCCCCAATGGTAGTTGGCACCATATCTCCATAGCCTACAGTTGTCATGGAAACGACTGCCCACCAGAAGGCATCTGGGATGCTGGGGAACTGGGACTCTCGCTCATCGGCTTCTGCAAAATAGACAGCACTAGAGAAAAGGATGACCCCAATGAAAAGGAAGAATATCAGGAGGCCCAGTTCTCTCATGCTGGCTTTGAGGGTCTGACCTAGAATCTGGAGACCTTTGGAGTGTCTGGACAACTTGAAAATCCTAAAGACTCTTACCAACCGGATGACACGAAGGATGGCCAGTGACATTGCCTGCTGGCCTTGCTGGGCATCCTCTGGCTTCTCAGCCAGTTCTGTCCCCAGGGTGATGAAGTAGGGGATGATGGCCACAATGTCAATGATGTTCATGATGTTGGTGAAGAAGCCTGCTTTGCTGGGACAGGCAAAGAATCTCACTAAAAACTCGAAAGAGAACCAGATGATGCAGAGAGTCTCTACAATGAAGAAAGGGTCAGTGAAGGAAGTGGACTGCTGGTACCCCATGGTGCTATTGGAGTAGGTGTGGAATGTCACCCCACTACCATGCATGTCTTCATTCTCATCCCGGAAGATGGGCAATGTTTCCAGACAGAAGCTAACAATTGAGATCAGAATCACCATGACGGATACAATGGCTATAATCCTGGCAGGCCCTGAGCTCTCTGGATATTCAAAGAGGAGCCACACCTGTCTCTGAAACTCGTTTTCAGGCAAAGGACGCTCTTCCTCCTTGATATAGCCTTCATCTTCCCGAAACATCTCCATAGCTTCTTCTCCCAGCTCATAAAACCGGATTTCTTCAGAGAATATATCTAAGGGCACATTCACAGGTCGCCTCAGCCGGCCACCAGATTGATAGTAGTACAAAATGGCATCAAAGCTAGGGCGGTTGCGATCGAAAAAGTACTCATTCCGGAGGGGATCAAAGTACCTCATCCGCTTCTTGGGATCCCCTAAGAGGGTCTCTGGAAACTGGGCTAAGGTCTTGAGCTGGGTTTCAAACCGCAGCCCTGAGATGTTGATCACCACCCTTTCACAGCACTCATGGTCTGCCTCTGGGTCATAGGTGTCCTGTGGGTGTCCAGGGAGGGCAGCAGCCTCATCTGCTGGGTCTCCGGTGGCCACTGTCATAATTGGGACTGAGAGGAGTGCTTCACACTATGCCTTCCAGCTGCCTGGTGGCTGCAGCTCAGGGTGTTGCTAATGGCCCCAGGAAACACAGAAGCATTGACCTGAGCTCCTGCAGGAGAGCCCCACAGCTCTCTGACAGGTGGAGAGACAGCCTCCTTTGGCTGAAAGACAGGCAATTAAGGACATGAGACCACCCAGCATTGGCAGCCCAACCTGGGAGGATGCTTACTGCCTCCCAGCTTTCAGTCTAGAGTTCAAAAACATGATTATCATTACACTTCTACCAAGAGCAAAAAGTAGAATTTACTTTCACCTTGTAAACTGTCTGGGGGTCAGTGGGGAGCAGGCAGCAGTCTCAGAAGGGAGCTCTGGAATTTCCTACACTGGATGCAGGTGACTGGTACAGCATCCTAGGACAAAGACCCATTCTAGCAGGCTTGACAGGAGTCCTCTCCCAGGCAGGGCACTAACATCTCATGATGGGGGACTTAGAGCTGGGTCTTCCTCACTGACCCCACCCCAATGCCTCTATTCATGGCTGTTATTAAATCATAGATTGCTTTACCTGGCCAGGCAGGAACCTGAGGCTTTCTTCCTCACAGAACTGATCAGATGGTGGGGAATCCTAGATGCACAAACAGGCAGCTTAATTCCCCATCGTGTCTTCTCACTTGAGCTAGAAATAATGGTGAGTCATTCTGGGCAGGAGGGCAGGCTCCAGGTCCTGGAGGTGAGCTCTAGAGCTGAGTTGGGTTGCAGGGGCAGCGAGGTGCCTGGCTAGGGGCATGCAGGACTCCAGAATAGTGGTGCTTGGGTCCGGAGACTTTAGAATGATGGAGGCGAGATGCACAGCTCAGCAAATGCCAGAGTCCTCCAGGCTGTCCTCAGGAGGTGTGACGTTGCCTGGAAAACATAGCAGCAAGGTGGAATCACGGTTTTGGGGAAGCTGGTGCCAAGATTTAGGAAGGCTCTGGCAGCTCCCTTCACTGCAGGTGGTAAGACCCCATGCCCGCCCTCCATTCCAGCACTGGTGCCTGAGAACTATTCCTCAGCCTTCCAGCCTCTTATAGGCAGGGTTCCTTCTCATCAGCTCGAAGTGCTTTTACACAGGGAACAAGCCCTAGGGCTTGGCTGGGCTGTCTCAAGAGTTCTCCCTGGGCTGATCCAGAATGGTCCTCCTCAGGGGCTACCAGAGACTCTGGGCAAAGCCCCCCTCAACCTCCCTGTATTAGGACAAACATCTCCCAATGGGAGGGAGGGTTTGGCTTTCTGCAGCCTGACTGCAAGCTCAGATCTCAGCTGAGTCCTGGTAGAAGAAGCGCCTCCCCCATTCCCCCAGCACACACACACTCCTTCAGGGCTCTTCCAGGGAGACCCCACACAGAGAGAGGTCGAATCTATACTAAAGCAGGATGTGGGGTCGCTGAACTTACTCTCCCTCCGGAATCCCTGGGCCGCAGGCCTTCCTCTGAGCTGGTTGGCATTTGAGCCAGGCAGGCTCTCGACCACTTATTTCTCCTCAAGAGAAAACCCCTCACATCTCCGCGGCAGGGAGCTCAGAACAAACGCGCAGCCTGCTTGGCTGCAGGGCGGCTTGGCAGCAGCGAAAGGGGGAGCCAGGAGGAAGCTGGCTTCCGGGCTGGCCCCCTGCCGACCCAATCCCGCCGGCCGCGAGGCTGGGAGGGGTCTGAGCCCTCTCCCCCTCGCCCGGGGCTCCGGCCTGGAAGGCTCAGCGCGCTGGGCGCTGGGCTGCGAGCTGCGGGCCGACCCTCCAGCTGGCGGCCAGCTAGGGCGCCACCTTAACCCCTTCCAGCCCACATCGGTCAGCTCTCGCTACGGGCCCGAGTGCAGCTTGGGTTTTTGCCCGCCGGGTCCAGCCAAAGGACCGTTGAGGCTCCATCTCCACCCGAAAAAATAGGAGGCTGAACCCTGGGGGTGGGAAATAGGTTGCTCCATGATGCTGCCCCAGATCTCAGCTTCCTCCTAAGCTTGGAGGCTCCGCGGCTGCCCACCACCCAGGCTAAAGGGAACAACCCCTTTCTGTAGTAGAGCCGATTTTACTCGGTGCCAGGGTAACGAATGCGGCCGGGCAGACCGTGATTCCGGTTCCACCAACCCGCGCTATTTACCCGACACGGTTAGGCTGTCAGCTGTATTTCCCATCACCAGCCAGCTCCTTTCTGCGCCCTCCGGCCCGCGCCACGCACACCCCAGAGTGTCCCTGCGCCCACTCCGTGCGTCCCCTTCTGCAGGAGCAAGCTCCGCTGGCCGGGCAGACCGCAGAGGTCCGCGCAGGCTCGCCCGCCCCAGACTCAGCCGAGCCCGCCGTGCTGCAGGCTGCGCCGCTGGGTGACCTGCAGCTCCTCTGGGCGCCGCAGCCGGAGCAGACGAGGCAGCACGCTCAGCCCAACGCCCAGACACAGATTTACCCTTCCAGACGGCACCCGGAACCTCCATGTTTCTGGGTGACGGCTAGCGTCCCCGGAGCCCCAGCAACTGGCGGCGGCGGCGGCGGTGGCGGCGGCGGGGTGCAGGTGGTCAGCCGGGAGCCGGCTCTGCAGTCCCGCGGGCGGCACGTAAGGAGCGCCCGGCCGCCGCCCGCAGTCGCACCGCGCCACGCAGCGCCGCACCTGGCCCCGCTGCGAACTCAAATTAAAGGGGCTGGTGGGGGCCTGAGCTGGCGAGGCGCTCCTCTCACTGCCACCACGGAGGGGTCGTCCAGTTGGAGCCCCGGGTCTCAGCCCCCACCCTATAAGGAAACCATTCCATTCTTTGGCGAGCCTAGATTACTAACCAGAGCAGCAAGCAGAGCTCAGCGGGGAGCTGCCGGAGGCAGAAGGGGGCAGAAGTTGAGCTCTCAGGGGAGGCTCAGGCCAACATGAAAGAAACAATCAAAGAGCAGCTCTCCCAGGCTAGACGCAGGATCCAGCTCCTGAGAGGTGTGCTGCTATTATTATGATGCTGTTAGGCGCTGTAGACCCCAGACCCCTTTTCTGCCCTCCCTCGAGCTCATGTCCCCTCGTCCAGCTCTGTTTCTCACCTGGCTCTTACCTAGCAATGATTCACGGGGCTTTTCAGGGCAGTGCAGCAGGTGCGGGCCAGGCAGCAGCGGGACAGAAACTGGCCTCCGTGTTTGCCCCCACCGGGAGGAGCCACAGGAACAGCAGAACCACAGGGCCGGCCCTCTCTGTTCCTAACCCCCACCCCCACCCCTGGGCCCTGGCCAGGAAAGGCTCGGGATACTGCCCTTGGGAAGAAGGGTCAGCTACTCACAAAACGTCCTTGCACCAGACTGGCTGTCCTGCGAGGCTCTGAACTGCTTGAGACTGCAGCTCACAGCATCCCGGGCTGAGCAGAGGAGGGAGGATGCCTTTGGGTTTTGGGAGACTGTGTATAGGAAGTCCGTCGTGCCCCTTGCCTTAGAAGTTGGATCCCAGGTGCCCAGGTTGCTTTGGAAACCACATGGCAGCCCATGTCCTTGCTAGCTCTATTCTTCAGCTGTCTGTCAGTCTCCCAGACCTGTGTTACAAACAGTAACTCCTTGAAATCAAACCCAAGCTGACATACAGCTCCCAGTTCAGAAGGGCTCTTTTATGGAGATGGCTCCTCTAGGCCCTCCCTGCTCTTGAGACCCTCTCTGTAGGCAGGCGCCTCTGGATGGAAGCTCTGAGAGCCCACAAGGCCCAGGCTTGGTGGAGTTCTGTGGAGTTTGTTCTAAACGTGGCATGTGATCATGGTGGTCTTATCCCTGTTCATATGGATTTTTTGCTTTCTTTGTTAAAACAGAAGATGCAGGCAGAAAAAGTCCTTGAGGGAGAATTAATAATTGTTCTAAATGATGGCATGTGCTTACCATGTGTCAGATATTATACTAAGCACTTCTAATCTGAGCAGCATTTAATCCTCACAGCTGTAAGATGTGGCTCTACATTAGCACCATAGAAAATAGAGACCGGAAGTAACCTGCCCAAGGTCAATTAAGTGGTGGCTCTAGGGTTGAAATCAAGTCTTTGTGACTCCAAAGGACTTGTAGCCTTAACCCCCATATTGGTATGGACTTGTGCATAAGCAGCCCTAGAAATTTCATTCCTCTCTCTGGGGGTCTTCCTTTGACCTCTGCTACCATCTTCTTATTTGACCTCAGGGGTATGTCATCCTTCCTCTACATTTTAAAGTCTGACCTAAGTGTGAATAAGTATAAAAACAACATTATCTGAAGAAGGAAAAGAAGGAGGTGGAGGGAAAGGGGGAAGGGGAGGGAGAAGGAATCAACAACAGTTTTGGGATATTTTAGTCTTGTGTCCTGAAAGGCACCTCTGTTGATGTCTTAGTTTGGTAGCAGAAAAAATGATAATGAATGGTAAGAAAAAAGCATAGGGCAAGTTCCCAGTACTGACAATTGAGCAAGCTGTGAGACTAGAGGGAGGAAGGAAGGAAAGAGACTTTCACTATTAATGTCATTTGCCACTCATTTGTCAGGATTACAGAGATACACATATGATCATGCTGGCCAATATGGATGAATACATCACAAATGTTATTGCTGTTGCTGCTACTATGATTATATCCTGCCAGGATGTACCATGCCTACAACTGGAGGACTGTTTTTGGGAGTGGAATGATAATCCATCCAGCTCCCTATTGACCTGGGAAGTCTGCTGTGTCAGACCCAGAAGTCAAAGTTAGCCTCCCGCAGGAAGCTAACTTTCTAGATTCACTATGGCTGCCTTCAAGGGGCTCTGGTGTGGAGGTTGAGCCTTGGTTCCTGCCCTTCTCTGAGCTGGCTGTTCCATACTCATCCCACTGGACTGCAAAAACTGGCTGAATGTTAAGGAATTGTTGAAGAAAGGCCTTCCCCCATGCATGCTGGACTGCTGCTGATTATAAGCACTGTGTGGTTGTCTTAGGTCAGGGCCCTATTTCTGATACCCTGGATGGTCAAAGCACAACACTGTGCCAGCAGGTCTAAGGCCTAATCCCAGGCTTGGTGTTTCTTTGCTCTATGATTCAGTTTCCTCGATGATACATTTTCATTGTGTGGCTGGAAGGTAAATCAGTTAGATTAGTGCATGTCTAGTACAAAAATATCATGTGTTAACTATTAGTGGAGTTGTTCTCTCAGGGTTGCCTACCTTGTCTTCACTGTTGCAAATGGATGTAGGGGTTTAGGACAACCTCTTATGGCAGATTCTTTTGTGTTGTGGATGCTTTCTCTTGGGCTGGCTGTGATTTTAGCTGCCTATGGAAGACAATGCCTGAGCCAGCTCAGTCACAGCGCAGTCACAGTTCTTCTGATTCAGAGCTCTTTCTGAAGCTGTGGTGACCCACATTAGCTGCTCAGGGTGGTGGGGTGTGGAGGAGAGCACGCTAAGGGCTTTCTCATCCCTGAGACAATTTATGTGTGCTACAGTGGCCTCTTTGATGGCTCCCATTAGTGTGGAGTTCCGGTGGCTCCTAGTGGTGAGACTGGGATGAATCTGGTACAGGGCAATCAACAGCAAAAGTTGCCTGACCCATTCTTTGGGTCTGTGCACTGGGTAGCTGAGGAAGCTCCTGGCCTTGCCCATGCTGGTTCCCGGGGTTTCTGTCTTCTACCTAGTTCTCCCATGGGTTCTGCTTCTCGGGACTGCTTGTCCTGCACATTTCCTATGCTGCAAAAGGTACTACTACTTCCTGGCTGCTCAAACCAGACACCTGAGAGTCCTTATCAATGCTTTTCTTCTTCCTCCACCTGACCCTTCACATCTAGCTAACCAGTTTGCCTTGGTATCTGTACCCTCTCTCTGATTCCCTCTCTCACCTCTGCTGCCCTGGCTTAGGCCACTGTCAGGCATGGTTTGGGACCTGCAACCCTTATTGGTTCCCTCCAATCAGACTAACCCTTTTTTGGTTTCTTCTTCCTGTAGATGCTATAATTCTTCTACAGCACAAATCAAGCTATCCCAGTACAAATGCATCACTTCTTTAGTTCTTCTTTAGCTCTCTATTGCTGCATTCAACCTACAATTCCTAAAAGGCAAGTAAAGTCCTGGTCTGCTGGTCCTCTGCATCCCCAATCCCATGCTAGAAGTCTACACAGGCAGCACACAAAACTGCCATGAAGGCTCTAATTGACTTAAACCAGACAGATTAGGCTAATTACTGAAGTGAGGCAGGCCTCAGATGAATTCCTACCTGTTTTGCTTGCCACTTATGTGACCACAAGTGGGGAAGTTTTCTCTTCTGTATCTCAGGTTCTAAGCTGTCAAATGGGAATAATTCTCCCTAATACTTGCTCCAAGGACTAAAAGAGAAAATGTGCATAGAGTGTTTTTCACAGTGACTTGCAGGAAGGGCTCAAGAAATGTGTTTCCAGATGGCTTCAAGTCTTTCTGCTTTGGCTCCAGCATCCCACTCAGCCAGAAACCTCCTTCCTCCTTCTCAGTATCCAGTGACTGTGATAATTGACCCATTGCACATATTTCAAGAATCCTTTCTGGACCTCTCCCAGGTTTCTATGCACTAATTGTATGCCTGGGATACAAACCTACCACACCAAGTCTTGAGAAACATGCATCTGTCCCCTTCTAATAGGTGGGGAGTAGTCCAAGGACAAAGCCCATTTTCTTCTGGCCTTGCAGCCTGTGTCTGGCCCAGGCTGGGCACAAAGCAGTGTCTGTGAACCAGAAAACTTCAAAAGATGCATACAATCTGTAGCACCCTCCCAGAGCTTAGCTACCTCCTTTGATTCATAGCCCCTAGATTTGCTGTCTCCAGAAGGTGCCAGCTTCTGAGGAATCTTGCATTCCCACAAAGTCAGCCAGGGGCTGTTTCTCACTCTTGCCTATAGTCCTAATGGGGTCAATCAGGAAGACCAGCCCTAGAGCAGGTAGCCACTATGTCAAAGATGGCAAAACCAGGAGACTGGTTCATTGGAGAGAGTGGCTCCTTCTGTGTTCCACAGAGAAGTTAAGTATTTTCCTCAGAGTAATTCATCTAGTCCAGACAAGAGGCAGAGGTATGGTATTACTTCAGACCCTTTGCTTGCAGAGTCCCTGGTCTTACCCTCTTTGAAGAGGCACTTTCATACAGTATTTGGGTTGATCTTTTCTTCCTGCCCCTCTATGTTTCAGTCCTAAGGACTTTGAGGCAGTGGGCTCCAGTTTCTGCTCACAGGCCTTCAGGGAAAAGCACTGTTGCCTGTCACCATGAGTCATTCCAGTTTTAGACATGCCTAGGTTTTCAGTTGCCTCTTTGGACCTGGAATAATCTTTCTGGAAGCTTTCTCTTGGGGGAGGATGGTATTCATTTATCTGTGTAGAATGATTCTGCCCTCATGACCCCAAGCAGGCACAGATCAACACTACAAAGCTGAGGCGAGTGATCAGGAGCCTGTGGCTTTTCTCCCTTGACATTATCGTCTCCAGATCTCAATTCTTCTTTATAGGCACTTCCTCATAAGATGTGGCCAATGGCCTCACTTCATCTCCCTTCAGCCTAATCTAGCTTCTGAGTGTGTGGCACACAGAAGTCCAGGAAGAGAATTCTTGAATCGAAGTGTGACCCAGTCAGCCTAGGAACAGGCACTATTGCTAGTTTGCTTCCTGAGCACAGCCTGACACCTACTGGCTCCTTAGGGTCCAGGTCATATGGCTGGCTGATCTGAGCCTGTTACATTAACCCTCTGTAATCTTTTGACTGTCTGTGACTGACAGGGAAGGCAAACAGAGTGGCCAAGTGAGAAACCACTTGAGGTTATGAAAGACTCCTGGCCTACCAGTTCTAGCCCCAACCCTGCTACTATCTAGGTGAACTGGCAGTGGAAAAATCACCTCTTTTGGGGCCTCAGTTTCTTCACCTGTAAAATGAGAAGCTAATTCACAAGATCTATATACCTTCTTCTTGTAGTTCAGTGACTAGTTTTGCAGCTTTATTGGCAGGCAATGGTTATACTCAATCTTTGCCAGCATCCTTTGTCCTAGTATAATGTTTTACTCAGAGAGATTGAGGCTCAGAGAAGATATGTGATCTACTTGAGATCACATAGCTCTAGTAAGTGGTAGAGCTGGTATTTGAATCCTGGCTGCTCTGACTCGGTGTTAGTGGCTTCCCCAGAGCAGTTCACTGCCTGTTTAAAAGGCAGGAAGGAGTTTTGGAGATGCCAGATCGCTTTGAAAATGAGTCCTACCAAAATTCAAAACAGTACAAGCCTGATGCTCAGTGCATCTTAATTTTGTTCTCTAAGTCCAAGAAACTTTGCTACAAGGGAAGCTCAGAAGTCTTCATTTCTGAGACCTCAAAAGGAGAAAATAGACTTACAGCACAGAGGGGTTTGATTAGGTCTGAGGGAAAGCAACTGTATTTTACATGCACCCAGTGGATTAAGCACCCACAGGAGACCTCTGAAGGCAGGGCCCTGACTGCAGCTCTGCTTTCGGATGTGACCTTTGCAGTAGGTGGAAGAAGTAGAACGAGCTGAGTGAAGGGTTAGGTAGAGAAGCACCAGATGATAAGCACACACTTGCTGATTGAAAGCGGCCCTTCTGTGGCAAGGCAGTAGCATTTATCCAGGAAACTCAGATCTAGGATTCTAGAGTGACTCAGATTTCCTGACCAAGAATTTGAAGCAGGGAGAGAGAAAAGCAAACTATCGAGGAGTAGCTGAGGCATCTGGGCATCTTTCCTGGTATTGCAGAGCCAAGCTACAGCTGGAAAAGCAGAGGGAAGATGATTTAGGAATAGAAGAGATCCAAGGGGAACAGTGGACAGTGAGGAGGGGAACAGTGGATCCAGAGGCACTTGGTAGAGAGCCCTGTGGTTTCCTCTGCTCCTTCACACTCCCATCCAGGAGTCTTAGATTGCCGGTTTTTCACTGGAAATTCCAGGATCATCCCACAGTACCACCTAGTGGACATATGAGAGAGGTGCAGAGACATGCTAAAAGAAGCAAGCAATTAAATGGCAGGAGAGGGAAAGAGTCCAAACAACACAGAAAAGGAGAAAATTTAATTTCTTTGTGTCTTAGGGATGTGTTGAGGGACTTAGCATGGGTTTTTGGGCTTTAACAGTCTGAAAACTCCAAGGGGCTCTTTTCTCCTCTACACTCTGGCCAGTAGGAGGTAAGCTAAGGTTTCCTTCTCCTGCAGATCCCCCAGTCTCCTGAGAGAGGCAGTATGCCTGGAGCCCCTTGTTAGACTTCACTTCCTGGAATGATGAGGGCTGAACAAGTAGCTGCCACCTGGCATTCTCCCCGTTCATCGGGTGTTGGTCAGGGTCATAACTGTCAGAGTGAGGTCACTTGTGGTTGCAGTGAAGCTTGCTGGAAATGAGACAGTGGAGTCACTTTGCACTGGACTACAAACAGGTCTGCGAACTTTCAGGAAATAAATTCTTTCTCTAAGAAAGGTGAGACTCTGAATTAGATAATAAAGAATGTGGCATGGTTCCTAAGAAAAACACAATGGAGGCCGGGAACAAAGATCTATGAAATACTTCTCTCCAGGATATGTGAGAAGGATAATACTTACATGAGTTAGATACTATTTTCATTCCCATTGGACAGATAAAGACACTGAAGCTAAAGTAACTCATCTGTGGCTGAGTAGCCAGTAATCAGGCACAATAGATACACTAGTCCGAGCATCTTATCAGCACTGGTTCTAAGGTGGGCACTGAGTCCAACACTATGGGGAAACAGAGCCTGGCATATAGATGGACTTTATATGGACTTTGTGAATTTGTAGATCCTTCCTGAGAAGAATAAGTAGTGAAGCAGAATTATTAACATTTGGCTTTAAGCCCAGGCAGAATTGCCTTAAATTGGGAAATTTAAGTGCATAGGAAAAGGAAAACTTTTGCAAAGGAATCACACTTGAAAAATGCTAAGGTGAAGTAGGATGGCGCTGGTGCATGGGCTTGGGCCTCCGTTGGGCATTTGGCATGCCTCATCCCTGCTCCATGTATGTGTTCACTTGCTGCTGCAGAGAACTCTTAGGAGTAGCCTGTCTTGAGAGGTGCTCATCACTTCAGGCCTCATCATGCTGCATTTTTCTTCATGTTTTGTGTCCCTACCTGCCAATTTGTTATGCACTTACTTGTTTCGGTGATATTTACCTAGTTTTAGAATATAAATCCTATTAGGAGGAATTTTGAGGGTTTTTCTTTTGTACTTCCAGTGCCTAGAGTGCTATTTGAATGCTCAATTCATATTTGCAATTAAATGCCAAAATGAATGAGTCAATTCCAGCATAATGGGTCAACAAGAACAAGGCATAAGAGCAACCTTCCCTGTCCCTGGAATATAGAATTCACACAGCAAGGTTGGAGGGCATGGCATGAGAGGGCATAGTGAGACAGGAGAGGCTTCTGGGTGGACATTGGGAAAGGCCTCTGAAGTCATGCTGAGGAGTTTGCATTGTCCTGTAAGCAACAGGGAGCCAATGAAAATGTGGTTCAAGAGAGTGACAGGATTCAAATTATGCTTCAGAATGATAACTTAGGAAAGATAATGTCATTTGTAAAGAAAATGTATAATGAATGGATGAGAGAGAGAGAGAGAGGAAGGAAACAAGTAAGGAGGAGGTTGCCTCTCCTGATATGTCAAGGGTGTAATCTCAGACTATTTGTTCAATAAATGAACAATGTAAAGGAGAAGGGCAGTGAAGGTAAAGAAAAAAGTATGAATAGGAAGGTACTGAGGATTCAGTAATCAGTGAAACGGGGAGGGCTTGCATGTGAGGGGCCAAAGAAGAGATTCAGAAGGGTGGTATATGTGCGCATATATGTATGTGATTGTGTATGTGTAGGGGATGCAGTTAACATGGTTAGGTGGTTCTAGTAGATTGTGGGGGCCACTAAAATATTCCTGGTCATTGTCAAATAACATGTGCCAATGCTGGCCTGATGCTGAGAAGGGAGGTTGGATTTGGGAGGGCATCAAGGAGGGGTACTTGAAGCCCTAAGAGTAAATGAGACCCTCAAGGGTGGCAGCACAGATGGAGTGAGGAGGGAAGAGAGTCTGGGACTGAAAGCTTTAGAACACATTATGGGGGAATGAGGGGCAAGGAGCGGTACCTCTCTGTAGCTTTTTGGCACTGAAGTATGTAGCAGGGCTGGAGATCAGTGTTCCTGCTTAGGGTCAATACTTGTGTACTACATTGGGCTCAGGACTTTTTTTTTTGAGTCAGGAATAATTTGTCACTAGTATATTAAAGTTGAAAATAATACTTTAAAAATGTGACCAAGTTTCACTGGAGTTTTACCCAAAGTAGCCTATCTTTGCCATTCATCTACTTGACAGAGAGGACTTGGTCTAAGGATGAGGCCTCATATCCAGACCTGGTCTGGAGAAAGGAGGCTGGAGGCTGTGTTGAATGGGTCTGGGAAGTATTAAGACCCCTGACCTGGCAGAAGTCCAGGAGAGGAAGGAAATGAGGTGGCCATTGTCCCTTAAGAAGCTGCTGATGATGAGGAGATGGACTGGCAGGTATCAAGTGATGGATGCTAACATGCTATAGTAGTCTGACTCACTTTCTCGGGTAGCTGAGGTGGAGCAGGTGCAGAGAGGACTCAGGACTTTCTACTCTGCATGATGGGGTCCTGCCTGCTGGCTGATAGAGTGCCCAGGGCCACATTGTCCCTCAGGGGTTGTGCCCAGTGTCACATAGAGAGTGGCCTGTCAGCTAGTGAGAAGAGCTCCCTCCACTCTAATTTCTTCCTGGAGAGTCTGAGAAGCCTTGAATCTTAATTCCTTCCTATTTTGCCATTTAAATGGAATATGGCCTTGGATATTCACTGGCTCCTTCTGTTCTTTCTAGTTGGAATGGTTGCTCTAAGAGGGCTTCTCTTTTGGGGAAGGATAGGGAAGGTGCGAATCTCAGATGAGACTAGAAGAGCTATGAAAGAAACAGTGCAAGATGAAGGGGGTAGAGGACCCTGCTCATCTGTACTTAACATCTGCCCCACCTTTGCAACTTGACACATTCAAAACTAAATTCTGCTTTCCTTCCCATGCCCCCAAGCCTGGGCTTCCCACGTCGCTCTCAGAAGTAACACTCCTTACTCGGTTGCCCAACCCCAAACTCCTCTGACTAACCAGCCAGCTATTCTTGTTGTCTACTTCAAACTCCTGTTGTCTCTTATCTGGATGTCTTATCTCCTTCAGTGAAACAAACCTGGTATCTGGATACCTCCTTTCTCTTTTTGAACTTTTCATAGACCTCTTTGCCCCTACACAGGCCCCTTGCAGAAACCAGGGCACTTAAAAACAAACAAATGAACAAATGAACAAACAAACAAAATTAGATCATGTCATGCCTTTGTTCAAAATTAAATGGCTGTTCATGTCCTCAGAACGACAGCCAGAGTCCATCTGTGGCCTAGATGGCTCTCTACCATCTGTCCCTGGATACCTTTCTGACCTCATTTTCAACCACCCTCCTTCCTTGCACAGCCTTGAGCCAGCTGCCTCCTTGCTGGTCCCCAAACCCAGCAAATGCATCACCCACTGCTTGTGTATTGGCTGTCTTCACTCCCTGGGAGGCTTTACCCTCAGTCACCTTAATGACCTCTCCCTCTTCTGCCAGGTCTCTGTTTTCACATTTTTTCCTAGGAGATGCCTGGAACATATCAAGGGAATGAATGTTAGACATGTAGGAAACACTTAATAGCTAGCTGGCATAATAGTTGGATCCCTACTTTCTTGTCTCAGTTAAAGAATCTGTCCCTACTTTCAAAGTTGCAAAGGTTGTGAAAGAGGCCAGCTGTATACAGAGAAGGTGGAAATCAGTTGTGTAGAAAGGGCCAGATGTGTGTGTGCTGCTACTGGCCCCAGAAGACATCTCAGTAGTTGTCATCCTGAGCAGCAGCTCGAGATTCAGTGGCACCAGCCTAAGGTGGCCAAAGCCTTCCACACACTTGTAGTTCACAAATGGTGATCATTGAAAACCACTGGCCAAGGGTTCTGAGCCTACAGCCTTTCGATCCCTGCATATCAACAGAACCAGGCTCTGGAGCTTTTGTGAGATTTTGAGTCTTTGGGTGAATTTTCCCACCTAATTGTCAGGCCCAAAACTCTAGCACCTCTAAGTCACCTGAGGTCACATCTCTTAACAATACTCCACTTTCATGTTCTAAAAGTATAGAATCTAGAAACTGAAACTTTAGTGAGGCAAAGTAATGCAGCTGTCTGACAAACATCTTGTCTTAAACCTCTTCATGAACAGCATTCCTAGGCTCTCTAATGTAGAAGCCAGAGATCCATATACATATCCCCTACACCAGCTCTAACTGTGAGCTGCTTGGGAGCAGAAGGTGATTTAATTGTGTGTGTGTGTGTGTGTGTGTGTGTGTGTGTGTGTGAGAGAGAGAGAGAGAGAGAGAGAGAGAATGAGAATGAATTAGACACTAAGTCTAAATTGGGGCATATTTACCAGACAACTTCCAGATCAAATTAGACATCCTGAAATCTCTGTTCCCACTCATGTACTTACACATCGCATCTCTCTTTGGGCCCTCCCTCCTCCTCCTCCTTTGTGAACCCTGAGGAGGCAGTCTTGCAAGCCCTCAGTGTTGGGCAATATATTCAAGATCACCTCAGATGTTTCTGGACATGTCCAGATACTCATTACTCACTATCCTAGTCCTTCCCAGGTCTTCATGCTGTGTTTTAGACCACTGTGATTGCTGAGATTGTCTCCCTACCACAGTAAGAAAATTCTGACTTCCGTGGTCTTGCCTATTTTCCCCTTTACCTTTTTCAGGGCAGCATTGTGCCTCTGAGAACTGGGGCCTTCACTTGGCAGAAGGCCAGAGGGTGGGGCTGGACAGGGCAGGGCCTTTGCGGTGAACTGTTGGTCTAACAATGTGTTAAGCCTGAGGTGAGTGAACGTTAGTGTGCTGGGGTGAACTCAAGGATCAAGTAAGGTAGCATTTGAAGTGTGGGAAGTCGGTCTCCTAGATCCTTCCATCTTTCATACAACTTCAGCTTTTTCCTCATTCTTATTCTGAAAGTTCCTTTTAAAATATTCCCTTGCCCTCTAGGTACCCTATTTGGATCATTTTGTCTGAAAAACCAAACTGCTTTTGTTATGTAATGATGAGTATGTCTATTGTTGGCCACTTGACTTTTATAGCTGTTGGCCACTTTGATTGGAGTGCCTCACAGAAGTGTGAAAATTCAGCCCAAAGTAAATTCATTGACATTCATTGACATTCTGCTTTGTCTGGTGGCTTTGTCACAAGTAATAGTGTGATTTTTCTTTAGGTTTTCAAAATTCTAAAATCACTAAAGCAGTCCAGCAATGACCTGATATTCAGTCTTGAAGACAAATTGAAGATGGCAGAGTGGTAAGCAGCAAACTGCTTCTCAGAGAGTCACCATGCAGATGCTGGAATATATCAATGTGAGGAAGATAAGAAGGAGGAAAGTAGGTGCTCTGGACCCAGGAAGAATCTGAAATGCGAATTGAAGCTCATGAAGAGAGTGAAGAGAGAAACTTCAACGAAGAATGTGGTAGCCAGAGGCATCTTCTCCTTGAGATGGGACTCACAGCATGAGAGGAGTTATTCAAACCTGTAGACATATGGTCACAGTGATGGTGACAGCTGGTGACTCCAGAAGCTTCTGCAAAGAGATGCTGCAGTGGAGAAGAACAGTGGACAAGGAGTGGAGCAGCTGATGTGAAGGACTGCACTGACTGGTGGTGAGTGCAAGGGTCTCAATCTTGCCTTGGCAGACAGCAGTTGGCCTGGAGCCATCTTGGAGAAGAGCATCTTGAGATCAGAACTCAGAACTGCAGCTGGCTCCATCTGGTGGCTACCAGCAGGGCTCAGATCCATGGAAGGCTTTTGGAAGGCAGTGAGCCAAATGTAACTGGCTGATCTTCACCAGAAAGTGCAGGCTTACTGAGATTACCCATTACCCTGCTGAAAAACTTCTGCTGGCTTGCTGGGGTAGATTGACATGGATGACGACTCTGTCTCCACAGGTTGTCTGCCAGTGAAACAAGACACAAACCTGGAAGTGGACTTTTTTTCTTTTATTTCTTTTTCTGTCTTATCCCTCCTCTCTCTCATATTTGTTTTTTGACTTTTAGTTTTTTCTTTTCTTTCTTTCTCCTTCATTGTCTGATCTTGTCTTTATATGAGTTTGAACATGGTTTTTAGTTTGTCTGTTGTTCTCTTCTGTTATTTTCATCTTTTCCTTCATTCATTGCCTCCAGTTTTCTACACAAGTTTCTCAAAGTTAGCATGATTCCCCTTGGTCCTCCGACATTACTTCTAGTCACTTCATCTTCCAATTCTCTATTTTCTCCTTAAGTTGTTTTAAAATTTAACCCCCAAGGGCAAAATTGATGTATCAATTGACATATCACTGTATACTGAACATAATTTTCTGGTTTGTTTTAGATTTTTTTATATAACCACAAATCTAGTTCATATGGTTAAAAGTGGCAAATTAAGAGCTCAGTTTGTCATTTTCTAGGCTGTGTTTGATGTTATTGGTACCACTAAAACCAAAATTAAGATATTTATTCTAAACAGTTTTTTGTCCTGGTAATCTATGACTGAGATTGACTAAGGGTCACAGAAAATACTGTAGCACAGTGCCAAAGAACTGGGGACTGGACCAAACAAACAACTTGTCATCTCTAACAAACTGAAGAGGTAAGATCTTTCAACATACTCAACACCCACAAACTAGCTACACCTGGTTGATATCTCAGAGAAATATTCATCACCTAAGGCTCCTAGATACTAGTAATAAAGCTACCCATCATAGGCAATTTATAAGCATAACACCAGGAATTAAACTAAAAAAAAGAAATGAAGAAAAGAAAATGAGAAGATACTTAAACAAAATGCAATCCCAGACATTACTTCATCCAAAGGCAAATCCAGGGGGCAATGAGGTGAGACAATCTAAAAGCCTCCCACCAGGACTCTCTGAAGTAGTAACAACAAAGTAATTGAATGAGGCTTGGGAAAAAAATAAAATTAGAAATAATCTCTTAGATAAGTACAGAGAAGTTGTCCAAAATAAAGACCATGCTTAATGATGCTAGAGCAGATACAGATGAAAAAAAAAATAGATGAGCTTAAGAAAATTATGAAAGCTCAGCATAGGCAAGAAATGGAATCCATGAAGCAAATTCAAGCAGATATCCAGGAGAATAAAAATTGCATTGAAAGTATTTGAAGTAGATTAGGCCAATTTAAGGATAGGATCTAAGATATTAAAGATAGGCTTGCAGTTAGTGACCAGGAAAAGAAAGATTTCTCTAAAATAGCAAGGGACCTTAAGAAATCAACCCAGTAGCTGCTAGAAGAGACAAAGAAGACTAACTTAAGATTGGAGTCAATGAAAAAGCAGGAGACACCACAAATAACATTAAGAAAATGTTCACAGACATCATGGCAGAAAACTTTCCCGGTAGACAAAAAGAATTTGACATACAGATAAGTGAGGTATATAGAACTCTAATAAGCCATGACAAAAAAAAAAAAATCTAGATCCAGGCATATTGTAGTCAAGATTCCAGAAATTCAACACAAGAATAGAATCTTAAAAGCTGTTAGGGAAAGGAAATGAATTACCTATAAAGGAAAGCCCATCAGAATCACAGTTGATTTCACAGCACAAATTCTCAAATCAAGGTGAGCTTGGAATAAAGTACTCCAGGTTCTAAAGGAAAATAATTTTCATATCAGACTGATGTATGCCACAAAACAATCTTTCAAAACTTATGGAGAAATAAGATACTTCCATGACAAAGAACACCTGAGGAAATTTATAACCATCAAACCAGCACTCCAAAATGTTCTGAAGAATGTTATAGAAAGAGATAATGAGGACTACAGCTCCATGAACCTCAACAGAAGGAATCCACCAGGGAAGGCAAATTATTAGAGGAAAGGAGGGGAAAAAGTGGGGGGAGTCAACAACAGGAAAGTCATGACAAGGATAAGTCAATACATATCAATTATAACCATCAATGTTAATGGTCTTAATTCACCAATGCAAAGATATAGACTGGCAGAACGGATCAAAAAGCAAGATTTAACAATATGCTGCATATGAGAAGCATATTTAATTTAAAAAGAAATTCATAGACTTAACAAAGGATGGAAAACAAGATATTCAATCCCTGGGCATTTTTGTTTGTCTGGCCTCAGTGTTTGACTTGCTCTGCCTTGCTAGGTCCCACACATTTTCTGGAGGAATAAGGGTACATATATTATTTTTCAAAAAATTTCCATAAAAAATGAATCCATAGGATAATTTTAATTGTAGCACTTCCAGATAGCCAATGATTTAATGCAGTAAAACACTGAAGGCTCTGATGGATTAGATAGTACTCACAGTTTGCTTATACTTCTATTAGAAAGAACAATAAGGGACAGGGATTTCTAGCTAAGGGAGAACAAAAATGTTGACAAATTCTTTCATTCACAAACAATGATACAATACAGGTGTAGTGGTGCATGACTTTAATCCCAGCTATTTGGGAAGGTGAGGCAGGAAGATCTCAAGTTCAAAGCCTAGGCAACTTTGTGAGACCCTATGTCAAAATAAAAAATAAAATTGTATGGTATTGTGGCTCAGTAGTGGAATGCTTGCTTATCATGTATGATCCCCAGTAGAAAACAATCCTCAGTATAAAACAAAACCAAATAGTGTAAAACCTAACCAAATTAAATAAAAACAACTTAGAATGGACAAAATTGTCAAAAATCATTTCAAAGTTTTTGAAATTGATCAAAGGGAAACAACTCACTGTGCAACTTGTAAACTTTTGACAAGAATAGGGATTCTGTGGTGTTCTTGTTTAGGTCTGCTACACACTTTCCTCCAAACTTGGGTGAGGTAGAACTATGGTTGTCTATGAAGACCAGCATCTTCACTGTTGGAGGAGGATTCTTTCATGTGTAGAGGAGAACAAAAATTCCATATCTAGCATAGTTTTCCTTAAAAATAATGAACAAGATAAAACAAGTTGGAAAGCCAATACCCCTGTTTGTCTGAAGTTGTGATGCTACTCGTGATAGGAAGCAACCAGTTAAGGTGCCAAAAACTTAACAGGAAATAAGAGAACCACATCTCTGGCTAAGTAGGTGGCTGTGTTCATGCACAACCAAGTACTGGGAAGACCTGATAGAAAACAAAAACTGACTTAGAACTCTGCCTGTACTTTGAACATGCTCCCCACTCCATACCTAGATTCATTAATAGTTGGTGAAAGCCTTACTTTAAGATAGAGCCTGCATCAATCTGGGGTGCTGAGGCAGGAGGACAATAAGTTTGAGGCCAGCTAGGCAAATTAGTGAGCCCCTATGTAAAAAAAAAGTGGGGGGCTGAAAACTGGGGTGTAACTCAGGGTGATTGATCTAATTACCCCCCCCTACAAATGCAATTTTTGAGCAATCAGCAACTGACCTGATCTATGCAGAAACAGGAGCAATTTTCCAAAGCTAGCTAAGAAAAACTGAAAATAAGGAAAAATATTGGGCAGATGTATCAGCACCATCAACACTTTCTAAGGAGGAGACAGACAACCACAAAGTAAATTCAGGCAAGCTATGCAAACTTAAAATGAAAATCAAATAAAAAGCAAAACCAGGCCAAACCAGAACAAAAAAGCAACAATCCTGAGAGGAAAATACAGAACCTAGCATTGGCATAGAATATCTGAAAATGTCAAGTTTTTCAACAAATTTTAAGAAGTATAAAAGAATAGGAAAGCCCTTGTACTTAGGAAAAAGCATTTAACAATCTCTTTAGTAATTCTAGATACTTGATTTAGCAGAAAAAACATTTAACAATCTCTTTAGTAATTCTAGATATTTGATTTAGCAGAAATATTTTAAAGCAGCTATTATATAATTACATAAAAATTAAATTCTGTTTAATTAGAGGAAAATATGATGACAACGGTTCAATTGAAATAAGAAATCTAAAGAAATAAAATCTAAAAATAGAACCAAATAAAATTGAAAACTATTTGATAGCATTTTTGAGGTATCAAAAAATATAAAGGATTGGTGAACATGAGGGTAGATCAATAGAAATTACCAAAATGAACAGAGAGCAAAAGGATGGAAGAAAAAAATAACATAAGATTACAATATTTTCAAGCTTACAAATGCATCAAAATATGTGTAATGAAAAGTTTCAGAACAAAAAGAGGATAAAATAGAAAAATATTTGAAGAAAAAAAATGATTGGAAGCCAGGCATGGTGGCACACGCCTATAATTCCAGCACTCAGGAGGCTGAGGCAGGAGGATCATTGTGAATTCAAAACCAGCCTGGGCTACAAAGTGAGCTCAAGAACAGCCTGAACTGTATAGTGAAACCCTGTCTCAATAAAGACAAAAAATCAGAAACATCAAATTTGATGGAAAAAATATATATTGGTATGAGGAATTGAACTCAGGACCTTGCAGAAATATTAACCTTCATAGGAAAAAACTCAATATGTCAGGATCAAGATAAACACAAAGAAAGCCACACCTAGATAATATGGTCAAAGGACTGAAAACCAAGACAAGGAGGAAATCTTGCAAGCAGGAAGAGAAAAATGATTCATCATATAAAAGTCAGCAGTGGTAAGATGGATAACTTATTTCTGAAAAACAATGGAAGTCACAAGGCAGTGGAATGACTAGAAGGAAAAGAAGCTCTAAGTAAGTATTTATATTCAGTAAGTGATGTTTTAAAAATGAAAGCAAATATACAAAGTTAACACTCAAAAATCAATAGCATTCCTTTACACAAGCAACAAACTCAGAGAGAAATGAGACAAATCATACTCTTCACAATATCATCCAAAAAAAGAAAGACTTAGAAATCAATCTGTAAAGTAGAAGATCTATATATTAAAAATTCCAGTAACTTGAAAAAAGGGATCAAAGAGGATATCAGAAAATTGAAAGATATTCCTTTCTCGTGGATAGGAAGAACCAACAGAGTGAAAATCTCCATACTCCCAAAATTGTTATGCAGATTTAATGCAATTCCAATCCAAATACCATTAGCATATCTCACAGAATTAGATAAAATAATCCTAAAATTCATGTGGAACCAGAAGAGACCTAGAATAGCAAAACCAATTCTGGAAAACAAAGCCAAGTCAGGGAGCCTCATAGTTCCTGACTTGAAATTATATTACAAAGCTACTTGATAAAATCAGCATGGTAGCTGAGACTTGGGGGACCAGCCAAGAAATCAAGTATCCAGTCTTCCTGGTAAGCAGTGCAAGCAGCACTTGTGGCAGGGAGAGAAAAGTCATTATCTCCTGTGAGCCTACCAGCATGTGGGCTGAGAATAAAACACCCCTCCTCCCTCATTAATGACCGGATGGTTCCAAGGAAAGCTTGACTTGGTAGCAATGAAGGTACATAAAGTGACTAAATGTTTGTATAGTTTGGTTGATTATGCAGGCCTGGGGCCAGCTGTCTGAGCATCTCTTGGGAGGATGACAGTATGCAATATAGCAAATATGAGGGATTTCCTTCTATCTTGACTTTGAAGGCCAATATTATTTTCACTGTTTCACTATTTTGCTTTGTTCTGTTTGTTTTGCTTTATTCAATATTCTGTTTTGATTGGTGTTATTCTGTTTTGTTTTTGGTTTGATTTTACTATACCTGATGGGATCAACAACTATTTTGTGAAGATAGCAAGTTATATTATGGTAGCTATTGTTTTCCGGTATCCTGCTCTGAAGTTCTGTACCAGTTTTGCTGCATTGTCTTGACTGGATTTTTTCTGTCTTGTTTTGTTGTATTTTACTATCTTTAAAATACAATCAGCATGGTATCGGCAAATAAAACAGCCAAGAGGATCAGTAGAACACAGTAAAAGATGCAGACGTGACTCCAAACACATTCAGCTACCTTTTAAAAATTTTTTTATTTAAAGAGAAAAAAAGCAAAACAGATAAAGGGGTAGAAACAATACAGAATTTCAGAAAAAAAGTAAGAGATCACTAGCTGATAAATTACATATTGTCTTCTTAGACATAGTTGTTCAAGTTACAAAATTAAAGCATAGAAAGTGGACATTCAAACAGTGAGGCTGCAATCAGTTCTGTTCAATGATCCAATAAAAACTAAGCAACATGGTTACCAATCCTATGCCCTTAAACATAAATGCAGTTATATCCTTTAGAGCACTTTATTTTCCTCCTTTTACTTTTTAAGTCCATTATCTGTTTAGTTATATCCTGTTTCAGGTTGCTCAGTACCTTACTGACTTGTTTTATTGTTGTTATTTACTTTTTAATCACCTTATATTATTCTGTTGCTTTGTTTTTGAGTTTCTCCTTATCCATGCCCCATGGATCAGCTTTGATGGAGTTGGGAGTTTTTTGGAGGTATTTTGTTACTTTGTTATCTACTTTTTTTTTTTAAGGTAGAAAAATACGGCAGAACAAGACAGAACAAACCCATGTGAGGCAGTGCAGTGAAATTGGCACAGAACCTCACAGCAGGTCACTAGGACACCAGCAATAGGCACAATAGTACATCCCATTCTGTTCACATTAGTTGTTCTTTCAGTCAGGTAGAGCAAAATGGAAGGAAACATTGAACTTATAAAAACAGAATATTGAATAGAGCAGTACCATTAATCAGAACTGAGCAAAACAGTGATAAAAATATTTCCCTTCAAAGAAATGGTAGAAGGAAATCCCCCTTACTTGCCACACTGCATACATTCATCCTCCCAAGAGATACTCAGACCTCCGGCTCCCACTTGCTAATGGGGGTGAAGGGGAATGGATCGATGTCTGATTCTTAGCCCGCCCACTGGCAGAACCCACACCAGCAAGCGGGCTGCCTGTTCTCCCAGTGCCCCAAGTTCCAACATGATCCAGCTACCTTATTTTTAAGAAAGGGACCAAACACATACATTGGAGGAAAGATAGTCTCTTTAATAAGTGGTGCTGGAAAAACTGGTTTTACACTGCCAAAGATTAAACTAGACCCATGTCTATCACCACTCACTAAACTAAAGTCAAAATGGATCAGAGATCTAAATATTAAAACAAAAAACAATAAATCTACTGGAGGAGAAAATAAGTAGAAATCCTGAAGACTTTTGTGTGTACAGGCACTTCATGAACAAAACCCAGACCACATAGGAAACACTACAAAGAATAAACATATGGGATCTCACCTTATCAAAAAGCTTTTGCACAGCAAAAGAAATCACCAACAGAGTGAAAAGACAACCCACAGAGTTGGAAAAAATTATAACCAGCTGTCCCTCAGATGAAGGACTTATATCTAAAACCTATAAAGAACTGAAGGGTCAGTAATATAGCTCAGTGGCACTGCACCTGCTGGGCAGGTGTGAGGTCCTGAGTTTGATTCCTGACACACACACACACGAATTGCACACACACAAAAGAACTGAAAAAAATCAGTCTCCAGATTCAAAAACCCAGTGCAAAAATGGGTATCCAAAGTGAATAGACACTTCTCAGATGAAGCTATACAAATGGCAAATAAATATATGAAAAAATGTTTGAGAGGCATAAATTAAAACAACAGTGAGATTCTGTACTGGTAAGTAAAATAAATCAGACCCATATATGTAACATCATATTGTTTCCCTAGTGTGAAAAGCTGAAAAAGCAAATATGATCCAAAATATACAATAGATAATAATAGCATAATGAAAAAATAACTGATAAATTAGATCTTACCAACGTAAAAGAATGTTTACTTATCAAAGACTTTATTAACACAATGAAAAGACAGATCTAGACTGAAAGAGAATATTCTGAGATTCTCTATCTGGTGTCTGTCAAAGAACTCATATATTGAAAATCTAAAGAATTTCTATTTCTCATTAAAAATGAAGAAAAACAATTTAAAATTGGCAATACATTTGAATAACCATCTTACCAGGAACATATGCAAATGACTCATAAATATGTAAAAAGTTGCTCACACCATTAGTTGTCAGGAAATGCACATTGAAAGTATAATAAGATACCACTACTCAATACCAATTGCAGTAGAAATGACTGGGAACACCAAACTGCTGATGAAGGTGGGGATAACATTCATACATTGTTGATTAGAATGTAAAATGGTATTTAATGTGGTACTTGGTAAACAAATATAGTTTCTTTTAAAAATTAAGCATCTACTGACCATAATAGCATTATTTCTAATATCTCTCCAAGAAAAATGAAAATCTATGTCCACAGATTTGCTTAAGAATGTTTGTAGCAAAATGGCCCATAATACCCACAAATTGGAAACAATCCAGATGTCCAACTGCTATAAATGTGGAATATCCATAAATGGAATACTACTCAGTAAAAAAGGAATGAGCTACTGATACATGTTACAAGATGAATGGATCTCAAAACATTACACTAAGTGAAAGAAGACACAAAACCCACATATGATTGTACCCATATGAAATTTCCAGAGAAAGTACATCAGTACAGACATAAAGCCAAACAATGATTGACTGGGATTTAGGTGGGGTGGGTATTGATTGCAAACAGGTAGGAGAGAATTTTAGGGGTTTCTAGTTGTGTAACTCTATACATTTACTAAAATGTCATTGACATTTGAGGCTGCAAATGAGTATATTTTAAAAATTATATTTTAAAGAAGGTGTTAAAGCTACACAATAATAAGATACTATTATTTATGCTCAGCAAAAAGATGAAAATATGTATATATAAAAATAGTTATTGCTTTTTTATTATAAATAGATTTTTCTTTATTTCCTATATTTTCAGTAATCTGTACTACATTTAAAATATAAAACAAAATTTAAATAAATTGAATTAATAAGGACTAGTTTATAGAGGTAAGGTTTGAGACTGTGGAAAAGTCTGATAGAGAAGGTGTTCTTATTTTGAAAATTCTTTCCAGGCTTCAGGGCTATCAGGAAGTGAGGAAATCAATAGGACTGGTCTACCATTCAGGATACCATGGAATCATTTTGATCTGTCATTCATTTAAATTTTTTTCTTTTAAATTTTTTTTTTATTTAAAGAGAAACAAAAGCATGTAAAGGGTAGAGGAAATATAGAATTTCAAAAAAAGATAAAAAATAAGAAATCACTAGTTGATAAATTACATATTGTCCTCTTAGAAATAATTTTTCAAGTTATAAAATTAAAGCATACAAAGTAGATATTCAAACAGCGAGAGTGTAAACAGCTATGTATGCATGAGTCTCTACATGTATTTCTATCCTTTCTGTATTAGAGGGAAAAACAAAACATAGCAAGACCAAACAAAACAATTTCTTATAAAAACATGAAACCAAAAAGTCATATAAAACCACAGTATGAGGTGATCTACAAATGATTAATGTGTTGTTTCTTATTATCTTCAATAGATTTGTCTATACCATCAGCCATAATTGAATATAGCAGTATAATTGAATATAGCAGTACATAACAATATTAGTAAAAATAAAACATTGTAGACAGTATAAAACTTCAAAGGCAGGTCATAATCAAATCAGAGTGGATATTCTAGTGAATCTTGTCATCTTCAGTGCAGTTGCCTATACTCTCAGACTTGATACTATCAATCATAACAGCTTTGAATAAAAATCTATCAATACAAAACAGTGATCTAACAGACCAGATTTGATTACGATCAGTCATGGTAAAACAGTGTAGGTTTTATAGAGCTTTAAATTAGTTAATAGGAAATTAAGGATGATTACATACTATATCTTGTTATTTTCGGGATTACTGTCTGTGCCCTCAAATCTAGTACAGGTAGAATGACTGGAACAGAATATAAAATATCTAAGCAGAGTAGTGTGAGTAATGCAGGTATTTAAATCCTGTGCACTATTAACAATATAGTGTATCAAGGCCATCTGTGTTAGAGATTCGAGTTATCCTTCTCTGCCTCATTTCTGCTATGCTATTTTTCTGCCTGTTTGTCTAGTTTTCTCCTTTATTCTACTGCCTGCCCCATTCATTGAGGCCTTTCTGCCACTGTTTCTAAAACCCTGTATTTTTTTTCTCTCTCTCTAGAATGTCCTTCAGTATTCTCTGTAGGGTTGGATTGGTGGTCACAAACTCCCCCAGTTCCTCTTTGTCATGGAAGCATCTTGTTTCTCCATTAATTTCTAGTGACATCTAGTGCAGGGTACATCAATCTGGGCTGGAGGTTATTTTCTTTCAGGGCTTGGAATACTTTGCTCCAAGCTCTTCTTGATCTGATGGTCTGTGTTGAGAAGTCAGCCATGATCCTGATGGGTTTACCTTTATAGGTAATCTGTTTCTTTTCTCTGACAGCTTTTAATATCCTACTTTTATATTGAATTTCTGGTATCTTGATTATTATAAGCCTGGGTGTAGCTCTGTTTTGGTTGTAGGTAGCTGGATTTCGGTATGCCTCACATAACTGAATGTCATTTTCTTTTCCCATGCTTGGGAAGTTTTCCTTAATTATTTCCATGAATAGCCTTTATAATTCACCTGTATGCATTCCTGCTTCTTTGTTCACATTTCTTATTCTTGCATTGTAGATTCTCTTGTCATCTTCTAGCCTTTGTATTATTACTGCCTGTTTCCTTGTTATTTTTAAGAGATCTTTCCTTTCATGATCACACATTGCAAACTTGTCTTCAAGTTTTGATAGTCTATTCTTAGTTTCTTTTAAGGTGTTTTGCCAGCTTTCAGTGGAGTTTTTAATTTCCTGGTAGTCTCTTTGAATCTGCTTCATGTATTCTATATTTTCTTTATATTCTTTATCAAATGTTTCTCTCCTTTTTTTGTATTCCTCCCTTCTTCCATCTGTATCTTCCTGAGAGATGCTTCCTGAGAGTATTTCTTTTATTACTCTACTCATATCTTGCTTTATCTGATTTAATATTTCAGTTTTGAGCTCGTCTACAAGGTCCTGAAGATATCTCTTAATGTCCATTGAAGCCATGTCTGATGTTGCGTGTTTGTGGCCCTCAGTCCCCCTTGTTTTTCCCTCTCCTGGATCAGGGCTCTCAGGTTCTGGGCTGGGGGCCTCCTTCTGCCTCTCTCTCCTGTCATGGCCCTGGTTTCCTCCACACAGGTTACAGTGCAGGTCCCAGCCCCTTCCCTGTTGGCCACGTTTCCTCTGAAGCACACTGGCGAGGGACCTCCACCCTGTACTGACTGCTCTTGTCACTGAGGTGTAAGCAGCAGCTGTGTATGCCTGCCCCTCCCCACTGGGCCTGCCAAACTTCAGGGGCCTTCACCCTGTTAGTGTGTGCTAGGCTCAGGGAATCGATTTGGGACAGCTCATTGGGTCCTGGCCAGGGGCATGGCCCAGTCCAAGCAAATCCCATGAATCTGCTCTGGGAAGGGAGCACCTAACTGAAATCACTGTCACTCCCAATTCAGGCTCCTCCTGCTCAATTCCAACATGTCGCCCATTTGATTGCACCCTTCCTGTGGGTGGGGGTCTCATTCCCAGCACTGACTGTGGATTAATGATGGTCCCTTTGCCAGCTCCTCTCTGTTGGGCTCAACAACCCCCGACTTCAGTGCTGCTGTGATTCCTGTGAGTGGCAGCTGGAACAAGTTTGGGTGGTTCAGCCAACTGGCGAGGATTCAATCCGGTGCAAATTCAGGGCAGTGCAAACTTGGCTGGTTGCCACAAAAATGCTGTGTCTCATAATTTTTAGCTGTTCCAGTTGTAGTCCCAATGTATTTGATGAGCTTTTTTACACTTCAATTTCTTCCTGTCTCAACAGGATCCATCTCCCTCTGTCTGGGTCTCTCCAGGGTGTTTTATTCTGGCATAAGAGTTGTTTCTCCTGGGAGGCTTTGTATTTTGTTGTTGGCCATCTTGACTTCTCCCTCAATCTTTTTTTCTTTTGAAGAGAATAAAACCAAACAAAATAAAATGGAATAAAATCAATCAAATCAAAACAGTGAAAGTGATACAGAACTTCAAAAGAAAATGATAGAAAATCAAAAATAGCTACCATAATATATCTTGTTATCTTCAAAACAGCTACCCATACCATAGACATAATAAAATCAAACAAAACAGAACAGAATCAAAACAAAACAATGAAAGCAATACAGGACTTCAAAATAATATAATAGGAAATGAACAATGGCTACTATAATATATCTTGTTATCTTTGAAATAGCTGCTCATGTCATCAGATATAATAAAATCAAATAAAACAAAATAGAATAAAACCAAATCAAACAAAACAATGAAAATGATACAGGACTTTTAATCAAGATAATAGGGAGCCAAGAATTTATCTCAGCAGCATAAGCACCTGCCTAGGAAGTGTGCAGTTGTGAGTTTGATCCCCAGTACCAAAAAATAAAATAAAAAATGAAAAAAATATAAGATAATAGGGAATTAACAATGGCTCCCACCTTCAGAAGGAAATTCCCCATAGTTGCTATATTGCATATTGTTATCATCTAAATAGATGCTCAGATTACCAGCTTTAGGCCTGCAGTCCATCAAACACTAAACATTACAAGAATTAAATTCCTTTTTTTTTTTACTTCAGTATTTATCATCTCAGCCTGTATTTTCCAAGATCAGCTCATTGTTTACCTGCAGGTAACAAGGCTCAGCTCTTCTTGTCTCCCAGCTCATGTGCCGGCTGGCTCACAGGAAAGGATTGGCTTCTTGTTGCTCCTCCTGGCAGCCCACAACAGCTGCTGGCTCATAGGAAGGGAATGGATTCTTCCTCTCCTTCATTTTTAAAACTTCATCATCAATCTTTGGCTATTCTTCCTTTAGACATATTTCTACTTTTTTACAGATTATCTGGTTACACAGACATCATTCAACCCTTGGATCACTGGGGAAGCAACTTTATGGATCTGTGTACCATCAGTCAACTTCTCCTATAATCCACCCTGAACAACCTAGATACATTGTCTTTAATGGGTGAAGAAACACTCCACTATCATGCTTTATTGTAAAATTTCAGTCATTAGAAAAGTTTTGTGGTCCTGGAACATGACTAAACAGGAGTAGAATAGACAGCACAGAAATAATCAGAAGGAATATGAGAGTTGAAATAATAAGATAAAAGTAGCAATGTATCCTTTACTTAAAATATGATATCCCAACCACCCAAGCCTCTTGAAAATGCTAGCACTATGCCACCAGTGCCATATTATCTCCATCTGAATGCATTTGTCTTTATTTTTTCCAGTTAGTTTGCAAAGCTTTGCAAGGCCAGGACTAACACCTACACTTCTCTGCATACTCCTCCTCAGACTTGGCACTCAGTATGTTCAATACATATTTACAGGTTAAATAAATTTGAAGAAAAGGAATAAGGAATAAAAATGAAGAAAACAAATGTAAATCTAGAGCTATCTAAGAGCTAATTTACTTATAGAAAATATAAGGGCTACATTTGGGTTGAGGAGGAAATGAGAGAGGTACAGGCTATTCCTATGAAGTGGATGGGAAGTGAAATAGCAAGGACAGGAAGTGGAGAAGGAGTGTTGAAAGTTGTGTAATGTGATGAGGGAAAGACTTATGTTTACTTGCATAATGTTGAGTTCTCATTTTTCTTGAATTCAATACAATATAGATGAATTGAGATTAAAAGGCCACTGCATGCAAAGGCACAAACTAGTCCCTCACTGTGTTGGATACTGGACATCATCTGATTGAAATTTTGTTTCTAGTTTTGATCCATGAATTAAAAAAATCTAGATTAATGAAAAAAAGTCTAGCAAAGTAGATGGGGGAATAAAATCTCACCCTCCTCCACGTTTACCCTCTGAAATTCTACACATTGTTTTAGGTACACAGTGAAGAAACTTCTTGGATTTCAGAGGGAACTCCATATTTCTATTGCACTGATTTCTATTCAGTGACAGTATTCACCCCAAATTGTTTTCCTTGAGAGTTCTTTACTAAGAGTAAATTCCTCAATGTAAGAGACCTATTTTATTAAAATCTCTGCATTGCCTGATGAGGAAACCTTCAAGCACCTGGCATCTGATGTCTGCACATAACAGATATTCATAAATAGTTTTTGTTTGCAGTCTCTGTGGAGGACTTGAAAACTTGAAAGATATGGGAGGCCAGATTAGATGTCCCACTGCTCTGCTTCTGCCACACTCCACACATCTTACCACTAATCGCACAGGATTCACTTGTATGTTTTAGATCTGTCTCCCCAAGATGGATCTTTGAGAGCTGAGAATTCACTAAGTTGTGCTTAAAGTAGGCACAAAGCAAGTGCTAAATGATCATTTATTGATTATTAGATGGATGCATATGCTTAACATCATTGACTACTTTGTAGATCAGCAGAAGTGATATTTTTGGGAATACTCTTCAAACTCAGAGCAAGTCCTCTACAGTGGTACCTGACATGCTCTCTTCAAACTCACATTTGATTCCATCTGATTCCAAGGCCAGGCCAGGCCCACCAGGATTTTCAAGAGTGGCTTCCAGGCATGGCTCCTCTTTATAATTTCCTAGCAGAGATTTTAAATTCTTGATAACTAGATCGCATTTCTGATACATGAAATTAGGATTTTGGGGAGTGAGAACCAGGCAGCAGTGATCTCTAGTGATATCAATGATTTTAAAACCCCAATGGATCCCCAATTAGTGACTTTTAATTCCTCAGTGGTCCCAAGGTCATCATGGTAGCTTATCCCTATTGGATAGTCAAACTTGGAAACTGCATGGTAGTAGTACTCCATTGTATAAAAAATCCGCTTCTTAGCCATTCATCAATTAATGGGAATTTGGGTTGTTTGCAAGATTTGACTATTACAAACTATGTGACTATAAACAGGTATGCATATGTTGTTGTGGTATAATGCTTTTAATTCTTTTTGGAAGATAACCAGGAGGTGGATGACTGAATCAAATGGAACTTTTAGTCTGTTTTTTGGGAAACCTTCATATTGATTTTCACAGTGGTTGCACCATTCTACACTCCCAGCAATGATGGAAAACTGTTCATTTTCCCCCATACCTCTCCAGCATTTGTTATCGGTTGATTTCTTGATAATAGTCATTCTTTCTGGGGGTGAAATCAAATCCCAGTGTTGTTTTAATTTGCATCTCTCAAATGACCAGTGGCATTGAAAATTTTTCCATGTATTTATTTACTGTTTACATTTCTTCATTTGAGAAGTATGTATTCATCTCAGATGTCCATTTTCGGACTGGGTCTTTAAATTTTTTTTATTTTAAAGAGGGTAAAATTAAACACAACAAAACAGAATAAAATAGGACATAAGAAAGCAATGTAAATGACATAAATTTCAAAGTAAGACAACCAGAGATCAACACTATCTATCATATTGTCTCTTGTTTTCTTCCAAATAGTTGTCCATATTTTCACATAGAGAATTTATACAAAATAACATAGTATAAAACTGATCCAAACAGAATGAGAAAGGCATTTTAGGTCTTCAAGACCAGTAGAGAAGTCAATAATGGCTGTCATAGAGTCTCTCATTCACTTCAAAATAGCAGTCCATGCTTTCATGTATGTTGAAATTAAACAAAACAAAACAGGCTAAAATCACTCTGAACAAAGAATAATAGTATTGCTGGATTTCACATCATGATGCTATGGAATCAGCACTGGGTACTGTAGTGTGTCTTTTTCTTCAAAGTAGTTGTTCTTTTCATCATACATTATATAATCAGGTTGTATAAACTGTTTAGAAGTTCTACGCATGCATGAGTCTCTACATGTATTTCTCTCCTTTCTGTATTAGAGGGAAAGAAAAAAAAGCAAGACAAAACAAACCAAATTCCTAGAAAAACATGAAATGAAAAAGTCATATAAAAACACAGCACAAGGTGATCTACAATGGTTACTGTGTTATCTCTTGTTATCTTTAATAGAATTGTCTATATCATCAGGCATAGTATAATTGAATATAGCAGTACATAACAATATTAATAAAAATGAAACATTGTAGACAGTGTAAGACTTCAAAAGCAGGTAATAATCAAACCAGAGTGGGTATCCTAGTGAATCTTGTTATCTTCATTGTAGTTGCCTATATTCTTAGACTTGATACTATCAATCATAATAGATTTGAATAAAATCTGTCAATATGAAACAGTACTCTAACAAACCAGATTCAAATAAGATCAGTCATGATAAGACAGTGTAAGTTATACAGGGCTTCAGATTAAGTTAACAGGAAATTAAGGATGATAACCACACTATATCCTGCCATTTTTGGGGTATCTGTCTATGCCCTCAATTCTAGTACAAGTAGACAAACTGGAAAGGAATGTAATCCATCTAAACAGATTGGTGTGAGTAATGTGGGTTTTAAATCCTGATACACTATTAACAATATCCTCTGCCTTCCTTTTTTAGACTATTCCTCCCCTTTCACTTCCACAGGGTGTACTGTGCATTTTGGGTCCCACCAACTCCCTCAGTTTTTAGACTGGTGGGGGGCAAACTGCTATTTACCTAAGTGGTTCTGAACTTTCTCACTCCTGCACTTGATCTCTGGTTGTATTCCTTTACCTATAAAAGCTTCAAGGTTTTCCTTCATGATAGCTGAGTATTTCTCTGTTGCACATAAGTATCCTGTCTTTCCAACCTATCTGCAGGTGCTGGTTGAGTTGACCCTATTTCTCTCTGGTTCCCTGTCACATACAGCACTGTTTTCTCATGTTTGATTTTTGGTCCATAAACCCTTTTTTAGATTAATTATATTTCCTATACAGGGCATTTTGATGGGCCCTACCTCCTGATCTACTCTGCCTGTGTTTCTTTTTGTTAGTGTATCAAGGCCATCTATGTTAGAGATTATAGCCAACCTTCTCTGCCTCATTTCTTCTATGCTATTTTTCTGCCATTGGTTGTCTACTTTTCTCCTTCATTCCACTGTCTGCCCTGTTCATTGAGGCCTCTCTGCCACTGTTCCTGAAATCCTGGTATTTTTTTCTCTCTCTAGAGTGTCTTTCAATATTCTCTGTAGGGTTGGATTAGTGGGCATGAATACCCCAGGTCCTCTTTGTCATGGAGGCATCTTGTTTCTCCATTAATTTTTAGAGACAGTTTTTCAGGGTAAATTAATCTGTGGTGGAGATTGTTTTCTTTCAGGGCTTGGAATACTTCACTCCAAGCTCTTCTCCATTTGATGGTCTGTGTAGAGAAGTCTGCTGTGATTTTGATGGGTTTTCCTTTATAGGTGATTTATTTCTTTTCTCTGATTGCTTTTAATATTCTGTTCTTGTATTGAATTTCTGGGATCTTGATTATTATATGTCTGGGTGTAGCTCTATTTTGGTTGTAGGTGGCTGCAGTTCTGTATGCCTCACACATCTGAATATCATTTCCTTTTCCTATGCTTGGGAAGTTTTCCTTAATTATTTCTGTGAATAGCCTTTGTAATTCCTTTGTTTTTACCCCTGTTTCTTCATTCATGTTTTTTATTCTTAAGTTACAGATCCTCTTGTCATCTTTTAGCCTTTGCATTGTTACTGCTTGTTCCTTGTTATTTTAAAGAGATCTTTCCTTTCATGATCACTCATTTCAAATCTGTCTTCAAGTTTTGATAGTCTATCCTTAGTTTCTTTCAAGCAGTTTTGCCAGCTTTCAATGGAGTTTTTAATTTCCTGGTAATTTCTTTGTGTCTGCTTCATGTATTCTAGGTTTTCATTCTTCACTGAATGTTTCTCTCCTTTTTTTGTGTTCCTCCACTCTTCCATCTGTGTCTTCTTGAGAGGTGCTTGGCAATTCTTTTATTAATCTTCTTATATCTTGCCTTACTTGAATTAATATTTCAGTTTTGAGCTCATCTATGAAGTCATGAAATATCTCTTTATTTCTGCTGAGGCTGTGTCTGATATTGCATGTTTGTTGCCCTCAATCACTTTTGTATTTACCTCTCTTGGGTCAATATTCATGGGTTTGTGGGCTGGGGCTTTTTCTTATTTCTTTCTCTTGTTGTGTTTTTGGTTTCTCCCATACAGGTATATAGTTCCATCCCCTTTACTTGTTGGTTATGGTTCTTCTGAAGCATGTTGGCTAGGGATTTCTGCCCTCTCCAGTTTGCTGCTTTATTGAGGTGTGCACAGGGGTAGTGTATGCTGGTCTCTCCTCTCTAAGCAGTCTACCTGCAGGGGCCTTCACCACATTAGTGTGTGCTGTGGGTACGGATTTGGTTCAGGGCAGCTTATTGGGTCCCAGACAGGGACATGACACAGGCTAAGAAGATCCCACCAATCTGCTCTGGGTAGGGAGCAACCAACTAAAGTCACTACCACTCCTTGTTCATGCCCATCCTGCCTGATTCACATGTCATCTAGTTGGTCACCCCTTTCCTGTGGGAGGGTCTTATTCCGAGCACTCATCATGGGATAGTGCAGGTCCCTCACCAGCTCTGTTCTCAGTTGGGTTCACCAACCCCTGACTTCAGTGTGACTGTGGCTCCTGCCAGTTGTGGTGGGGCTGAGTTTGGGTGGCTCGGCGTGTCATGGTGAAAGTGCCATGGCTGCTAATCTTAGCTGTTCTAATGGTAGACTGCATGTTTGACCAGCTTTTTTCCTTTTAGCTTCTTCCTGTGTCGAGAGGATCCATCTCCCTCTGTCTGGATCTCTTCTGGATGTTTTATTCTGGCATATGAGTTATTTCTCCCCAGGAGGCTCTGTATTTTGTTGCTCACTGATTGGCCATATTTATCTCTTCTTGGATCTTTGAATTTTGGAGGCCTGATTTTTTTGAGTACTTTATACATTCTTTTTTTTTTTGTACTGTGGATCGAACTCACAACTGTGTGCTTGCAAGACAGATGCTTATGCCACTGAGCTAAATCTCTGGCACCAACTTTATACATTCTTGAGAGTAATCCTCTGTCTGAAGAACAGCTGAAAAACATTTTTCCCACACTGTGGGTTGTCTCTTCACTCTGTTGGTGGTTTCTGTTGCTGTGCAAAAGCTTTTTAATAAGATGAGAGTCCAGTTGTTGATTCTTTGTGATAGTTCCTGTGTGATTGGGGTTTTATTCATATAGTCTTTGCCTACACCAGTGTCTTCATGAGTTTTACCTATTCTATCTCCCAGAAGATTTATTGCTTCTGTTTTAATATTTAGCTCTTTGACTCATCTTAACTTTAGCTTAGTGTGTAGTGAAAGACATGTGTCCAATTTTAATCTTTGGCATGTTTTTCCAGCACCATTTATTAAAGAGACTGTCTTTATTCCAGTAAATGCATTTGGCACCTTTATCAAAGGTAAGATGGATAAGTATATCTAGAGCTGTTTCTGCATCTTCTAATCTGTTCCATTGATCTTTAGTTCTTTTTTTTTTGCCCGTGTCATGATGTTTTTATCACAGTAGCTTTATAGTATAATTTCACATTGGGGATTGTGATGCTCCCTGCCTTGACTTTGTTGCCCAAAATTGCCTTTGTTGTTTTAGGTCTCTTCTGGTTCCAAGCAAATTTTAGGATTGTTTTCTTTAATTCTTTGAGAGAATTAAACTGTTGGAGCTTTGGTCAGAATTGCATTAAATCTGTATAATAGTTTTGGAAGTATGGCCATTTTCAATATACTGGTTCTTTCTATCCCAAGAGCAAGGCGTATCTTTCCATTTTCTGATATCCTTTTCAATTTCTTTTTCAAAGCATTGTAGTTTTCAATGTAGGTCTTTTACTCCCTCCATTAGATCGACTCCTAGGTATTTCATTTTCTTAGATGCTATTGTGAAAGGTGTGGTTTCTCTAATTTCTCTCACAGTGAATTTGTTATTCACTGTGAATAACAAATACAGGAATGCTATTGATTTTTGAGCGTTGACTTTGTATCCAGCCACGCAACTGTATTTGTTTATTAAATCTTGCAGTCTTTCAATGGAGTTTTTGGGGTTACTTATGTGACACTTTCAAATGAAGGTTCCCCCTCCCCCCGGATATTTGTCAAAAAGCAAAAGACTTGCTGTGATGGTTGGAACTTGTTTGATGATTCAATCTTTGTATATGCTCCATCAGACGTAAACTCAGGTGGGTACCTCATCTCCAGCACCATCATTGTTTCCATTTCTATGCTTATGCAGTATTTTAATTATTTGTTGTCACATTCTTTTCCCCTTGATTGTGAGCAACCCTAGGGCAGAAACAATGTTTCTGTAATCTCACTGAGTCTGAGCCAGATGTGTCTGTCAGTTCACTCATTCATTCAACAAGTGATAGTTGTGATAGACAGCAAAGTATAGCATTGGTAGAAAAGAGGAGTTAGGAAGAGGAAAAATAGATTCTATGAGGAGATAAAATTAAAATCAGGGAGTCAAATCTGAGGAAGAATAAAAAAAGAAAGAAAAAGACATTCATTTACATTCACATAATGTGGTGGTAGGTGAGTTAGTCCAGAAGAACCATATGTTTTTCTTTCCTTTTTTAATCCAATGGATTGAAAAGTTAATTAATAACTTTTACTATTGTATTCTTTTTTCCTTTCTGGGTGTTTCTCCAATTAAAACCAGTTGCTATTGTATTATTTGCATAATGTCCCATTCCTTTTTCAAGATGTTGGCTTCAGGAGGGTAGATCCTATTTCTGGCACTTATCTATGTGTGGCAATGCCTGGCAGAGCATCACATATGATAGGTGCTCAGTAAATATTTACCAAGTGACTCAGTGGATTTATCATGGTTTCAGTTCCTTCTTCTTTTAAAAACTATTATCTTCATTTCAAGATTGTTATGAGGAAATTCATGGCAAGTATTTACCAACTTTTTCTTTTCTTTTTTCTTTCTTTTTTTAGTGTTTTGAAATGAAGTCTCACTATGTAGTCCAAGCTAGTCTTGAACTCATTGTGTAGCTCAGGCTGGCCTCAAATTCACAGCAATTCTCCTGTATCAATGTTGTGTGCCATCACCCCACCTCTCAACAATTTTTATTGCATTGTTATGACTGTGTCTACTCTGTACCAGGCTCTGTGTTAGGTGCTGGGTGAAAAGGGACAAATTTTGCACTTGAAAGTGCAAATAAATCACACCTTTTGGAATGATAAGGGCTTGAGGATCTCACTGATACCCTTTTCCTAATTAATACACCCCCACCCTATCTTCAAGAGCTCTAGCAAACTCTAACATCCACTCATAATATTACTGTATTTGACCACACACCAGGCAGTAAATTTTGGAACAGCTAAGACTGGTCTTCCACCACCAGATGGCAATATAAAGCCCTCTGACTGCCCTGCCTAAGCCTGGCTAGAATCAAAGCATTATATGCAGGGTCTCTGAAGCACAGAGAAGGTAGGGGAAAAGGCCTTGGTCCTCTAGCTTTGTTATGGTGTTTGAGAATTGCATTTATGCTTTGAGATTCAGTCCCTTCTTTTCCAATTCCAACCCCCAGCCACCCCCTCAATACATACAGGATCCTTACCCTGGAACATCTTCCTTTCATCTACATCTCTTGCAAATCCAATATTACTTTTTTGTGAAGGTTCAGAACTCCTTGTCTGGCCTTTAAGCTCACTTTCTTTTTCTTACTATTCCCCATCTATGGCCTGCAGTTTACCTCCTGCTCTGCTCACATCATATCCACACATCCAATGCTCTTATTTACCAACATTTCTTTCCCCTTACTTCCCTAAAAACTCAGCAGAAAAGTCATCTGCAAGAGGTTTATAGCCTGGTATTGGATGATGGCTTAACTTTTGCGCCTCTCAGCACTTTCTTTCTTGGTAAGTACTTGCTGGGTTTTAGGTTTTAAGAGACCTAGTTTCATGATGCTTTATCAGCAAGCTTTAGGGATTTCCCATCACCTCAGCAAAGGAAGGTGGCAATAGGTATTTCTTATGAAAAATGAGTCTTTTTCACTCCCTTCCTTGTGCCTTATGTTCATCAAGCCCTTAGTAGTCACTGTTGAGCTGAAGGGAGAAAGTTATAAGTGATATGTAGCAATGAAGACAGTTGACAACCTTGAGGACAATTAACCATGATACCTTTAGCCTTGAGACTCTGGTTAATAGGATAAGAAGGAAGAGACTGTAAAAGTCAAAAACCCCATAGAAATTGGATTTTTTGTGTCCTTGGAAGTCCAGAACATTCTGAAGCTTACTGGAAAAACATGATTCATTCATTCATTCATTCACTGATTCATTCATTCATTCATAATTCATACACTGACCACTGTTGACTAGCAGGTAAGACCCTGTGCTAGTTCTCAATGCACCCAAAGCTAGACAGGTTAATGAGTAACCAATTACTACAGAGCAGGAGAAGCATCAACAGAGAAGAAAGAGTTGGGTGCTGCATGGGTGGGGCACAGAGAGGAGGGTTTGGGAGGCCACTGGAGGCTTCTAGAATAGGATCTAGGAATTGAACACTGCCAAATTAGCAGGGTTTATTTCATCATGCAGAGTTAGGAAGAGGAATTGGCAGCTCTGAAAACATGAAGGAAGATAACAGGGAGGGTTAAGGAAACTATAAGGAATACACTGTGATTGGAACACAATGTGCAGGAAACAGAAGAGAGGTACATAGAAAGAATAGCAGGGATTAAATCTTGGTCTGGAGCTTTGCTACAGTTTTTATCTTTTATTTTATTTTGGTCTTTGGGGGTAAGGAAACCTTAAAGAATTTTAAGGTGCTGGTTATTGATTGCACTTTCCTATTAAGGAATATCTCCCAGAATGCTAGTATGGGGGTGCAATGCAGGAACAAGAAAAATGGGGTGGGCAGCTGTTTCAGGGGCCCAGAGACTATGTGGGCCTAGTTTGAAAAAAGAAAGTGTAGAGATCAAGACAGTAGGTTTAGAGACCCCTGTGAGGGAACTGAGGATTTTCTGAGTGGGAAGTACTTTGGAAGTCCTTGCCTGGAGCTCAGGAGATGGGCCTGGATTGGATCCCTAGAAGAATCTGAAAGTCTGTAAGAGTGAGGCCTCTGACATGGATAGGATTATACTAGAGGTCAAAAAGCACCAAGAAAGAAAGTAGTGAGTATATTTAAAGGATTAGGAGAGAAATAGTTGGCATGAACAAAGGAGAAGGCATGGCTAGAACAAAGAAAGGAAATCAGGGGAGTGTGATGTTCAGAGGCAAGCCCAACAGAGTCACAGACAGCTGACCCTGAACTTGTACGAGGTGTCAAAGTGGAGGACATTTTCAGTAGAGTAGGGTTGGAGAGCACCAAGCTCCAAGCTCCAAGAATGGAGCAGATATATAATGAAGAGATATGATAGGGACTTACAGGCACTCATTGAAGAAATTTGCATATAAAAGAAATGATGAAAGTAGATGTCCCTAGAGGGCAATATATAATTGAAGAGTTTTATTTGAAATTTACATGGGCAGAAACTAGTGGAAGGATATGACTATAAATGAGTAGATGGAGATTTATTAAAAAAAGAAGAAATATATATGCACCAAATACAGGAGTACCCAACTATGTAAGACAGATACTAATGGACACGAAAAACCAAATACACAAGAACACAGTTATAACAGGGGATCTTAACAGCCCATTGTCACAAAGAGATAGATCAACTAGACAAAAAGTCAGCAAAGAAATAACAGAACTGAATCATACCTGTGAGCAGTTGGACTTAGTATATGTTTACAGAGTGTTCCACCCAATCACATCAGAATACACATTCTTCTCAGCTGCACATGGGACATTCTCCAAAATAGACCATATATTATCCCATAAAACAGTCTTAAGTAAATGCAAAGGTATTTAAATCATACCATGCATAGTATCTGACCATTGAACACTGAAATTGGAAATTAATGGCAAAAGAAACCACAAAACCTGCATAAATATATGGAAATTAAATAATAACTTTTGAAAAACCAGTGGGCTACATATGAAGTTAAAGAAGAAATAAAGCAATACCTACAATTCAATGAAAACACAGAAACAAAATTCTCTAACCTGTGGGATGCAATGAAAGCGGTCTTAAGAGGGAAATATATAGCAATAAATTGTCATATCAAGAAAACAGAATGAGCACAAATAAGCAACCTAATGCTCCATCTCAGGCTTCTAGAAAAAGAAGAGCAAGCTAACCCTAAAGCTCATAGAAGAGAGGAAATTGTAAAGATTAGAGTAGAAATCAATGCAATTGAGATGTAAAGATTAGAGCAGAAACAATACAAAGAATTAATGAATTGAAAAGCTAGTTTTTTTGAGAGAATAAAAAAATTTGAGAAACCCTTAGCTAACCTTATCAAGAAAAAGAAAGAAAGAACCCAAATTTATGCAATAAGAACTGAAAAGGGGCAAATATTTACAGATCCCATGGAAATTGAAAAGATCATGAATACCTACTTCAAAAATCTCTACTCACATAGAGTGGAAAATACAGAGAAAATGGACAGATTTCTAGAAACATATGAACTACCAAAGCCCAACCAAGAATATAGAGCAATTTTGAACAACCCAATATCAGCTACTGAAATTGAAAATGTAATTAAAAACTTACTGACAAAGAAAATCCCAGGTCCTGATGGATTCACAGCTGAATTCTACAAGAAATTTAGAGATTTGATGAAATACTCCTTAAACTCTTCAATGAAATTGAGAAGAAAGCAGTCCTCCCTAAATCATTCCTGGAGGCAAGTATTACTCTGATACCAAAACCAGAGAAAGATCCAATCAAAAAGGAGAACTATAGGCCAATTTCACTAATGAACATTGATGCAAAGATTCTCAATAAAATACTGGCAAATAGAATGTAAAAAATCATTAAGCAGATTATACATCATGACCAAGTGGGGTTCATTCCAGGAATGCAGGGATGGTTTGACATATGCAAATCAATAAATGTAATACACCACATCAACAGAGCCAAAAACAAAATTACATGGTCCTCTCAGTAGATGCAGAAAAAGCTTTTGATAAAATCCAACACATGTTCATGATAAAACCCCTTCAGAAACTGGAAATACATGGTGTCTTCCTCAACCTTATAAAGGATATCTATGACAAACCAACATTATACTAAATGGACAAAAATGGAAAGCTTTCACTTTAAAATCAGGAACAAGACAAGGATTCCAGTATCACCACTCCTTTTCAATATAGTTCTGGAAACACTAGCCAGGGCAACCAGACAAGAGAGAGAAACAGAAGGAATAAAGATAGGAAAGGAAGAAGTTAAATTATCACTATTTGCAGATGACACGACACTCTATATAGAAGACGCAAAAATCTCCATTAAAAGACTACTAGAAGTAATAAACAAGTTCATCAGTGTAGCTGGATACAAAGTCAATGCTCAAAAATCAATAGCATTCCTGTACACAAACAAAAACTCACTGAAAGAGAAATTATGGAAATATCGCCCTTTACAATAACATCTAAAAAAATGAAATAATTAGGAATCAACCTAAATAAAATGTAAAAGACCTATATGCTGAAAATTATACTACACTGAAAAAGTAGATTAAAGAGGATATTAGAAAATGGAAGGATATTCCTTGCTCTTGACTAGGAAGAACCAACTTTGTGAAAATGGCCATACTCCTCAACCTGTTGCACAGATTTAATGTGATCCCAATCAAAATACCATTGAAATACCTCACAGATATAGAGAAAACACTCCTACAATTCATTTGGAAACAGCAGAAACCTAGAATAGCAAAGGCAATTCTGGGCAACAAAGGCAAGGTAGGAGGCATCTCAATTCCTTACTTGAATCTATACTACAAAGCCACAGTGATAAAATCAGCATGGTACAGGCAAAGAAATAGACCTGAGGATCAGTGGAAAAGATTAGAAAATTCAAGCACAACTACAAAGATACTCAGCTACGTGATATTTGACAAGGGGACTAAATATGTCCACTGGAAGAAAGATAGCTTCTTTAATAAATGGTGTTGGAAAAATTGGCTCTCCACATGCCAAAGACTGAAACTAGATCCAAGCCTATCACCATGCACAAAACTAAAGTCTAAATGGATCAAATACCTAAATATTAAAACAGAAACACTAAATCTACTGGGAGACAAGGTAGGTAGAAGTCTTGGAGACATAGGGGCAGGCAGAGAATTCATGAACAAAATGCAAACTACATGGGAAGCACTTCAAAGAATCACCAATTGGGATCTCAAATTATTGAAAAGTTTCTGCACTTCAAAAGAAATCACCAATAGAGTGAAAAGAAAACCCACCAATTGGGAAAGAATTTTAGCCAGCAGTCCCTCAGACAAAGGACTTATATCCAGAACATATAATGAATTGAAAAACATCAAGTCCCCCAAATTCAAAGAGTGGGCATCTGAGATGAACACATAGTTCGCAGATGAAGATAAACAAATGGCAAATAAATACATGAAAAAATGTTCACCATCACTGGTCATTCGAGAAATGCAAATTAAAACAACATTGAGATTTCACTTCACTCCGGAAAGAATAGCTGCCATCAAGAAATCAACTGGTAACAAATGTTGGCAAGGCTGTAGGGAAAAGGGAACACTGCTCCACTGCTGGTGGGAATGTAGACTGGTGCAACCACTATGGAAATCGATATGGAGAATTCTCAGAAGACTAGGATTGGAAGCCCCATTCAGTCCAGCTATTCCTCTTCTGGGTATTTTCCCAGAAGAACTGAAAGTTTCATATCACAGTGATATATGTGCACCCATTTTCACAGCGGCACAATTTGTGATAGCTAAAACTTGGAGACAACCAAGATGCCCATGTACTGCAGAGTGGATGAAAAAGATGTGGTATTTTTATACAGTGGAATATTACTCAGCTATAAAAAGGATGATCTTGAGGCCTTCATAGGTAAATGGAGACAACTTGAGACTATCCTCACTAGTGAAATAAATAAGGATCATATTTACAAATATCACATTGTGTCTCTGGTATAAAAAGTAAATAAGAACTATAAGAGCAACAAAACCCAAAATGTGTAATTGCTATTGTGAAAAAGAGAGGAAAAGAAAGTGCTCTAAGGGATATAACTGCATGTATGTTTGAGTGTGTAAAATAGATGACCATATTGCTGAATCTTTGTTGTATCTTTGAGCAGAACTGTTTGCTGTTTGAATGTCTACTATGTATACTTTAACTTTGTAACTTGAGCAACTACATCCAAGATGACAATATGTAATTTATCAGCTTGTGATTTCTTAGTGGGTTTTTTTCTCTTTTTCCTTTTTTTTTCTTTCTTTCTTTTAGAATTCTGTATTGTTGCTAACCTTTTTTCTGTTTTGCTTTTTTCTTCTCTTTAAATAAAAATTAACAAAATGTATAATTGCTATTGTGAAAAAGAGGAAATAGGAAGTGCTATAAAAGATATAACTGCATGTATATTTAAGTGTGTGGGATTGACAATCATATTTCTAGGTTCTTGTTGGATGGTTGAACAGATTTGTTTGCAGTCTCACTGCTTGACTGTCCACTTTGTGTGCTTTAATTTTGTAACTTGACCAACTATTTCTAAAAGAACAATATGTAATTTATCAACTAGTGATTTCTTACTGTTTTTTTGAAATTCTATAACATTTCTACCCCTTTTATGCTTTTTTCTTTTTAAATAAATAAAAAAAAACAAGAAGAGAGGATTACTGGAGGTAAGAAGTCAGAAGGAGATTAAGAATACAGGTGAAGGGAACATGCTTACACTTTTTTGAGACTAGGCAAGGCTGGGCTAGAATTGCCTTTGGCTTAGAGTGAGGGGCTGGTTGAAGCCCCTCAGTTAAGTATCTTAACTCATTTGTGCTGCTCTTTCAGAATACGTGGTGAGGTTCTTTGTGCTGTGTTATCCATCTTGGAATGTGAAAGTACAGAGAGGGCCAAGTTCACATTTATAACATTCATTCTTATGGTAAGTAACCCATGTGCTATCAAACGATGCATGAGACAGATTCTTTCTGGCCTAATCAGCTATCATTAGGTTCCACTTCTCAGCATTGTTGCATTGGGCATGAATTTTCAAGCCACAGCATTCAAACCATATCAGGTACATTGGATGGAAAGATTTTCTGTGAGGTGAGCTGATTCTGTCCAGAGCCTGGAGAGAAGGAACGATGTGGAAGTACTTTGAATTCTCATGTTAGTGTGATTTTCTTATCAAGTTCCTGTGGACTGGGTAAAGGAGTGAGAGGGACACCATAGTGTCAGTCCACTGAGACTTTGCTGGACAAGAATTGTGACAACAGGACAACAGAATTACTGGATTTGAAAATTTAGATATAAGTCATTTCAATCTCTAAGAGCTCTGAACTACCTCTGGACAAGAGTGAGACAGAAAGAGGTTGGTATGTTGTGAGAAAAGAATGATCAAGAGGGAGAAGGCTGCCAGAAGTTACCAGAGATGATGATTGTGTGATTTGGGAAGAGAGGGAGCTTGTATGCTGGGGTGACAGTAGGATGATTCAGTTTAAGATTCCTGAGAAGTAACCAGCCTATTAGGGTTTCATCAAAGTCCAGGATGTGGTCTTGATTGGGGCGTCCAGGAGAAATCAGGGGTAGTGCCTGGAAAAGCAGTCAGAAAGGTTAGGTGAATGGTTCACAGAAGCTGGACATTTAGGGAGATGCTTGAACTTCAGGAGAAGCCTATGAACAAGTTGTTAAGGCTTTTGATGACTGGGGAGGTACCAGCTTGTTGAAAGATGGCCAGATGGGAAAAGGAAGCTGGTCTTAGGAGCCTAAGGAAAGCTGAAGATTTATAGGAAGGTAGTGGCTCTGAGGAAGGAGCTATAGCCAAAAAATGTCACTGTTTGAAGGGCTATAAATTAAGCAATATCTGCAGTGGACAGTGAGTTTTTCTTAAGGTGAGGAATATGGGGAATGTTGTCAGGCTGGTGGGACTCCATGTACAGAAGAGAGGAGAGTGGAGGGAAGCAGAGGATGCCCTGAGTAATACAGGGTGAGGAGGAGGAGAAGATAGACATAGGAAGAAATCCTCGGGTTCAACCTTCCCTCCTAGGGTCTCTGATCAGGCTCTCTGATTCTTCTTGTTTTCCTTATTTTTCTTGTCCTGTTTTCCTTGTGTCCTACTTCCACAGCCAAAACAAGGCAGGTCTAGTGGCATTCCAGCTGTGGACTGTGGCTCTAGGAGCTGTAGGAAAATTACTGAGGGTTGTGTCTGAAGGTGGCCCAGATTCAGCCTTATAGTGCTTCTGAGCTTAGGAGAGCCCTTCTACCTAATTCCCCAGAATGGGTAAACAGCTCTAAGAGGGTGCCTTGTTATATTCTGGATACTGAAGATTGAGAAGATGCCTTAAGAGGCCACAGGGTCTAGGCTAGCCTCAGGCTGGCTGAGCTAGAGGAACTTGCCTGAGGATAGACAACTATAAATTTGCTAAGACAAAATGGAAATTAACCTAATGTGTGTATTCACTTTTCCAACCTGTACAGAAAACTCATTTGCACAGATGCTGAGGTTCACTAAAAGCTTGATTTTTCAAGACTTATTACTCTACTGAATTTAAAATGTTTTTGCCATGTGACCTTGGGAAATGTACATTATGCTCTATTAGCTTCACTTTTCCATTCTGAAAAATAAGGGGTGGAATTGCAGTAGTGAGTTTTTATCCAAGGTAGGTAGATACCTACCACTGTGATTCAGTGGAAGAGCTAAGGAACCTCTGGTGTGTGTGTGTGTGTGTGTGTGTGTGTGTGGTGCTGTAAGGACCTGACAGGGGATGAACTCTTGGCTCCATCATTGTCCATCTGAGCAGCTACCCTTGGACCTGCTTGAATACTGTGATTCTGTATGAGACATTATTTGATAAGAAGATTCTGCTAGTGAGGAACAGAAGTAACATTTGTGATCTTGTCTAGCTCTCATTTGCTTTGGTTTACTGAGAGACTGATTTATCTTTATTAAGGCATTACTTATCATATATGCTAGTGTAGATGGTCCCTGGAAGTGTGTACCCCTGTCAGTTTTAATGCCTAAGCATTTGGTGAGCACATGGAAACCATCAGAATTCTTCATCACATGCATGAATAAATTGATATTTTTAGTGGTAGTAGCAATTTGCACTTAGAAATCTGGCTTTACCAGAGTGGTTTTGATGGGCCAAGGGCTCCACAGGATCCTTGATGATGAATCATATCCTGAGTCTAGCCAGTGCAACTGACAGCCCTTTAGCCAAGGGATGAAGCACAGATGTGTTCTTTGTCACCTAGCACCAGCTGGAATTCCTTATCACTGGACTGTCATCTGTGAGGAATTGATCTCCTTGCCACCAGGAAGCCTTCCCAGTTGGGACCTTTCTGAGACTCTGTGACATGAAAACCATGTCTGTGAGTGACTCAGGGGAAAACCAGCTGTTCAGCTCAACTACAGTCCCAAAGGCCACAGGGAAAAGCCAAAAAGCAGAGGGGGAGTAGGATATAGGTTTCTCTTGGTTTTCACAGAAGCTTACAGATTTGCGGTTTCCCATTTCACAGAATTAGAGAGATGGGTCAGGAAACAAAAGAGATAGCCACTTTGGAGCAGCTGTTGAGGTGGAAACTTTGGCATGAGCCACCGCACCTGCTTCTCTGACCCTCTGAGTCCCTACCTTTGACCCATAACCTTTTACCTCTAACCTCTATGTAGATAAAGACTGGTTTGTAGTCTGTACATGGTATTTTCTGGCCAGTAAAAATGTCTGTATCAGGAAAAGGGGGTGAAACTTTTTTTTAACACTGTGTGTGATAAATCTACCACATATTAGTAAAAGAGTATACTGGAAGGAGAATGAGGCTTATCTTACATCTCAGCAAATTAGATTATTCCTGCCATGGCCTGTCTTTTCTGAAGGAATCTTCAGTCAAGAGTGGCCTACAAACCATATATGTTAAATAACTCTGGAGCAGTTCTTCAAGAATTCAAGAGTGGGGACAGATGCTTAAGATCATAGCGGGGAGAGGGACAGGTGTTGTGGATGTTACTTGCTACAATTGTTACAATCACTGCAGAGACTAATACTTCTTACTGGATTACAAGGCAAAAATCTCTTCTCTTAAAATGAGGCAAACCCCCAATTGCCAAGGAAGTCCAGTGAATTTTAGTTTATTCTTGGATGAGCCCTTGTGGACAGGGAGCCTGTCTTGCACTGGATGTCACAGACCTGACAAAAAAGCAGAGTGTATGCCCTTGTGGTAGATTTTGGCAGTCATGTGACCCAGCAGAAATGTGTAAAATGTGGTTGGAATAGAGGGACCAGCTTGGCAAGGTTATACTACTAAGCCAAAGGAGGATACTGGAAGGGCTAGACATATTCAATGTAGAGAAGAGAACAAGAAAATGTGTTCACCAAGAACAAGAATTGCTATTGCTCCAGATGACAGAATGGGGGCCAGTAGATAAAAGTAATAGGAAAAAAATTGTGATTCATCAGAAACTGTCTTCTCTGATGATTTTTAGACAGCAGTACAGTGGTTAAGACTTTGGGCTCAAAAGCTAAGCTACAGTGGGAAGCCATCAGGAATGCTGCTCATAGATATGAGTATGAGATCCACTCAGTGTCACCTTACACTGTGATTTTTAAAAATTTGGACTTGTCACCAATACAAATTGAGAGAGAGAAGTCAAGATGGCTGACCAGTGAGCAACAAAATACAAAGCCTCCCAGGAGAAGCAACTCATATGCCAGAATAAAACACCTTGGAGAGACCCAGGCAGAGGGAGATGGATCCTGTTGACACAGGAAGAAATTAAAACATAAAAAAGCTAATTAAGTATGTTGGGACTACAACTGGAACAGCTAAAAATTATGGGACACAGTGTTTTCATGGTGACCTGCCAAGTTTGCACAGGCCTGAATTTGAGCCAGTTTGAATCCTTGCAGGCCGGCTGAGCCACCCAAACTCATTCCTGCCGCCACTCACAGGAATCACAGCAGCACTGAAGTCAGGGGTTTTAGAGCCAAACAGAGAGTGGAGCCAGAGAAGGAACCTTCATTAATCCATAGTCAGTGCTGGGAATGAGACCCTCCTCCACAGAAAGGGTGCAACCAAATGGGCGACATGTTGGAATTGGACAGGAGGAGCCTGAACTGGGAGTGACAGTGACTTCAGTTGGTTGCTCCCTCCCCAGGGCAGATTCATGGGATTTGCTTGGACTGGCCTGCGCCCCTGGCTGGGACCCAATGAGCCATTCCAAAGTGATTCCCTGTGCCTAGAACACATTAACCAGGTGAAGGCCTCTGAAGATTGACTGGCCCGGTGGGGAGGGGCAGGCATACACAGCTGCTGCTTACACCTCAGTGACAAGAGTAGTCAGGACAGGGCAGAGGTCCCTCGCCAGAGTGCTTCAGAGGAAATGTGGCCAACAGGGAAGGGGGCTGGGACCTGCACTGTAACCGTGTGGAGGAAGCCAGGGCCATGACAGGAGAAAGAGGCAGGAGGAGGCCCCCAGCCCAGAACCTGAGAGCCCTGATCCAGGAGAGGGAAAAACAAGGGGGACTGAGGGCCACAAACACGCAACATCAGACATGGCTTCAATGGACATTAAGAGATATCTTCGGGATCCTGTAGACGAGCTCAAAACTGAAATATTAAATCAGGTAAGGCAACATATGAGTAGAGTAATAAAACAAATGTTCTCAGGAAGCATCTCTCAGGAAGATACAGGCAGAAGAAGGGAGGAATACAAAAAAAAGGGAGAAACATTTGATAAAGAATATAAAGAAAATATAGAATACATGAAGCAGATTCAAAGAGATTACCAAGAAATTAAAAACTCCACTGAAAGCTGGCAAAACTCCTTAAAAAAAACTAAGGATAGACTATCAAAACTTGAAGACAAGTTTGCAATGTGTGATCATGAAAGGAAGGATCTCTTAAAAATAACAAGGAAACAGGCAGTAACAATACAAATGCTAGAAGATGACAAAAGAATCTATAAGAATAAGAAATGTGAACAAAGATGCAGGCATACAAACAGGAAAATTACAAAGGCTATTCACGGAAATAATTAAGGAAAACTTCCCAAGCATGGGAAAAGAAAATGACATTCAGTTATGTGAGGCATACCGAAGTCCAGCCACCTACAACCAAAACAGAGCTACACCCAGACTTATGATAATCAAGATACCAGAAATTTGATATAAAAATAGAATATTAAAAGCTGTCAGAGAAAAGAAACAGATTACCTATAAAGGTAAGCCCATCAAGATCATGGCTGACTTCTCAACACAGACCATCAGATCAAGAAGAGCTTGGAGCAAAGTATTCCAAGCCCTGAAAGAAAATAACCTCCAGCCCAGATTGATGTACCCTGCACTAGATGTCACTAGAAATTAATGGAGAAACAAGATGCTTCCATGACAAAGAGGAACTGGGGGAGTTTGTGAGCACCAATCCAACCCTACAGAGAATACTGAAGGACATTCTAGAGAGAGAAAAAAAAATACAGGATTTTAGGAACAGTGGCAGAAAAGCCTCAATGAGTGGGGCAGGCAATAGAATGATGGAGAAAACTAGACAAACAGGCAGAAAAATAGCATAGCAGAAATGAGGCAGAGAAGGATAACTCGAATCTCTAACACAGATGGCCTTGATACACTATATTGTTAATAGTGCACAGGATTTAAATACCTGCATTACTCACACTACTCTGCTTCGATGTATTATATTCTGTTCTACCTGTACTAGATTTGAGGGCACAGACAGCAATCCCCAAAATAACAGGATATAGTATGGTAATCATCCTTAATTTCCTATTAACTTAATCTAAAGCTCTGTATAACCTACACTGTTTTACCATGACCGATCATAATTGAATCTGGTCTGTTAGATCTCTTTTATTCAAAGCTGTTATGAATGAAAGTATCAAGTCTGACAGTATAGGCAACTGCACTTAAGATGACAAGATTCACTAGAATATCCACTCTGGTTTGATTATGAACTGCCTTTCAAGTTTTATACTGTCTACAAATGTTTTGTTTTTACTAATATTGCTATGTACGGCTGTATTGAACTATACTGCTATATTCAATTTGCCTGATGACATAGACAAGTCTATTGAACATAATAAGAAACAACACAGTAGTCATTGTAGATCACCTTGTACTGTGGTTTTATATGACTTTTTGGTTTCATGTTTTTATAGGAAATTGTTTTGTTTTGTCTTGCTATGTTTTGTTTTTCCCTTTAATACAGAAAGGTTAGAAATACATGTAGAGAGTCATGCATTCGTAGTTGTTTACACTCTCACTGTTTGAATATCTACTTTGTATGCTTTAAATTTTAACTTGAACAACTATTTCTAAGAGGACAATATGTAATTTATCAACTAGTGATTTCTTATTGTTTAACTTTTTTTGAGATTCTGTATTATCTCCACCCTTTACATACTTTTGTTTCTCTTTAAATAAAAAAAATTTAAAAAAAGTAAAAGGAGGAACAGAAAGTGCTCTAAAGGATATAACTGCATTTATGTTTAAGTGTGTAGGATTGATAATTATGTTGCTAAGTTGTTATTGGATCATTGAACTTCTTTGCAGCCTCACTGTTTGAATGTCCACTCTATATGTTTTAATTTTGTAACTTGAACAACTATGTCTAAGAAGACAATATGTAATTTATCAACTAGTGATTTCTTACTGTTTATTTTTTTCTGAAATTCTGTATTGTTTCTACCTCTTTTTCATTTTGCTTTTTTCCTCTTTAAATAAAATTAAAAAAAAACAAATTGAGAAATTATGCTTACAAATCCATACTTGGAATTTCTCTTGAAAAAGCTGAAGACCTGATCAACTAGCTTCTTACTTCTCACAGAACAATAAATGGGACTTGAGTGGAACTTCCTCCTCTGAATAAGACAATTAAACCCTATTCATTACATGTGCCACCTTCCTGTACCTTTCTTACACTTGTGTGGCTTCACTAGCACCATATATCTGGCCTCTATATATAACATTGTGTATAGATTGTTCCAGTCAAATGTCCACGGTTTGAATTTTGAGTTTTTCACTTGAAGATACTGTGATCTTTGACAAGGGGTTAACTTCTCTAAAATACTATTTTGTTATCTGAATATAGAATAACACTACTACTCACCTTGTTAAATTCAAACTCATAGTCAGTGGTAGCACCAAATGATGCACATGGTGAGAGCTTACTGACTGTTGGGCACCAGGAAAATGTGCTGCACACAGTAAAGAGGATTGACTCACAAACCCTAAGGGCTTCATTACAAATGCTAGAACTGAATGGATAATATGACCTAGTAGGAAACCAGGAGAGAAAGCCACCAAATATCTCTGAAACACATGTATCTAATTCTCCTTATACTCTCCCCAATGACTACATCAAAGATATTGTTTTAAGGAAGCCCTTGATACTCATTACAATCAGATTAAATATGGAGGGAAATTTAATAGGAAAGGTGTCACCTAGAGTAATTTACATCTCTCCCGCAGGCTGTGGCATGCTCAGAGTGGGGTGGGGTCTCCAAGCCTAGCTGAGACTATCACCCTGTTCCTTCCTTCTTTGTTGCAGGACTGCTTTGTGCTTGCTGGAGGCTGGCAAATGCTCATCAGTCATTGCAGGCTGAGCAGTCAAACACATAGTCATAGCTATGATGGATTATCACAGCATTTTAAGACCTGCCTTGGCCCTGAGTCTACCTGGGGTTCTAATAGGCATAGGTGCCCTTCAAGTGGTCTGGATCCATCATGTGAGAGAGTACCTGATTCAATTCTGTCTCTTAGATTTTCAAGTATTTCATGGCACTGTTAGCAGAGCTTGGTCTATATACTTGGGATGCTCAACCAAGAGCAAACACATTCTAAATCTTCAGGGAACTAGTGCATAGCTGTCACAGTCTGGTTAACAAGGTACACGTGAGGTGAGCAAGCTGAGATATTCCTGCTCTGAATCTATTACCCGCTCTGCCTCTCTGCTCTTCTATTCTTCCTCTCTATACTTCGGCCTTCACTGTGATTCTCACACTTAAGTATTGTGACAGCTATGAATAGATCCTAGATGATGCTTATGTTTCCAGTGTAACTGGCCTGAAGGAAGCTGAGCAGCAAGAGGCCAATTCAGTCCTTCTGCACAACCCTTACCTTAGACAAAGCCTTTACTGGATGATTAACTTATGTGGATATCAGGGCTCAAATTTGGTGCCCATGCTTGATTGATTCTTTGGAGAGGAATCACTTTTCTCTGCCCTCCAGTCTCTGTCCTCTGCCTGTTGCTGAGGGTTAACCTTTCATTCATCTGTGGTTACACTGAGCCTATACAGGTGCATTGTTGCTATCCCAAGGCATGGCTTATGGGAAACTGGAGAACTGTTCAGACACTTGAGTCTAAATTAAATACAAGATTGGGTATGATATCCATACTTCATAGATGACCTTGTTGGATATTTATCTTCTAGTTCTTCCAAATTAATAATTGAATAAAATATATTTTGACACTCCGAGCTGATTTGTTCCTGTTCTGTTGAACTATACCTGCTCTGTGAAATAGTGGGTGTGTGGCAGGGACTGGGAAGAGTGGCTTAGGCATTGACTTATATAGGGAAATACAATTCTGTTATAGAAGATTGGGTCACCAACTGTATCAGGAGTCTTGAATTACACTGAAATTTGAGACTAGTTAAGAAAATATTGTCTTCTGTTAGAAAACTTGCACTGGAAAACAATAACCTATAAACACTAGCTAAATAGTGGAATAGAAATACAAACTCCTCCAACATTCTGCTGCAAAGACACTCACAATCAAATGCATGTCTTTATACATCTGGCCAAACTTGTAAAGACCAACCCAGACTTGGAAGTTGATATTTGGACCATCAAAACCTGTGAGCAAATTGTCTCTTTTGAATTTTCTTTTTAATAGTATGGTGGTGAAAGTATGAACTTGAGAGTAGGATGGTGATCTGGTTCCACCCATATTAGTGTTTTGAGCTTAGAAATACTACTTAACCCCTTTGGACTTCAGTTTCCCCAGATGGGTATTACAGTGCCCATTTCATTGGATTACTGAGAGATTTAAAGAAATTAGAAAAATGTGCAAGTTTCTAGCAATGTCTGGTATCTGGGCTGGGATCAATAGATGTGATCATTATTCCACAGACTGAAACACTTCTATTTGCAGAGGCAAACAGCAGATGTTCAAGTCACAAGGGAGAAACAGACAACCAATTTTAAGATGACAAAGTGGAACAAGTAAGAGAGTGCTTGACTGGATTCAGGAAAGGACAGAGTCTTAGACAGTTGGTGTTTCCCATGCTCAGCCAAATCTCAATTCAATTCATCAAACATATAATGAAAATCCTCTATGAACAAAATATGTACATGTTGTGGGAAATAGATGCTTGAGACATGAAGGCCATACATTTATAAATATATAAAAACAACAGTAGTACGTGATGAATACCACAAACTTCAGAAAGATGTGTTGGCTTCCTGTCACTGTGAAAAAATATCTGAGATAATCAGTTTAAAAGAGAAAAGGTGTATTTTGGCTCACACTTTTGGGGGTTACATTCTGTGGTCAGTAGAGAAATGAGTCTATCAGTATCTATTGTAAGGTCATGTTCCCAGTAACTTATCTTCTGCCCTTTAGGCCTTATCTTTTAAAGTTCCACTACCTCCCAATAGAGTCACAGGCTGATAAACAAATTTTAACACCTGGGACTTAATATCCAAATTATAGTGAAAGACTCATAAAGTTGAGGGCAGGGTGGCATGAAAAGTCCTCCTGTGTAGGAGAGAAAAAGGATCAAGAGTAGTTTGAATCAGAGTGGGGAGGCAAAAAATCTTGACATGTATCTGACAATAAGATAGAGTCTACTTTACTCAGAGTAGATGAAGATAGAAAATTAATTTGGGCTACAAATGGGATGTATAAAATGCAAAGGCAGGCACTTCATCAATAGGCTGTGGAGGCCATTGAAGATTTTCTGAACAGAGTAGTAATGAGAAATGTGGGAAGTAGAATCATTTTATATTTTAAGACTGATAGAAAATAGTGGATGAGGAAGACAGAGAAATCACAAATGACAGCTTAGTGGTGTTTTTGTTTGTTTGTTTTCCCCTTCAACAGTTTGTTTGAAAGCGTCAACAAATAATTGATTGTTGGAAATGAAGGAGGAGCTAAGAGGCAGGCTAAGGAGAGAAATATAGATTTTGAAGTTAGCTCCAAAGAGACCCAAACAAGACAAATGTATGTAATGACTGGGGAAGAAATTGAAGGAGAGTTAAGGAGGACTAAGACCTAAGCCTTAGGGACAGGATTTTGAAGGAAAATACAGATGGATGAGGTGTAATTGCTAATGAAGGGAAGCATGGCTGTTTGGGATGACGGAAGCCAAAAAATGAAGGCACAAGGAAAGGCTGTTTGGAGGTTTCTGGTGCCTGTAGAGCCATTTACATGGAGCACTGGGGTGCACAGAGTGAGAAAGTGTTATAGAGTGAGGAAACAGCAGTTCAAAGGATTGTGCGAAAACCGGAGAGGCTTTGAGGAATCAAGAAATGAGGACTAAGCTAACTGGAGTTTGCCTATCTTCCTATGCATGAATTAAGTTTAGAAAAGACAACTAAGGGAAGAAGTTAGGTAGTTGCCATACACTAGAAAATTAAGAAGTAGGTATCAGTGGTAGAAATGGAGAGGATAAAAGCGTCTACACAAACAAGCCACTAAGAAAACAAGAAGGATTATTTATAAAACATAATTGCTTCATTATAAATTAAATGAGTCAGTCAAAATCTTGTAATATGAAACATTCTTAAGGAAAACATCTTGGACAATATAAAATATATTTAAATTAGGTAAGTGTTGTGGGACGCAGCACTCAAGTCTCCAACTACATCATAATGTTACTAGCTGTATTACTTTCTATGAGTTATGGATCCCTCTTTGTCTCAGATTCTCATCTGCACAATGCTGACAGTAAGCATGTCCCAAGGTCACTGTGTTTTTGTAAGGATTGAATGAAACATTTAGGAATCTGAATGAGAGTCACTATCTTGGTAACTTGCATACACAGGAGATGTTAGTAAATATTAACTATTTAAGATTATTAGATTTTTTTTGTCTCTCTACTGGGAGCAGTTTGGTGATCCACCCTGGGATATAGCTGGACAAATGTTAAAAAATTTTCCTCAAATAAGAAAATGAAGATGATGTAGAAGCAAAAGATTGTGTGCAACTAAATAAAAGAGAATAGAGCAGAGAGAGGGGGGAAAAGGTTTGTGAAATAATAGAAGTGTGTATGTGTGTGTGTGTGTGTGTGTGTGTGTAGGAAGATGATGGTAATAGAACTACAGAAGAGGCAACATGAGTTTCATAGAATCACTGCATGACTGAATTAAATTGTGGCTTCACATTTTTTTCCTGTTTCTTTAAAAATTTTTTTGAAAAAGCAAAACAGAAAAAAGGGGAGAAATGATACAGAATTTAAAAAAAAACAGAAAAAAATCACTAGTTAATGTATTACATATTATATCTTAGAAGTAGTTGTTCAAGTTACAAAATCAAAGCATAAAAAATGAACAGAAAATCAAACTTTGGCTTCACAATTTAAAGTGGCAAATATTGCTGAGACTTTCCAAGTTCCCCAGTCAAAGTAACACAGTCCAGAACCACAGATTTTTTTTTGACTTTGTAGCTAGGTTGCCCTAATCAGTGATGATCTATATTCCTGCATCCCTCACCTCAGGAGACCTGAAGAAGACTGGGAATAATGGACCAAAATATTTGGTGTACTGCTCAAATTCACCGTCTCTTTCAGTTTTCTTCTCTGTGATGTTACCCTACACACCGTTTTTAGAATATTTGTGGAGATTAAATAAAATAATGTGTAAGTTCTTCATAACCTGTGAAGGGTTGAAAAAGTTTCTGTAAATTCCAGTTTACCTTCATGTTTTGGACTTGTCTTAAAGAAATTTATTGAAAGGCTCTTTCAACTTGTTTACATTTTAATCTATATCACATTTTAGGTAATAAGCTCCATAAACTGACTTAGTTTTTTTTTTTTTGGTTAATATAATTGAACATCAAAGACTAAGCACATTGTCAAGAATAAAAGTTTATCAACTAGTGATTTCTTACTGTTTATCTTTTTCTTTGAAATTCTGTATTATTTCTACACTTTTTATGTTTTTTTTCTCTTTAAATAAAACAAAATTTAAAAAAACAATAAAAGGGCCAGGGATTTAGCTCAGTGGCTTAAGTGTCTGCCTTGCAAGTGTGAGGTCGTGAGTTTGATCCCTGGTACCAAAACCAAAAAAACCCAAAACAATAAAAGTTTATCCTTGTAATTATTCTAAAGGCTGGAAAGTTCAAGGTGGAGCAGTTCTGCCTACCCTGGAGAGGACCTTCTTGCTGGTGGTGCAGAGCATCACCTGGTGAGATAGAATGTCCAAACTTGGGGCTTTCTGTTCTTAAAAAGCTACTGTCTCATGGAACTGGAGCCCCAGCTTTATGGCCTCCTTCAACTCAAATTATCTCCAAGATGCAAATACCACAGTCTGATTGATTTTTTATCTTCTTACTTCTGCAAAAAGAGGACTAAACTTTAACATGAGTTTTGATGAGGACATTCAAGTCCTAGCACTTCCTTTCATTTATTCTAAATTTACTTCATCAGATAAATATGTACTTCAAGAATAGTGTTCTGAGAAAAGCCGCATCAGCAAGTAAACCCCATCTGGGAACCAGTGCCATACACGGGCCACTGCAGGACTGGAACAGACAGACCCCTTCTGGCATGTGGGCTGGCAAACAAGAAGTCCCCCCAGCCCCACTGCCATAAGTGACTAGCTTTTCTGGAGAAATACAGGCTGTGATGATAGCTATGGAAGTAAAATGCAATTGGATGCCTGTGGTGCTTTGGTATTTCACTAACATTGCAGATCTAGGGCCAGTGGTCTTATTATAAGTTCAGAGGACAGTGGTACGCAGTGTGACATCTAGGGGGGATTTCTTTCTAGGGGCTGGCAGCCATTGTTGATTTGCTCTGGTCTTGTTTTGGAAGTTCTGTATCATTTCCATTGTTTTGTTGGGTTGGGTTTTATTCTCTTTTGTTTTGTTTGATTATGTCAAATCCAATGGCAGGAGCAGCTGTTTCAAAGATTGCAAGACATATTATGGTAGCAATTTTTGATTTACTATCAGCTTGTTTTGAAGTTCTTTACTGCATTCATTGTCTTGTTTTTATTGTTTCTATTCTATTCTGTTCTGTTTGATTTTCACTATATCCGAAGTTATCTGCAGCTGTTTTGAAGATATCAAAAGGCTTTTTGTTGATTTCATGTTTTGAAGTCTTATAACTTTTACAATGATTTGTTTTGATTGGTTGTATCCTTTTTAAGATAAGATAAAATAATATAAAATAAAATAAAATGAATAGTGTTCTGAGGTCTGGTGATCAAGCACAGATCATTTTACCCAGACCCTTTTACTTTCTCATTTCTGGTTGGGGGAGGTTTACCATGCTTGATGGAGTGGCTTTCTTTCTAGTGAGTCCAGCCCTTAGTCACAATGTCAGAGTTCTTGAACCCTACCCCATATATGAATTTTATCCAGTGGGGAGGCAGCTAGAGTTAATGCTGCATCATGGCTCTGTAATCTGGTAGGGTAGCCTGAGAGTTATCTGGGACCAATTTTTAATCCCAGTCTTTCCTCCCTCTAAGTAGCTTCCCTTGCTGTCTCTTACAGAATATGTGGGGTGAAAATGCAGCCTTATTTAAAAATTACCCCAAACATCTTCTAATAGCTTCCACTCAATCAAACATATGAAGTACATTATACATGCTTTAAAAATGATTTTTGGATGATCTTTTATTTCAACCCCTACCAATGAAAATGACGTAAAGCTGCCTGTATGTGTGTTTTCTACATAGAAATATCTTGTATCTCTGTGTATATGCTGCATTCTCTTTTATACATGCATGTATGCACATGCACACACATGCACAAGCATGCACATATGCAAACCCTCACACCAAAGCTCATGAGGAGAGTATGCTGTTTAAGCTGTCATGGTGTGTGATCAAGGCAGACTAAAAATCATGCAAATAATCAGCATTTAATTCTTTCTCAGAATAGATGGGATTGTTTTGGTCTTTTTTGGGGGGGCACAGAATTCAAACTCAGGACCTTGTGTTTGCCAGGCAGATACTTGTGCTACTGAGCTATATCACCAGGTTTTTTTTTTTTTGTCTTTTTGAGACATGGTATAACTATGCAGTTCAGGTGCACCTTGAGCTCACTTTGCAGCTCAAGCTGGCCTTTAACTCACAGTGATCCTCTTGCCTCAGCCTTAGTGCTGGGATTACAGATGCAGGCCACCATGCCTGGCCTCAGTTGGGAAATTCTTGAGCAGAAGACATATCATTACTTTATTCGGTTTGATGTGGGTGCATTAGGTTCTGTGGGCTATTGTAAAGTGAAGCAATTCTAGCTTGCTAAGGTGGGGCTCTCTTGCCAAACAAAATAATGTGTGAATATCCCACTATCTTTAAGTGCTGGACAACTGTTATACTTTTATGTAAGTTTTTCTTAGTAGTATATTTTGGATTTGTTATATATATGAATTAATCTAATATCTTGTGCGTGAACCAAAGTCTTGGTTGATCTTGGTCTGTTTTAGATCTGTTTTAGAATTAATTGAAAATCTTGGAGTGAAGGGTGAGGATGAAAAGGGATGATTCTAAAACCAGTATTTTAAAATATATACAGGATGTGTATGTGAGTGGTGGGGAGGAGTGGATTTTCCCAGGAAGATGCCATAAGAATTCCTGGGTCCTTGTGAGGGATATTTATTTATTCATAAATTATTTGTCAAGGCTCATATGATTTGGTAGCCTCTGTGACTGAATCATGTGTAAAACTGATGACAAAGATTTACCTCTGACAGCTGCTTGGTCTTGGAGGAGGACATCCTCTCATGGGGCCTGTCCTTTGTTTGCAGCCCATCACTCAATTTGTAATTATTCTTCCTGAGCTGTTTCATTCCATTTTGATCACATGTCATCAAAACTCCCTCTATTTCCTTTCCTTTATTTACTATTCCTTAGTCTTCCCCACTCTTTGAAAGCTGAGGGAATGGTTGAGTTGCCATGGCAACCCCTACCCTGTATCTCTTTTCCATTTCTCAACAATTTTTCTACATTTTAATAAAATCACTATTTATAGTGCACAAAGCTGCAGTGCCCTCCACCACTGCTCTGAAAAGGAGGTTTCCTATCTGACTAGAATACTAATGACTAAAATATGGCCTCTAGAATAATCAGTTTGGTAAACATATGTGCTCTCTAGGATATTGTTTAAACTCATATGTACAGTTTGCCTTGCATGTAATGAAGATACATATACAGATTGTCAGAAACCAGTCTTATAAAATATACTATGTTGTATATACCTAAGATATGCATGTTGATGTAGCTGGAAGAAAGGAAATATGAAGTAAGTGGTTCTTACTTTGATTACACAGTGAGATGAAACTGAGCTCCTGGAGTCTAATTGTACTAGCCTGAGATGTCATAGCAAGGCTCTTGGGGATAATTGTGAGAACTGCAGGGTTGAAGGTGGATAGAAGGCAGCAAGAAACAATGGGAAATGCAGAGGCTTCATTATTTACCAACAATAAGAGTATCTTATCTGTACATCATATGTACCTTGCAGGATTGTTGTAAGGAACAGCGATACCACATGCCAAAAACAAGGGGTGGTGATATACCTCATGATTAAGCACCGGGTCTTGGTTTGGCTTTGTATTCTAGGTTTCATTACTTAAGGGAAGTTCCTTGACCTCTCTATGCATTAGTTTCTTCATCTCTAAAATGGAGATGTTAATAGAATCTATATTTTGGGGTTGTTTTGAGGATCAAGTAAATTTGAGTAAGAGCTTGGCAAAAGTTCTGTCATTGGTAATGTGAGGCCAATGAGAACTATAATTTAGTAGTTTATTAACATCTATGAAGATGACATCAATCCTGGGTTTTAGTAAGTTTTATAGCTATTAACATGTAGGTGAGGTAGAAAATGTTGATGGGGTCATTTTTTTTTTTATGCAATGAATCATTCAGATGACATTGAGCAGTAGAATTCAGTCCTAAAAAGAAAAATGTAGCACTTTTCAATTCCCAGAACTCAGTTATGAAAATATTCATCCTCTAGCATATTATTTTGGGACTTCATGAAAACAAATTTATATAGGAGCAAAGTGAGTTGTTTTATTTTAAACCTAATTTGGGTGTGTATTATTTATCCATTCTACTGGCTTAAAGATGGAAAGTCTCTGAGGTTATGTGGTAATAATCTAGAAGTAGAGACTCAAACTTTAGTGGACAAATAAACCACCTGGTGAATTATTAAAATTCAGATTGCAAGTCAGTGAGTTGGGAGTAGAGTTTGAGATTCTGCATTTCTACAAAGTGCTTAGGTAATATTGATGCTGTGCTTCTGGCAGCCAGTGAGCAGTCAGAGATACCTTGCCAAAGATACCTTTTAAACAGAGGTGTGGGGTTTAGAGTTAGAGACTCTCCTATTTCCTATTCAAAAGTGAAACTGGAATTACTCGACACTAATAGAACTAGGCTTTCATGAGAGAATGAGATTAATGACTAGTGACAGTTAGAAGTCTCATCTTTTTTTTTCCTGAGGTTTTGACAAATGAAGGAAGGGGAGGATATATAAAATTTGTTTTGATTTTTGTCAAAAATCTCAGAGGTGCCTGTAAAAGGGGCTTTCCTGGAGTTTTACAAGTCAAGTGGGATTACTTTGTTTTGTTCTTGGAATGTTTTCAATAAAATTTATAATTTCTTTGGATTTTTGATGGTGTTTGATTTATTCAAAATATTTTGAGGACATAATTTTTGGACCAAAATCCAAATGAAAGTAAACCAAATGAAGACATAATTATTAAAACATTAACTTGAACTTTCAACTCTTGTTTGAAGGCATTGCTCTCCTATTATAAATCTCTGGCAAGCTCTTACTCCAGCCTAAGATTTTGTTTTTTTAACTTAAAACAAAACTCTTGACATGTTTTTAACAACTAACAATAATAGTAATACACAACAGCTGCAAGTTCACTTCTGAATTACCAGTGGAGAAATTAAAAGCGTAGGTCATAAAATAAGAGGGTTAGCTACTTTGTAAGATGATTCAGCCAGTAACTCATGATTATGAGTCAGGTGATTTAAAAATCTAAGTGGTTGTGAGATTATCTTTGGGGAAATGGAAAACTGTGAAGAAATATATCAAATTAGGGAACTGTGAAGTAGACTTAACAAGGATTCAAAGAGCATATTTGTGTATGGTGATTTCAGTAGAAAGATCATCTTTATTCTATTGATTTAGACTTCTGGCCATATAACACAACTCCTTTAGTGCAAAGCAGTATTTTATCTATCCTAGTGTGCAAAAGCTGTCATCACTACTAGATTATTGAACAAGGTGTGTGTCACCTATCAAAAAGATCCAAGTATCAAGATATATGGGTATCAATTGAGGGGAAATTGCCCTGTTAGTGGTACCTTTTCACTCAACTGGTGACAACCCAGATGGGATGGAAGCACGTGACAAAGATGGACAAGAATATACATTTCAAAACGCACAAATTTTCTGCAGCACTAGAGATCTTAGAGACATTGAAAGGCTTTATAAATGGAAGCCACACAACTGAATTCCATATTAAAGGTTGTTCAGTTGGCAGATCATCATTGCAAAAAAGATAAAATGAGAACTATGTGCGAATGGTTGTCATGATCCATACACAAAGCAGAAGAGCTTTATTCTTGCTGAGCTTATGGAAGCCTGTTACAGTAACAGCCTTATAAATTGTCACCAAATAAATCACCAGCACCAGTTACACTAATTATATCTTACTCTTTGATTCCCCAAATGCTTATTTAATAGACCTGAAACAATTGTGATAAGAGATTGAGGCCCATTTGCAACCTTTGGCATTAGTCTTTGATTTTCCAATAGTCTATATTCTGTCTTCATTAATCCAAGTCGAAAATACATATTTTTGCTCATCAGTTTTGCTCAGAGCTTTTTTATTTTTCATTAACATGTACTAATTATGTATATTAATGGGGTTCAATATGATATTTCAGAACATGTGCTGACCAAATGCAGCCTTCCTTTATCTACCCTCCTGTACAACCTTCCCAGCCTTTATTAATCACTAGTCTACATTCAGGTCAACTATATTTTTAGTTTCCACATATGACAGAGAACATGTGGTTCTTGCCTTCCTGTGTCTGGTTTGTTTCATTTAACATAATGTCCTCCAGTTCCATTCATTTTGCTGCAAATTGTGTATATAACACATTTTCTTTATTGATTCATTCATTTTTGGGCATTTAGTCTGATTCCATATTTTAGCTATTGTGAACAGTGCTGCAGTAAGCATGAACATGTAAGAAACTTTTTGGTATACTGATTTTGTTTCCTTTGGATATATAGTTAAATAGACTAAGTGACTTGCTTTTTAGATCTATTTTGAGCTTTTAGAAGAACCTCCATACTGTTCTCCATAACTGACATACTAATTTACATTCCCATGATGTGTCATTTTCTCCATATCTTTTCCAACATTTTTTTTTTTTGGTGCCTGCATCCTCATGTAAGTTAATTTCCAGTAGATTCCATAAAAATGAGAGATGTAATTTATCAACCAGTGATTTTTTACTGTTATTTTTTGAATTATATTTATTACTTGTTTTTGAAGTTCTGTATTATTTATACCCTTTTTTCTGCTTTGCTTTTTTTTTCTCTAAATAAAAAATGAGAGAGTATGTGTATATTTTTGAATGGGGAGTCATTTTGACTGCTATTTATGGAAAAATCAGTGGACAAATCTTGTGCAGTTTAAACATAAGTAGCATTTTTAAAATGATTGGGTACTGAAGCATGAAATATAGAAAGTACTGGAAATGTTTGAATACTAAGGTCAAAATTACACTTGAGATAAAATCTGATTTCCTGTTTGTAACTTAAAACACTTGCAATAAGGATCCCTAAATGTTCCTGGAATAATAAAACAGCTCTTGTAAAAAGCAACTAGATGAAGTAAGTGTGGTTGATTTGAAAGTACAGATTAATTTTCTCAACACTATTCATATGTTTCAAAATTAAGAGGGAAAATTTCCAAGAGAGAAACATATTGGAGTTTTACTGAACTCAAAATAGTTTTGAGTACTGCAATAGTTTCAAATGTGGTTTGTTTTTTTAGGTTTTCCACTGTTGAGACAATGCTGTAGTTCCTCAAATTGCGTTCCTTTTACCACCGTAATTCTGAGAATTTCTGAATAGCGGAACATCACCATGCCCCAGCTTTTGTAACTTGTGCAAGTTAAGTAGATTGACACTACTTGCAAATCTAGGCTTTCACATTTTCCATTCCTTCTATAAGGTCTCACATATTACTGATTAACAAATGTTTATTGAATATCTATTTTCTACCAGGCACTGTGAATGCAAAAATGAGTCAGCTCTAGAGTTCCTCATAATTTTGCAAAGGAGATGAAAGAACAGACACTTACATTTTGTGTTATATTCTTTGACAGAGGGCAGTTGGGAGGCACACCAGAGGAATATTTAAGGCTTCCTATAGAAGGTATCAGAAAGTCTTGAAGATAGTCAACTATCAGCCAGCTAAGTAGAACAGTATAGATGAAATGAGAAAGAAAAAAAGATGTGAAGATATTTCTGAGCAGAAAGATCAACTAATATGAAGGAATATAAAAGAGGGGGTATGCTATACACAAGAAATTTGTAATGATTTGATACAGAGAGTATATATAGGAATGTGATGAGGGTGGAGGTTAGAAAGATAGGAGCTGGATCACGAAGGGCATTGGAGGCCATAGGAAAATATTAGGCTTTATTGCAAAAGCATACGGGAGTTAGTGAAGTATTTTAGCCAGGAGAGCCATTAACATTCTTGTGATTTAGAAAGATTATTTTGTCTCTATTGCAGGAAATTTATGAGGTTACTCATAAGGATGAAACCACAGTTACAAAACAATTCAGAGGTGAAAGGGGTGAGAAAAGTTGAACCAGGAATTTGGTGGTGGGGACAAGTGAGGAAGAAATCTGGGGACAGTTGGTACCCAGGTTTGTAAACAATAATGTTAAAGACAGGAGGTCTGAATTCTCAAGATAAGAAATACAGCTGGGATGGGACCATTGAGAGTGGGAACTGAGTGGCTCTGTTTTGGAAGTGTTGAGTTTGAAGAACCTTGGATAGTCTAGAGATTATCCAAGGAGATACCTCTAGCAAAGAGATTATCATACAAAAAATAGATTGTTTCCATGGAAAACAACATCCCATTAAACTGGCCAATGCACTCATGGGTTTTTAGAATGTATAGATGAATCTCACAGAATTCAATAGTGAGAAATAGAGTTGGGCTTCCTGCTTTCCAGAAAATTGTCTTATAGGTACTTTGCATCTTTAACTGAGACTATAAGGTTGTTCTACTTGATGTCTGTTTAATTGTTCTATTTTGATTTTTTGCTGGGCACACTACTACTTCACTATGAATATGGATTCCGTGGACTTATGGTTGCCATGATGCTGACCATGACTCAAGTACCTGTGACTTCATAGCTTTTTGTTTGTTTTTAATCTCAAAGACTCTAAATCCCCATCCCAAGTTTCAAGGAGACAGGATCTAATTGAGTTAGGTGACCATTTGTGGACAGAGAATGGGCTGGCATGGGTTTTAGAATGGAACATAAGCAGGGTGGACGTGATTGGCAGAGAAAACAACTGGAAGCAGGAGTGTGGCAAAAAAAAAAAAAAAATCCTAGCTGGGTGTGGTGGCTCATGCCTGTAATCCCAGCACTCAGGAGGCTGAGGCAGGAGGATAGTTGTGAGTTCGAGACCAGCCTGGGCTACAAAGTGAGCGCAACACCAGCCTGAACATAGCGAGAACCTGTAACAAAAAAGACAAAAAAATAATATATAATCTTGGATGGATAGAAAAATCTAAGCAGTTAAAACTAAGGTAGAGGACATGCCATGTTGGACTTTGGGGTGCTGGGAAAATAGCCGCCAGCATGCCGTTCTGGTAAGTAGCTGTGGCTTGGCAAGCCCCGGCGCCCCAGGGCAAGAACCATATCAGCATTTCCTGAGATCTGCGAGGAGCCATGTTGGACCTTGGGGCGCTGGGAAAACAGGCAGCCAATTCACCCCTCTGGTGAGTGGCTGTGAGCCTACCAGGATGTGGTCTAAGAATCAAACATCCACCCCCACCACCCTAGCAAGTGAAAGCCGGAGATCTGAGCATGTCTTGCTAGTTTGACTATATTCAATATAGCAAATAAGGGGGATTTTCTTCTGCCATCTCTTTGAGGGCAAATATTTTTACCTCTGTTTTGCTCTGTTTTGATCAATGGTATTGCTCTATTCAATATTCTGTTCTTGTAATTTTGGTATTTCCTTTGATATTGCTCTGCCTGATTGAAGGAACAATGTGAAGAAAATCAGATGCACTATTGTGCCTATTGCTGTTGTCCCAGTGGCCTGCAGTGAGGTTCTGTGCCAATTTCACTGCACTGCCTCAGTTGGCTATATCCTGTCTTGTTCTGCTGTATTTTACTACTTTCAAAATAATAATAAATAAGAAAAAATTAAAAAAGTAAATAACAACAACAAAACAGATCAGCAAGGTACTGAGCAACCTGAAACATGATATAACTAAACAGATAATGGACTTAAAAAGCAAAAGGAGGAAAAACAGGTGCTCTAAAGGATATAACTGCATGTATATTTAACCATGTAGGAATGATAATTATGTTGCTAAGTTTTGTTGGATCAGAGAACGGAGCTGTTTGCTGCCTCACTGTTTGAATGTCCACTTTGTATGCTTTGATTTTGTGACTTGAAGAACTACATCTAGCAAGACAATATGTAATGTATCAACTAGTGATTTCTTACTTTTCATTTTTTTTGAAATTCTGTATTGGTTCTACCCTTTTTTCTGCTTTATTTTCCCCCTCTCTTTAAATAAAATTAAAAAAAAACCTAAGGTAGAGAATGAAATTACCCATGAAGAGGAAAGATCAGAACATTGGACATAGAGTAGGAAGTGACAAAAGAAAAATGAGTCAGCAAAAGTGAATGAGAAGTGATGGGAAGAGAGATGAAAAAAATCTTACAAAACCAAGGGAGGAGGAGTCAATAGTATCAAGTTCTACTGACATTGCGGAGATGGTGAATTGGAATATGGCAGAGAAAGTAGTGAGAAAATATTGAGAGGTGGAGACAGACACTAGATTTCAGTGGGTTGACATTATAATAGGATATCAAATAAATGAGGGATAAGGAAACAGACATAACTTTTTTATTTTTATTTTTTATTATCAGTACATTTTAGATATAATGATCAGATGCATCATAGGGAGTTTGTACCGATATATGAAATATGTTGATTCTTTTTCCCCCATTCCTTTAACTCTCCCTTCAACTCCTCTACCCCTCATTTAAGCTTTGTTTCCAATTTTTCCTTCTTTTATCACTTTTCTTTTCCTTTCCCCTCCTCCCTATTTCTTCTTCCCATTTGAACATTTGTCCCAATATCTATGATATGTTTTGGTCCTTATTTATAGCTTCAGTTTCTCACACCAGAGAAATGATGCGATATTTACACAGGTATGTCCGATTTATTTCACTTGAGAGTATGGTCTCAAGATGCATCCATTTAGCTAGAAAAGTCTCATCTTTCTTTTTGGCAGAGTAGTACTCCATTGTATAAAAAAATCCCACATCTTTATCCATTCATGGACATTTGGGTTGTTTCCAAGATTTAGCTGTTACAAACTGTGCTGTTATAAACTTGGATGTGCATATATCATGGTAATATGACACTTTTCTTTTTTTTTTTTTTTTTTGAGATACAGTCTTATTGGAGGTCAGCCTGCACTACACAAGTAAGTTCAAGGCCAGCTTGCACCACACTTCTAAGTATGGCTTTGAAGGGAAGGGGGCAAATAAGCTAAAGATGGATGAGGAAACACACTGATTAGACATTCTAGCATAGGATGATATTGAGTATGTTGGCTACCACAGATAATATTAGATGAAGTCAAATTCTGGAAGAGGCAGATGGGATAGACCACAGCTCCAGAGAATGGAACATTTTGAGAGGGAGAATTTGCACACAGGATGTATCCAGTAGACATTCTTGAATGAATATATGACTAGATTGTTGAAGTTTTCTGAGTTTGTTTTTATTTATCTTGGAGTCTTTAAGCAGGAGGTTTGGGTTTTGAGGCACACTGAGGCAGTGCTGGGCTTGCCAGCTTGAACATGGTGTAGGATAAATACAGTGGAAGATACAATGGATAAATACAATGGGAGCGTCATTTTGCTCTCCTTCAGGATCTCCCTAATGATAACTCTTATTGTTCTCACTTCCTAGAGAAGACAGAATTTGAAATGGGAGGAGTGGTAAAGGTTGGAGAATGTGGCTGTGAATAAAGAACTTTGATTAGGAGCCAGAAAATCTTAGATTCTAGTCACTTTTTGAAATTTATTAGCCACATAGCCTTAGACAAGTGCATTCAGTCTCATCATTTGTGAAGAGCATGTGATATTTCCTATTTTACAGAGTAAGATTGCGTTCATATATTATTGTACATAAATGCAGTACAGTTGTGAAATTCCATTAATATATACTGCATACAAAGAATACGGACTGCAACTGGTATATGTCCGGTGGGCTGTCTAATCCTGTCTCACTGTATGAACACACACACAAACACACACACACACACACACACACACAAGCACACATCTGCACACACACATGTATCCCTGGAGTACTGTTTGCTGGGTTCTTTTCTGGCTACTACACATTTTGAAAGCTTAGCTTGACAGTGCCGAGCATTTTTTTTTTATTTAAAGAGAAAAAAAACAGGAAAAAGGTAGAAATACCACAGAATTTCAAGAAAATAAACAGTAAGAAATCACTAGTTGATAAATTACATATTGTTCTTTTAGAAATAGTTATTCAAGTTACAGAATTAAAGCACATAAAGTGGACACTCAAGCAGTGCGAGTGCAAACAGATCTGTTCAACAATCCAACAAGAACCTAGAAATATGGTCATCAATCCCACATATCTAAACATACATGCAGCTATATCTTTTAGATCGCTTCCTATTTCCTCTTTTTTTACAATAGCAATTATACATTTTTAAAGTTTTATTTAAAGAGAAGAAAAAAACAAAACAGAAAAAAGGGTAGCAACAATACAGAATTCTAAAAGAAAGAAAGAAAAAAAAGGAGAAAGAAAAAGCCCCACTAAGAAATCAGTAATTTATAAATTACGTACTGTCATCCTGGATGTAGTTGTTCAAGTTACAAAGTAAAAGGGTACATAGTAAATATTCAAACAGTCAGACTACAAACAGTTCTGCTCAAAGATCCAACAAAGATTCAGCAATATGGTCATCTATTTTACACACTCAAACATACATGCAGTTATATCCCTCAGAGCACTTTCTTTTCCTCTCTTATTTACAATAGCAATTACACATTTTGGTTTTATTGCTCTTATAGTTGTTATTTACTTTTTACACTAGAGACTCAATATGATGTTTATAAATATGATTCTTATTTATTTCACTAATGAGGATAGTCTCAAGTTGTCTCCATTTCCCTACAAAGGCCTCAAGATCATCCTTTTTTATAGCTGAGTAATATTCCATTGTATAAAAATGCCACACCTTTTTCATCCACCCTGTAGTTGATGGGCATCTTGGTTGTTTCCAGGATTTAGCTATCACAAATTGTGCAGCTATGAACATGGGTGCACATATATCACTGTGATATGAACTTTTCAGTTCTTTGGGGAAAATACCCAGGAGGGGAATAGCTGGATTGAATGGGGCTTCCAATCCTAGTCTTCTGAGAATTCTCCATATGGATTTCCATAATGATTGCACCAGTCTACATTCCCAACAACAGTGGAGCAGTGTTCCTTTTTCCCCACAGCCTCGCCAACATTTGTTATCAGTTGATTTCTTGATGGCAGCTATTCTTTCCAGAGTAAGGTGAAATCTCAATGCTGTTTTAATTTGCATTTCTTGAATTACCAGTTATGGTGAACATTTCTTCATGTATTTATTTGCCATTTGTATATCTTTCTTTGAGAACTGTGTGTTCATCTCAGATGCCCATTTTTAGAGAGGGTCTTTGAATTTGGGGGGCTTGATATTTTTCAATTCTTTATATATTCTGGACACAAGTTCTTTGTCTGAGGGGTTGCTGGTTAAAATTCTTTCCCATTCTGTTGGTTTTCTTTTCACTCTGTTGGTGATTTCCTTTGAAGTGCAGAAACTTTTCAATAATGTGAGATCACATTTGTTGATTCTTTGAAGTGTTTCCCGTGCAGTTTGCATTTTGTTCATGAATTCTCTACCTACCTTGTCTTCCAGTAGATTTAGTGTTTCTGTTTTAATATTGAGGTTTTTGATCCATTTAGACTTTAGTTTTGTGCATGGTGATATGCATGGATCTAGTTTCAGTTTTTGGCATGTAGAGAGCCAATTTTTCCAAAACCATTTATTAAAGAGACTATCCTTCTTCCAGTGGACATATTTAGCCCCTTTGTCAAATATCAGGTAGTGCCGAACATTCTTATCAGCATAGAAAGTGTCTGGAGGAATGAGCACATAAAATCACAAATTCATTACTTTCTTGAAACTAGAATGTAAAAATTTTAACAGCCTTATAAATTGCCTCCAGAAATTGTGCAAAAATTAATTCTCCTTCAAAAATTTGCATTTACATTTATAAAATGCTATTTCCTTTTCTCACTAATTATTTTCATCTCTATCATTACAAATCAAAAGACCACACACACATTTACCTCTGCAGAGTTCTTCAGCTTCTGTATAGACAGAAATAAACACTAAAGATTTAAGGTATGTTTATCATCGTTTAGCCCAGATCTGGATTCTAATTAGGCACTGTAATTTGTATTATTCAGTCTGTGATTATTTGTAGACTCAAATATCATTCTCTGTTTTTATGACTGGCATATGGATATAGATGAAATTAGTAATACCTGGTATCTAGTGCTCACTGACACAGTGAAGTTAATGGGGTAGCACCTATGAATCAATTTGTGTTCTTCATCTTCAACTAAAGGCATTTGTTATGCCAAGTTGGCCCAGGTATGGGTGAAAAACTCAGCATATGTAGTCATTTCTTTGTCAATTATGTGTTTGAGAACAGATTTCTGGGTTATTTGCATTCATCCTTCTCTAGATACTTTAATTCCAAAAAATGATTTCACTGACCTTAAATTTGAGAGACTATATTGTCACCAGAGATTTTAGTACTTCACTTAGTTTTCCTGTTTCCATAATAGTCTTCTCTTCCATGATTCATCAGATATCATTTAGAATGAACAAAGAGGGAATATTTTTAACAAAGTAAAGTAGATCATTTTGGCCAAGATTTGTACCCATATATGGTAGACTCAAGGGATGCAAGAGGCACAAGATTGATAAAGGTTGTAATACCAACAAAAGTACAGAAAATTTACCTGAAGATTGAGTGGGTCCTAATTCACAGGAAGTATATAGTAATAATTATGCGCCAATTAGCTTCTGTTTAAGTCTAACAGCAATGAGAGAATTGTCTTAGCTCAAAGAGGCTATCTACAATACTGTGGAAACAACCTGCATCTCTTAATTTACTCTGTAATATTTCAAAGGATGTAAAGATTTGGTCCCCAAAGTGAAATAATTACAAATTATAGCTATGGAGTCTGCCACCAAAATTGTTATGACCAGAAAACTTAAAAACAATTATTTCTTATATCAGTTGAAGGCTTAGCAAATGTTTTGTTCTTTTCTCTGATAATTATCACACGTGAGGCAGTCTAAATCTGCAGTTTTTTCTTTGTTTTAGACAAAGTAAAATTCCAGATGAAAACAAGAGTGAGGTCCTCTGTTTAGATGATATAGCATTTTTTGACATTCCAAAAGCACAAGCACACTTGTGGAACTAGCTGTTATTAGGAAAATGATTTGGGATCAACATTCCTGGGTACAAAATATGAACAATGGATATAGTAAAGTGTGAATGCTAGAAAAAAATATAGAGAACACATAATGGAGACAAAATATTAATACTCTTGTTCTGTATATATTTAATAAGAATCTCTGAGAGCAGATTCATCTATATATTGACTTTAGCATCCCTTTTCAGTGCATTGAATGTAGCAGTGCTCACAATAGATGCCCAATACAGATTTTTAAAATGAAATAATGTATATTTGCCATGCTATAATTTACTCTTCTGTGACTGGGACAAAATATAAAGGGACAGACTTATTTCCTATAAATTCTTTCTTCTTTAAGACTTCACTGGGTCTGCAAGAATATTAGACAGGAGGCAAAGGGGAAACCCTGGGAATGCTGGCCTCTGAACGGCTTGCTGAGTGTAATGCACAGACTTCAGAAAGCAGGAGGCCAAACGAGTTTCAAAGCAGCTAAAACTAGCTGATGCTTGAGTTATGGACAGCAGCTAGCTTTCGATGTTTCCTCTTTTGCAAAAAACAAAACAATAAAGGAAAGAAAGAGAAAAGGAAGGAAGGAAGAAAGGAGGGAAGGAGTAATTTGGAATTATTAATATGATTAACAAGTATGTTTTTGGTCTTTTATTGAATTCGGTATGTAACATTTGCAAACAAAACATTTTAAATCCAATGACAAAAAGTGAATCAGATGAAAATACCACAAAATCAAAACTTGTAGGTATTTACTGAAATTACTTAATGAAAGGCTCAAAGCTATTATGACAAGAACATCACAGAACAGGGGATAAGAGTGTAACTTTACATTGGCATGTGATAAGTTAACAATATCAAAACAAAATGAATTTATAAAAAATGTAAAATGTAGGCTCAATTTTACATTGTAGTCAAAGTTCCCATTATTTATTATTAATAATTATTCATTCCATACAAAATAACATATTTGTCTTATTTGATGAGAACTAAATATAAGGTGAGAAAATTTTAAACTCTGATATCATATGCACATTTCGTTTGCATATTCACAGTAACATTACATTGCTAATCAGTAAAACTACAGAATGCTTTACAAACTGTATGACTTATAAGGGAAAGCAATAACAGTGTCTACCTGTTGTTTGTGAAAGAATAAAAAGGTAATATTTATCATGGATTTACACATGAATATTCTTGACATTTAAACTGAGCAGTCATCAGATTTTAATTTTATCTGGGGCAATCCTTAAATGCATTTTTAAATTTGCCACATATTTTAACTATGTCTAAATGTTAATATAGCTATCTGACTCTTGATGACCAATTCTTTTTGTGTGACTACAGGAAATAGTACATTTATACATGAAATAATACATTTATCCACACTGTCCATTTCCTGTCCTCCTTCAATCACTGCATATGTGTGATAAAAAAATCACTAAAAACTGAAATTCTGCAATGTATCTTTTAAAAAATAATTTTAGTCAAAGTTTTAAATATAATGGCAATGACAGGATGAAGATCACATGACAGAGGATGAATAGTGTAAAGAAATGAGATTGAGAGCCACATATTGACCAAATCTTCTTGGATAAGTCATCTGACCTTGCTAAACTTTGGTTGTTCAATCTCTATCTAAGTTTTGGGTGATATTGGTATTTCATGTGGATGTTGCAGGCTTTAAATAGAATATATGAATGATGTTTGCAAAGTATCATATATGTTGGTAAACAAATTCTGACAAATGAGATGGTGTATCTACCATTCTGATGCTGTGACATTAATATCTATATAATTTAAAAAGTTATGACACTACATTACACAGAAATACTACACTGTTTGCTTTCCCTTTTGTGTATATATAAACGTGGAAGCATTTTTAAACATAAATGATACCATTTTATGGAATAGTTCAAAATGGTCTATACAGTGCCCTTAAAATTGAAAAAAAGAGAAGATATTTGGTTTATAGGTATACAATTGTATGGCATTTAAGAAAAACATTTTGACAATTTTAAGTAAACTAAATACTTAACCTCCCCCACCCCAAACCCAGCATTAAGAGATCATACCAGAGACAATTTACCAGATGAGACACTACCATGGTTTGTTTGGTATGGTAACTTCACAAATGATAGTAAAATACAGTATTATTACAATATGCTAGAATCACCACTTAGCATATTTCATAAACTTTACAATGACGAAATCACTTTTCACAAAAATCGCTAACACTAATACATGAGAGATTCAATTACAGCTAAACCTGAAAATTCAGATTCATAAAGTCAAATGAGTAGATTAAATGTTTAACTGCTTCATTAGTCAAAATATACATTTTGATTATGACAGAGGCCTTTAAAAGTTGCCCCCTTTTCTGAATGAAGGTAATATAATACCGAATCTCTGGATGAATAATTTCAGTATGACAAAATATTTCTGTATCATTCAAATGGACTGCTATCATTTTAACAATTTCTCTTGTGTTCCAAATTCTAGCACTCTTTTATCTAATCTCTTTTTATCATACAACCAGTAACCAGAATATACTCCTGTTTTTCAATTGGTATAATCACCTGTTATCTTTGTTGTGCAAAAGCTGTAACCTTTTTTGTCTCAATTGTCCACTAATGCCAAACAAAAGTGTTTGGGCTATCCCTGAATTTTGTTTCTCACTCCTGAGCAAAATTGATTATGATATGGCTCTATCTGGCCTCCTTTGTATTAAAAAAATCATAAAATTTTATGAGTATTAGTTTATTAGTCATTTCTTCTGGCTCCAAAAGAGCATTAAACTTAAATGTGACAAAAATGTACTTTATACGGCCCGGAGATTTAGCTCAGTGGCTCAAGTGCTTGCCTGGTAAGCACAAGGTCGTGAGTTCAACCTCCGGCACAAAAAAAAAAAAAAAGTACTTTACATATAGTTCATTGGTAAGCAAAACATACTGAGTCTTGTTTGCTGAGAGTTCTTAAGCTACAAAAAATTAAAGGGAAATATAACTTTAAAGAAATTTTGCATAAATAACTATTCAAAGATGAAATGATAACTCATAATAGTTAAGTCACAGTCAGATGAAAATAAGATTTGACATTTTTATGTCTTGGCAAGGCCAATTAGTAATAGTAGAAATGTGAACGTTTCAATTTTTAATCTATTCAGTCCTTTGAGCAGACATAGGTAACATGTTAGTAACTGGGGCAGGGGACAACTGGTACATGTATCCATATATTATGGCAATTTGAAAATGTTACAGAATTTTTGAAAATGATAAGAAACTGATTACTGAATTTAAAATTTCCACTTTGCAGATAATGAAACTGAGGCTCTGAGAAGTTAAAGGGACTTTCTTGTGCACATAAGAGTTATAATTGGCAGAGTCAGCACTACAGTACAGATACCTGCTTAAGCTCTCTAGTGTGAAAAGAATCAAGAGATCATAATGCAAACACTCCTATTGCTCAATGTTTTCCCACTTTCCCCCACCCCCAGGATTATAAAGTTGAGTGTGCAATAAAATTCTGGCATCTCATATGTAATTGGCTAACCACTTTAACACCTAACTAAATTTAACAAATATTCTCCCTTTATTTCTAGTGATTCCATTGGTCTGTTTTCCTTCTGAAGCGAGTTTTCTATTTTTTCATGACCCCACTGTAGATAAGGGAAAATTCTTCGAGGAGAAAGAATCCTCTTTTCTCTTCTCACAACCAATTTGAAGAATGATAAATTTGTGACACTAATATTATTTCAATTTATTCTCTTCTTTAGGAATGCATCTGGAAAGCTGAGTGTGTAAGTATCCTTCAAAGTATTTTTCAGGAAATGGAAATGTACATAATAGGTTTGGGGCCTGAAGGGCTTGGAGATTATTCAACTCAGCATATCCATTTTGTAATTAAAAAAACTGGAGCCTACCTATGGTAACTGACTTCCTTAGGGTCCCATAGATAGGAAGTAGGTAAGACTTTTGGCATCTTATTACCTAGGTGAGTATTATGTTCACTACCCATTTTGTAAATGTATTTGGTTACTTATCTGATACAATTTTGTGATTTCCTTGTGAGAATCCAAGTTTTGTATTTATTAAAACTGTGGCCTGTAGTAATAATGCAGACATGATACTAAATGCACTATAATGATTAAAATGGTGTTATTGGTGCTTTATGAGGGTAGATTTTATGCCTACTGATCTTAATACTTTTGCATGTCTAAGACCTCTTGTAGCACAGTTCATAGGTTTGCTTCAATCATTCCAGGCTATGATAAATGGTTAAAAGTTAGAAGATTAAGTTGGCTGTAATGAACTAACTATTCCCTGGGCCAGTATCTCTACTGCATGGCCTAACACCGAATAAAAACAAAGTGTGTCTATATTTTCACTTTAACTACAAATCATCTCCATTGGAGATTCCTATAGCTCAAATATGAGCTAGTTCTCATTCCTTTATCTCATTATCCTATAGTGATCAGGTCTGCAAGTTTTGACCACATGAAATTAGCAGAATGAAACATTTATTGTAGACATTGCCTCAAAGAAAGTTACCTGGATTGTATCTCCTATTCACATGTTTTGCTGCCATTAGGTGAATAACTGTTTAGTTAATGATTCCTATATATTAATGAAATTCATCACCTGTATTACCTCCTAAAGGCATCAAAGAGTTTATAATCTTGGCTTTGCACCTGTAATATTTTATAGTAATTAAAACTACACAAGCACTCTATAATTTAGAATTGTTATTCATTTAAACAATAGGACATTGCATTTGTTCAGGTATATTTTGAAAATCAGATACAGAAATGAAAAGGGTCTTCTATGTACTATATGTTCACAGTTTGACTTTCCATAAGGCTTATGAAATAATATACAAATAGCTACCATTATGCTGAAATGTCACAGTAAATACATTAATAATGGCACAGAAGTGAAATGTCCCAAAGTGGGAAACCATCCTTATGACACCCTAAATAGCTTTTCCAATTAAAATGTTGCCTTTTTAATTGAAAAAGAGTTCCATTTCTAAAAGAATATAAAAATAGAAAATGATTCAAGGAATCTTTTACACATATAATCTCGAAGGAAAAGCTATAGACATTAGCTGACATAGTATATATATCTTTAGGAATGTGCTTTGTCTCACCCATCAAACATCCCATGAAAATAAAATTGAATTATCATATATGAACTATTTAAAAGTATAACTAAATGTTAAAATTTTAGTTAAGATAGACAACTTAAACATATAATAAGTACTAATCTATTTTGTAAAGTTAAGGTAAGCTAAAATCTACCTCTAAAACTAGTAAATATTTTAAATTAAAAAATAAAAGAATGTTTAAACAAGCAAGGCACATTTCTTTTAGGCAAGTCGAACATTAAAATCATTATTGTGGGCACAGTGATGCCTTTACTTATTTATGTGTAAGTGGGCTAAGCTATGCATGGGGGCCTTTGGTACAGAACATACCTTCAAAAGTAAAGTTGCACATAACCAGAGCACTGAGTATGACATGAATATGTCTCATCATTAAATACAGTCCAGTAATTAATTTAAAAAATAAGACAGTATTAGTTGGTTTATTAGAAACAAACATCTAGGCTTTCCTTATCTTCAATAGTGATTATAGTTTTTGCATGATTATATTTTATTAAAACATCAAAGGATTGAAATACCTTAATATTTTTAACATTCTTTGTCTCTTGATTAATAGTTTTTATGCTGCACACAAGATGAAGAGAATCCTTCAGCTTCAAGCTGTTTTCTTAATAAAAATCATTATTTAATATAAACTGAAATAAAAATATGTGCTGGCAGACAGATCCTTGCTCATCAGTGATGTAAAAATTGCTACTGAATTCTTGGTCCAGGTAAATGAAAACAGCATCTTACTGGTTAGGGCAGCTCTACTGCTCATGTGGGGCTCTTCAACGATCTGTTGAACAGAGGAAATGCAATCATTAACTGTATATTCACTTTTAAAAAACATAGAATTTAGAAACTATAGACTTCAGACAACAGAAAAGTTCCATTCATATATTTTAAAAAATGATTTTTTACTGTCACTCAAAAGTTCAAGCAATTTAGTTTTCTAAATGCATTAATTACATATTGAATTCTTTTACAAAGTTTCAGATTATAAACTTTTTCCATTAATTATGACTCTATAAAGTTTTGTCCAAAGTAATGTAATTGTTTGCTTTTTGAACAGGAAAACTTACATTCATCCTTAGAAGCATCTGAAAAATTCTCAGTGACATTGATTTTTAGGAAAATGTATATGGATTTACAAATATTTGATTCTTTTCTGACTATATATTGCACTGTGGTTATCTGAGAACTCTTTTGAAGGCAATAGAAACTCTATTCTCAGATAAGCATCATGAGCAGGAAAAATAGAGAAGGGGGAAGAGAAAGAAAGAAAGTTACAGAGTGTATGCATGCAGAATGAGAGAGAGAAACAGAGAGAGAGAGGAAATAGGAGAGATACATAAAGGAACAGTTTTTTTTTTTCAAAATAAGTACTGTGAAAATCACATTTTAGTGCCACAGGAAATCATGCTTATAGTTTATATTTTTGGCACAAATCTTCCGATCCTTTAAAATATGAAATCTTCACAGTTACATAACTTTAAAGTATCATTAAGACCACAAAACCACTTGACCAGGGGCTGTGGAAATAAAGAAATAAAGGTTACAGACTTCATGGTCCTTTTTCTCTACAGACTATGACAATGTTTTTCACTGTTATATCCAGAATTCAGAATGGTATCTGGCACACAGTAGATAATTTATATGTTATATGGATTAATGAATACATTTTTACTACTTTGCATAATGCCTGGCATATAGAGGGTATTCGGTACATATATATTAAATGAATAAAAAGATATGTTAAAATTATATTCCTGTGCTCTATAAATTTACTTCTTGTATAATATAAAGAACACTTACAGGGACAAAAACAGAGAAAACTGAGTTCAGGTTTCTTTAACACAATTCATACAGAAGACCTTCCCATATATCCTCCTGGTTTTAGCAAATGTCTCTGTATGAGAGGTAAATACCCAAAGCTGACAGTCTATAACACGGATGAAAAACATTTTAGAGCTTTCAATGATACAAACAGTCTGCTGTGGCATGTGAGCCACCACTGGTCTACAACTTATGCTTTTGAGGGAAGAATCATTCACTAATTAAATTACTGTATGCCTACTGTTTGCTACAGTCATCTACTGAAAATTTCTCCTTACTGGCCAGGACTATAATTGGTTATGCTGATCAAAGACATAGCTTCTTAAGACAAATTTTTAGTCAAGAAACAAGAATACAGTATATCCATGCTATACTTATTTTTAATTATGAGAGTTTGAAAATTTTAATGGTCTAACAGTAACTAATGATCACAAACAAAAAATGTAGTAACAGTAATCATCTGGCATCCATTTTATTTCCTAAGTGCTTGTGTTACTACATACTTGCTTATCTTGAAATGGTGCTGTTAAACTAAACTTGTCGTCATGCTGTTCCATCCTTTTTATATAAAGGTTGGGCCTTTTTTTAAAACCTCATGTATCAATACCTTCCTCTTGAAGTTCTTGCAATTTAATTGGTATAGTAAGGCATCCTACGAGACTACAGGTGTGAAGGGAGTTATATTTCAACAGAAACCAAAAAAAGAGTAATATTTGAATGGTAATCATGATATTTATGTTAGAGGTTAAGAAATGGGTTGAAAGAAAAAGAACAAAGATTACCAAAATCAATTTTTTAATAAAGAAGTGCAGTAGGAAATGGTGGTTTATAATTGAACTTATTGAATAAATGTCATACCAAATAAAACTAGAAAAGACAAGAATAGTCCAATTTCAATAATCATCAGTTCATAAAAAACTCATTCATATTTCCACCAGTGCCTAAGTGAAAAAGTACAGACTCAGTTCCTTAACTGTTCGCCTAACTAACTTTACTTGATGATAAAAAGATTGAAGTAAAACATATAGATGTATGGGAATTTTGTTTTCATATGTCTACACTTTGACATCTTTTAACTTACTTAGAATTGGCTGCACACCAGTTAAATTCTACAAATTCTATAAACTAAATGGCAATGAATAAGCCCAAAGGCTAGAAGGATTTCCTGCCTACTTATTTAGAATTATCTGACTGGGATTTTGGAAATTATGCACTCTTAACAAATAAAAGAGGTCTAAACTTAGTAACTAAAGTTAATAATATGTTAAGATGTGAACTTTGTCAAAAGTTGGGAAGTCATGGGAAAATGAGCTGTGAAGTATAACCAATACTGCTTCATGCAATATTTAGGTCTATTAATATCTTCAATTCACATAGTTACACAGTAAAATAAACTACACTTTTGAAATCAGTTAAAAGATTTGCAGATATAAAGTCTGTAAGATCTAGATATAAAACAATTAAAACACAGTTCTTACTTGGAGGAATTATTTCTATCTGTAGTTTTGCCTTCACAGTCAATTTTGCCCTTCAAAAATTTGACATACAGTCTTGATTAATATGCTTTTCATTACAATTTCTTATAGATATCATATAACAATAAAATATATGATATCTTACTGTTTTATAGTCATCCATGAGGCAAATAAAAATTTAACAGCACAAGACTGTCTTTTAAATGTCTAATACCTTGACTATATCAAATTATAAAGGCAAATCTAGTAAAGCTAATATTTAATTAAACAATAAAATAAACAATGTTATAACCCCTCATCCCAAACCAGGAGGAAAAACAGGAAAAAAGAAATCAAAGAATTATAGTTCTTTGTTTTGTGTAATTTGTTTAAAAACCCCTTACACTTATCCTCCAAATATCTTTGGTCTTGTGTGGTTAATTGATAAGGTGATAAAAGGAGAAAACAACTTCTAAGGTTTACATATATAAGTTGAGTACATAGGTTAATTTTTAATTTGTTGACACATTTGGTAAAGAAATTGTACCACTTGATGTAAAGAGGAAACAGCCAGGTCAATCTTTGGTCTGGGTTTGGCTAGAAAAGGAGAAAATTTAGAAGAGGTCTGGATAAAGATTCTTTCTATTCCATCAGCAGAACCCTCATTTTCTACTGTAGACGAAAGCACATATACCACCATATTACCTAAAATCTTGGCATTATCTGCACTACTCACATTACTGCTTCAACAAACTACTTATTGAGAACCAAATGTATTCCAGGTACTATTTGGGGGGACACACTACAATGAACAGACAAAAAATTGTGTCTTCATGGAAAGAAAGAGAAAACAGACACTAAATCAGACAAATAAAAGTATCTAATATGTTAGAGGAAAAATCAAGTAGATAAAGAACACAGAGAATGTCAGGGGATGGCAGTTTTAAATAGAGTAGCCATGGAAATTTGTACTGAGAATGTAACATCTAAAGGAGGTGACAGAGTGAGCCATGCAGATGCCAGGTAGCAAGGACAAAGACTCCACATCTTATCAAGGGCAAGGAGGTCAGTGTGGCTGCAGCATGGGGTCAAGGTGGAGAGTGGCAAACAAGGCCAGAAAAGTAGAGAACTCTGAGCTAGGTCTGACCTTACAGGCTATTGTAAGGTCTCCAGTTTGTACTGTGTGAAAAACTAATCCAGATAGGGGGTTTGACATGAAGAAAATGACCTAACAAATGTTTTAAGATTACTCAGGGTGCCATGTTGAGGATACAGTCATGTCAGGAGAAGGACAGAAGCTGGGGGAGTAAACAGGAGAGTTCTATAAAAATACAAGTGAGAGAGAATGATGGGTGCAGTGCTAACTTTCACACTAAAAAGTTGTGGTGATCTTAACAGAAATTCCCAAAACTTTCTGCTGTGACAATATAGCTGGGTGTGAGCTTAGATTTATTAATAGCCGTCTTCAAATTTGATGAAACACCATTTTTTGTTCATTTAATTGCTCAGTTACTAACAAGCAGAATACCAGACTTTCTTTTTCAGGGTAGAGTTACTATCTTGCACTATTTAGTTTACAACAACAATAGTATGGCTTTAAAGAAAATGATAGAGCCTCTTTTTGAGATCTCTTCCTTAATGCTTTGGATGACTGAAGGTGTAAATTTTGAAATGTAAGAAAAGCACACCTATTACAAAAAGAAGAAAAAGAAAAAGTTTTGGCTTTATATGGCTTCCTTTCCCTTCTTCCTGTCTCCTCTGATTGACTTTCTCTCAAAGATTATCAACTATTCCCCTTGGGGTGTATATAAAAAAAAAACCCAAATGATTTAATTAGCATATATAAAACTGTCACAACAAAATACAATAAATTAGTGGTATGAAACTAATAGATTTATCTTTCTTAGTTTTTAAAAAGCCAAATACAAAACAGAAAACAATTTCACCTTAAGATACAATCCCTAAATATTCTTTCTGTTCCCCATTCTTATGGTCCTCACCTCTGTCACAGTATTTGCACATAGCTTCACTTTGGGGGACATGTGTGCTTCTTTGAATGTCTTAATGGGAGGGGTTATCATTTCTTTTCACAGCTGAAAGGTAGGAAAAACCTGGAACTGCTGTAGAAAATGTTGAAATTTTAAATGTATAGAAGACAATAAATTACAGTTATGGTTCTCAAAGGAGTAACTTCTTGGGATATATTATACATGTTGGGTTAATATACTATTTGCAAAGCAATTACTTAAATACATTACACATCAAAGAGGCAAATTACAAGTCTATGTAAATAAACCATAACTTTAAATTTCTTGTCCATTTAAAATTTCAGCTCTGAAATTATATTCAGAAGCTCAGAAATAACTGATACAATGCTTTATGTGTAGGTATCTATGGTTATGCTGCAGTGGTTAGTGGGTATTTAAAAATGCTATAGAAGAAAGGAAATAATAACAAATGCTAAGCTCCATCTTTTTCTCTTATTCAGCAGCTAGGAGGGCAGATACATTTTCCCCAGGGTGCTGATAGATATGCATCTATCCAATTATATTCTTTACAAGAATCTCTTCTTGCTACATACAGATGCATATACTTCTTCAACACCCAAGATGTGCAACTAAGCTTAGCACTGAAACCTGTAGTTTGGTGAAGCTAACTAACATGGGCAAAAAGATTCATTAGCATTTTGCTTTAAGGTCAAATCACTATCCATTTTCATTTCATAAATGATCTAAGACCTTAGTGAAGGAGCCATACGTAGTAGGTATGACAAAAGTATATTCTAAGGATCTGTTGAGCACAGATTCTCTTAAAGATTTATGGAGTGGCTGGGTAAGTCCATAGTGTTACAAATTTCAGTGAACTGGTAATCTCTTGCTTTCAATCTTACTGTTCTCAGAAATTTCTTCCTTTTTAATAAGGGAGAGTCAAACTGTCTACTGCTTTCTGGTATAGTTCTTCAGCAACCTAAGCAAAGCATAGGGAGGTGGAAAAGCAATCATTTGCATAATAGTATCATATATTTTCCATCAAAACACATAAAACAAAAATAAATGTCAAACTCAAAAATAAGCACTATCTAAGCAGGTATCACTAGTATGGCTGATTATTCTAATATTAAATCTAGATGAATCAAGCATACAAATTACCACAAAAGTCAATATCTATCTGATTTAAATAACATTTGATCCTTCTGGTTAAAAACACCTGATTATTAAGAAAGGGTTAATTTTGAGAACATTTGATAAAATAGGCTTTTGGGGATATGGTCCTTACATGAACTTGTAATTAGAAATCTGGGCTGAAGGAAAACACAAGAACACAGGGATTTATTTTATCTCTCAGGTTGCCCAATGAAAGAAACATGGGTTTTGAGCCAGCAAGAGCTGGCTTGTAATCAGTGCTGTGAAGTTACAGAAAATCAGTTAACCTGAGCTATTTTTCATCCTCCTAAAATGAAGTTAATAGCACTTACCTTGGAGAACTGACAAATGTCCAGGACATGGTTGACTTTTAATACACAGTAATTATTACCATCATAGAAAGGAAACAGGAAAACATTGATTATTTAGGTATTTCCCATTCACAACATTTTATTAATTATATATGCTTGTAATGATCATAAAATAATGTAATGTCATGCACTCATTTTTCCTAAGTTTTCTACTTGTATTAACATTTAATGTTTGTAATAAACATGTGAAATAATACTCATTATCCTTATTTTACAAATAAGGAAACAAGAGCAGAGAGGTTATATAATTTGCTCAAGGTCATACAGAAGATTAGGGATTCAAACCCTGGCAATATGACTGTGGAGCTTAACCCCTTTTACCATCTCATTGAAAGCCTGGAAGTAATAGTAATGCAACGTATCAGGCATACAGTCAATAAACACACATGTTGATACATTCTATGCTAGACACTAGTATTCAAAACATTAGGTATCTAAACAATCAAGACAGAACTTATAACCTTTAAGAAGCTTCCAATATGGCGACTAGCAGCAGTTACATTACCTCAAAAGTAAGACTCAAAAAACCTGTGCTATATCTGTAGATAAGGATAAAAGGTCTCTTTCAAACTAATATTATACTATTTATGTCCTCATAAAAATTAAGTCACAACTATCATTTACTTATGGAACTAATCAAGTTTTCTACATATTCTGAATACATGTGAATAAAACTGTCACTGTTCTTTGTTCACCTTTATGTTAAGATTGTTAAAGGATAGACACAAAATCTATTTTATATGACTGCTACAGCATAAAAATGAATCATAAAAAGAATAATTGATTTTTAAGAATATCAAATATTAGGTAAAAATGTGTCTCAATGTTAATTGGTCTTTAAGAATATTAAATGTTAGGTAAAAATGTGTATCAATGTTAAAAGTAACAAAAAAAGCAAAGAAAATTAGATAAAGGAATCCTGTTTAGATACACATAGATAAAAGCAAACAACTCTACAATTGGGTAATACAGATTTCTTGCCTCTTTTAGTTGTGTTTTTTTGTGTTTTCTTCCTCTTTCTCTTCCTAATGTATCAATCAGCATGGCCCACTTTCTCAAATGCACAAATACATGGGCATGTACTGCAGCCCACTTACAAAACAGGCTTCCGAAAATATTTTATGAGCTTAAAAACAAGATTTACTCTAATTTACTCTAGAATAATTATGTGTTATCAGAGTGGAAAAGCAATTGTGTATAATGTGTAATATATATGTAAAACAAAATAATTAATACTTTACTTCAATTTTAACTAATTGTTTTAAAGAACAGTATTAGTGGGTACTACTGAATAAGTATGTAAATTAAAATTGGACTGTTAATCTGTCAACTTTAGATTCTGCCTTATATTCTTTTTTAAGGGGAAACAGGTTGTTCAAAAACCAAGTTGGTTGGTAAAAGCAATGGAATAATCTTCAGTTCAGCTTGGGTGAAAAGTTATTCTGAGGAGCAATAACTTTTTTCATCCTTTTTTGAAATAAACACTGGACACCAAAGAATAATTGGCCACGTGGAAAAATAGGAAAGATGTAAATTTTAAGGAAAGACTCTTGACATAAAATATAAAACTATTGGTTTTCTAAGCATTATCAATGTAGATGTGAATCTGGTTCCCTGTACAAAACTCAGTATACTACATAGTGCTCACCTGATTCTGTCTGTCTGCTGGCAACCCTTGTACATAGCTGAAACTTGCAGATGTTCCTTCAAGATCTGGTTACTTCCTGATCTTCCTTTTCACTGATTGTAATTCCTTCAGTTAAAAACGAGCATCCTTTATATATTTGCTTATTTTGTTTTTCAAGTGCTGAATGGTGACAGTCTTTTTGCAGGAGCTGCATTTTATTTTCACAAGGAAGTCTAAAGGTTCCTTCTGGCAAGATTTCAGGTACACCGAATTTCTCATTTGCTTATGTACAGGACATTTTTATGGTAGATTTTGTTGACATCACTTCTTGGAGAAAGAAAACTGTAGAGGGCATCTTTTAAAATTATTGCCTGAAAACTGGCATTTAATTCATATCATGCTTTATTGTGGTTTATATGTAACATTCCAAAGATGGTATTTTCCTTGTCAATTCATTATGGGATAGCATCAATGATGTTCATAGGAAAAAATGCATTTGGCAACTCCTTTCACCTTCTTAGATTCTCACACTTAACTTTATTTGTGCGGTTTATTCAAATGGTAGTTTTCCTTATGAAATCATGTAAGTAGGAACCATCTGGAAAGGTTACTGTGGAAACAGCAAGGGCTGGGGGTGGGGCTAGGGAGCAAGAGATGCCATGACAACCTTTTTCGGGTTTCCCAGGAAACATGGGTTGCTATGGGAACTGCATCAGTCAGGTCCGAATTAGTAACTTCCGCTGGAAGAGGTGTCTGCCACTTTAATCTTCTTGTGATACTGCAGAAGCTTATCTCAGATGCATTAGGAATTTTTTGTTATTTCTCTCAACAGCACTGAAAACATCTGTTTCTAGACTTTGAAAGATGTTAGCTGGGACATATGCACAGAACTTGACTGCAATCTTTTAGTCTAATATTAGCAAAATGCCTAGCAAGTCCCAAACCGTTAGTCAGATCAGGATGTTTTGGGCATTTCCCTTTGTTCAAAACTGTTCAGACCCTTAAGACGCAGGAAGGGGAGGACTGAAACAGAAACTCCAGTCAAAAACCAAATAAACTTACAGTCATTGTTTCAGTTGATCTTCCATCCACATATCCAGAGTAGGCAATTGCACTAAACACTCAATAAAATGTTACAGTGTCCACTAAAATAATCATTGAAGTATTCGCTCACTTTACTTAGTAAAGAACAACTACCTTTTAATTTTGAAGTTAAACAGTTACTCTGCAGTCTAACTGTTCTTTAGTTTCACTTCCTCCCAGGGTGTGCTTTATTTTAAAAAAATAGGACATGTGCTAGAAATCAAGTTTAATGTAACTTTTTTGTTCACAAAATTAAGACGGGGAAAAAAAGAGCTGAGAGAATGCAGCCCACTTGCAAAACAGGCACCTGTTTCAGTATGAAGCACTAGGGAGAGAGAGAATGAAGTGTGCTTCCCACTTCTTCATGTCCTTTCCTCGATGAATGGTCTGGAAATGTATAAAATAAGAGCATACACAGACCGGGGGCACATTTCAGAGAACAATGTGCACAGCATGTCACTCGTATCATATATTAAACATCGGTGAATATCTTTTTGATGTTGACACAGGAATTGGGATTATTGTTCGTGGTGCAGGTGGCAGTGGAGTTGCCCGTTTTGAAAGGGGTCTGGGGGAAAGTGCTGTGATTCATACCCCCCTCTTCGATCACCATATACTCCGACTTACTCAGAGTCGAGTTACTCCGTGCTTTTCGGAGCTCCTCTGCTGAGGAGGAGAGATGCTGGCAACTTCCCACGTGCATGTACTGGGCTTGCTCTTCCCCTTCGGTCTCCCGGTGGTAGAAGTAATTGAAATTGGAAACAATCACAGGAACTGGCAATGCGATGGTCAAGACACCAGCGATGGCACAAAGAGAGCCCACAATCTTGCCCCCAATGGTCACTGGATGCATATCGCCATAACCAACTGTTGTCATGGTGACCACTGCCCACCAAAAGGCATCTGGGATACTGCTAAAACCCGAAGTGGGGTCATCTGCCTCAGCAAAGTAGACCGCGCTGGAGAAAAGGATAACCCCAATAAAGAGGAAAAAGATGAGCAAGCCCAGCTCTCGCATGGAAGCCTTCAGTGTCTGCCCCAAGATCTGCAGTCCCTTGGAGTGACGGGAGAGCTTGAAGATGCGGAAGACCCTCACCAGGCGGATGACCCTGAGGATGGCCAGGGACATAGCCTGCTGACCGTTGCCCTGTCGCTCAGCCAGCTCGGTGCCCAGAGTAATAAAATAAGGGATAATGGCCACAATATCTATTAAGTTCATGATATTTCTTGAGAAGGTGGCTTTGCTGGGGCAAGCGAAAAAACGCACCAGCAGCTCAAAAGAGAACCAGATGATGCACAGGGTCTCCACCACGAAGAAGGGATCCGAGAAACTGGAGGCTCCCCCGGGGGGCCCCGACGTGCTGTTGCTGGCCGACTGGAAGGCGTCCTGCGACGGCGAGGCTGGGTAGTCCTTCTCATCGCGGAACTCCGGCAGCGTCTCCAGGCAGAAGATGACGATGGAGATGAGGATGACCAGCACGGACACGATGGCGATGCCCCGGGCCGGCCCGGAGCTCTCGGGGTACTCGAACAGCAGCCACACCTGGCGCTGGAAGTCGCGGAGGGGCAGGGGCCGCTCCTCCTCCCGCAGGAAGCCCTCGTCCTCACGGAACTTCTCCATGGCCTCCTCGCCCAGCTGGTAGAAGCGGATCTCCTCCGAGAAGATGTCGATGGGCACGTTGACCGGCCGGCGGATGCGGCCCCCGGACTGGTAGTAGTAAAGGATGGCGTCGAAGCTAGGCCGGTTGCGGTCAAAGAAGTACTCGTTGCGGAGCGGGTCGAAGTACCGCATGCGCCGCTTGGGGTCGCCCAGCAGCGTCTCGGGGAACTGGCAGAGGGTCTTGAGCTGCGTCTCGAAGCGCAGCCCCGAGATGTTGATGACCACGCGCTCCCCGCAGCAGTCCTGCTCGCCGGCGGCCGGGGGCGCGGGCTGCAGCGGCTCGTAGCGGTCGCAGCCCCCGCCGCCGCCCCGAGCCGGGCCCCCGCCACCGTCCGCCGCCTCCGGCTCCAGCAGGTGGTCCCCGGACACCACCGTCATGTCGGGCGGCGCCTCGGGGCCTGCGGCGGGCTCCGCGTAGCTGGGGTTCACCAGTGTGTGGGCGCCGCCGCCGCCGCCCGCGGAGTCCTGGGCCGGGTGGGCGCGGTGGCAGGCGGAGGGCTGCGGCGGCGAGCGCAGGAGGCTGAGGTGCTCGTCCATGCGGCAGGGAGCTGGCGGCGGGGCCCAGTGGCTCCTGCTGGCCTCCCGCCGCGTCGCCGCCTCCGCCCCCGAGTCCAGCCCGCCGCCTGTTGCTGCGGCCACCGCGAAGCGCCGTCCGGGTCTGGCGCGGTGCGCGGGGCCGCGCTGCAGAGACGCCTCCTCAGCCTCCTCCGCCCCCGCCCTTCCGCGAGGCGCGCGCCCGCCCCTCCGCGTCCCCCACGATTCCCGCCCAACGCGCGGCTGCGCGCCTCTTTTCTTGGGGAGCCGGGGACCTGCACCTCACTGCTGCCCTCCTAGCAGCTTGGTGTTACCGAAGCACCCCAGGTCTGCACCTCCTGGGCCCCCAGGCCCTGGTACCCTGCAGAGCTGGCCCTCAGGGAATCTAACCTTTGGCCCCAGCCCCTGGATTCAGCTAGTTTCCAAGCGCCCACCTCCTCCTTCCCGGGCCAGCTGGCCACGTTCCAGTCACCTGCGCTGGAACCATACCTCTGCCAGGAGGGCAGGCCTCCTTGGCTTCGCTGCCCCACCTAATTTCCTTGGGTTCCATACACCCCAAATAGAAGAAGGCCAAAGAGGAGGAAGAGTTGGGAAGATCACGAGGTGCCCAAAGCCTGGACGGAAAGAATGGAGAACAGGTGGACACCCTGGGTAGGAAGTCCCTGAACTCACTTGAGGGGAGCAGTTCGCCAAGACCCCGGGGTGGGTGTTCTAAATAATGGTGCTTGGATGAGAAGCTGAACAGAGTAATGGGTGCTGATGAGTTTCCTTCCCTAGAGTCTCAAAGAACTGCTTTTTGGCACTCAGTCATCATGCTTCTGTGTGAATAGTTCACACTAGGCCTATTCAGAGACTAAGTTTCTGGTAGGGCAGCCTGACCTTTACAGTACACTGAAATTTTCTGTCAGTGGAAATTGTAAATTGGAATGAGGAAAATGGAAAGGGAATTCATGTTTAGTTTCTGGGATTAGAAAGCTCAACTGTATGACTGACATCTGTCATGAGAAGGACAGAAGCAGGGCCTGTACCTAGACTCTTCTACTTAGAGTGCTGCCATGGCCCTTGTGACTGGGAATTTTCCACTTTCTAGTTGCCAAAGTGGGAGACCATTCTGCTACTCCTGTCTCTGTAGCTTGGTACATACACTTACCTCTTTGGAACGTAAAATATTTCTCTAAATTTCTGTTCCTAGGAATTTTAGCAACCTAATGTTAGTGAGCCTTAGGCCTACAAAAATCTGTCACCTACTGTATGATTAAAATTGTTGCATCCAAAATGAGCTGATGATTCACTTTGAAGTAAAAGTGATTCATGATCATTGCTTCATACCACCACTCTGAACCATGAGGCTCCCTAAGGTAGGAAATAGATCTTAACAATTTCCTCTCTTATCAGTCATCAACGAGGCTTAGAATACTGGCAACTCAGTATGTATTTGTTGAGTTGAATTCCTCAAGTGAGTCTTTGCATTTTTATCTGCTCTGGAAGATCAACATTTCTTCTTTTTGAGCCTGGGACCCTAGTAGGATGTGAAGGGAAACTATGTGAATATTGTAGTTCATTATTCAGTTACTCCCCATATGGCTTTTCTGATCACAAAAAGTAACCATGTTCTTTACTATTTCTTTGTCTTGTACCTCATATCTAGCTCAGTGCTGGGCACTGCAGAAAGTAACATGTTGGAGATGGTAAAATTGGGTAACTGTAAAATGCTCTCACAGAACTCCAGAACAATGCATTTTGTAGCAGTCACCTCACTACTTTAAATGTATATATATATATATATATATATATATATATATATATATATATATGTGTGTGTGTGTGTGTGTGTGTGTGTGTACATATATATTTGAGCTGGCAATTAGGGCAGAGTTATAATCAATCATTAATATATTTAAATCCAGGAATGAGACAGATACTTGCTGCAATGATAGCTCATAGAAAGGCAAAGACCCTATTTTTAAAAACCAAATGTTTCATGCACATCTGTGTCTGACTTAGAAAGTGATTTATTTCTCCCTTTGCAAGAATTAGTACTGAAATTAATATTAATCAATGGCAAGGAAGACCAGAGCAGAGGACGGCCCTATGATGGATGGTCAGAAGCTTCTCCCTGCTTTGAAGTATCTCTCCTCCAGAAATGAATATTTCCATTCCTTTTATGTATTTCTATTCTCTGGAAGATTTTGATTATGCACTTCTTAGGACAACCCTGACTTTATCTTGGAGGCCCAGAGAAGTTTAGTAATTTGTTCAGTTTGTATAGCTAGTTAGTAGTAGAGCTGGATCTAAAATCTTGGACCATTTCCAAATCTAATATTTGCTTTACTGTATCACACTGTGAAACTCTTATGTTGATCACCATGAGTACTTAATAAACACTAGATTTCAAACAGCAGTCTATTTGCTTCTGATTGCTGACTAGTTCACTTCAATTCATATTTATTTTAACAGAAAACCACTGCCTTCTGAAAGCTAGTCTATTGTTTGAAGGAAATGAGTTGGTGGGTGCATTCCAGCCCTGTTGGACAGCAGAACCCATCACAACAAATCAATGTCAAAAATGGTACTTCAGAAGAACAACATACCATTTATTTAGTACCCCCAATGGAGTAGCGCAAAGTGATTTGAACATGTCTCATTAATTCTCATGACACCCTTGTGGGATAATAATATTATTATAATGTTTAAGTATAGAATCGTGGCAAAGCAAACAGTTTCTCTGGGCATGTACAGAATTACTTCATATTTCAATATTTAATATTAAAGTATAAGAAAAAGCATTAGGTTTTCAAACAGCAAGGGTAAATCTCTATGTTTGGCCTTTCTCTGTTGCTCTAGGCATATCCTGGGTTTCTTACTGACCACAACAAAAATAGCACCCCGTGGCTTGCCAGCTAGTGAGCAGCACCTGGGATTAGTCCAGAAGTGTTTGAGACTACAACAAGGCAGGGCTAAAGATCCTCATTCACAATTATAGATAAATGAATGAAGAAGAACACTTACTGTGTTTTAGGTACTGTGTCATATGAACTTTACATATAAACCTTGTTCTCAATAGGCTTATATAGAGTTGAGAATACAGAATATAAATCCATGAAAAATTTTAAAATATTATTAGTTAATAATACAAGCCAACAGTATGGAACTGTAATAAGACATCATATGACTATTATGTCCATTCTAACCAAGCTGGTTGTCTTGCTGTTCCTCAACTATGCCAGTGTAGTTCCAATCCCAGGGTCATTGTAGTTGCTTTTCTCGCTTCCTGAAACATTCTTCTCTATCAGTTTAGGTCTCCATTCAAAATGTCACTTCATCAGAGATGTGTGCTCTGACATAAATTTTTGAGTTGGTGATTAGGGTAGTACTACCATCTGATTTCAAATCCTGCCCGCCTCCTTCAGTTTCTTACCTGCTTTATTTTTTCCTTATTGCATTTATTTACTTAAGATTGTATTTTAGGGGGTTGGGGATTTAGCTCAGTGGCTTAAGTGCCTGCCTGGCAAGCATGAGGTTGTGAGTTTGATCCTCAGTACCAAAAAAAAAAAAGAAGATTACATTTTATATTTATTTGTCTCATTCCTTATTGTCTTCTTAATGGCAGGTTTTCAGTTTTCATGTGTGCATCTCTTTAATCTTGAACAGAACCTGGCACATTAGAGTGTATAAGACATTGTATATGTGGAATAGGGGAAAGAAATATGTGTATAAGGGAGTATATGTGGAATAGGGGAAAGACAATATGTGGAATAGAGGAAAGAAAATTGACAAGGCATGCCAAGTACAGTAGGTGAACCAGCTTTGTGGTATAGAAGAGCAACCTTGGAGAGGTATCTGACCAATTCTAGTTCTGTGTCAGAACAACCTGGGCTGTGTAGCTATGCAAGGATTCCTTTTGAAAATGCCCCTTTTTTCTCTTTTTTTCTATCTTCCTTTTCCCCCATCACCCTGGATGTATGTATTCTGAAGGATAGAATTGTACTTTAAACTTTCCACTTGATTTTTTGCCTGCTAAAACTTAATATTTATAGAGCTTAACTTATTATCTTTCTCCCCAAACCTGCTTATTTTCCTGTGTTTCTTATTTCAGTTATAATATGGAGTCATCCCCACATCCTTCCTCCCTGACCATGTCCAGTTGATTACTAGATGTTTTCTATTTCCCCAAGTCCCTGTTAACTCTGTCCTCATCTGTCTATTCTCATGGTCGCTGTCCCAGTTCAGGATGCCATAATAGCTTCATAAAAGACTCCCTGCTTGCTTCAGTCTCTCTTTTATATATTTTATCCTCTTGAACATAGCTGAGTTATTTCTGTAAACCATAAATTTGATCACATTGTTTTCCGTTGCTGCCATGATAGTCACACTTAGCCCTGACCTGTCATTCAGGCAGCATCTCCACACCACTCCTTGGTCTGAACAAGTCATCTACTTATTTACTGTGAGGCTTTCACTTGTGCTAGCTGCACAATGAGAATTATTACTGGATACTCCTAAACACTTTTATCTCATTTGTGGATTCAGTCTTTAAATCTCAGCTCAGAGGTCATCTCTTTTGAGACTTCTACCTTCCTTGTCAGCCATGATTACCACTTTGGTGAAAACTTGATAAGATGAATTCAATGATACTCTTTCTCATCAGAGATCCTATCACATTTTGTTCATAGCGCCACTAAGGGCCTTTGCTGTACTACGTTTAGGTTATATACTACAATCTGCCTTACCATAAAAATCTGAACTCCATTATGCTGATAGCTAGAATATTGAGCAGTGAATTTGCTGTGCAAAGCCAGGCACTGTGCTGAACATTTTATATGCAGTGGCAGCCATCTTTGTAGGACAGGTCATATTACTACTATGTCATTTTACAGCTGAAGAAACTAAGTGCAGGGTGATAAAGTCACTTCTGAATGATTACACACCTTGGAAATGGTAGAACCAGGATTCTCACTGAGTTTATTTCAACTGTCTCTGTGAGGATTAGATACCTTCGACAGTCTCTGTCAGGATTAGATGCCTTGCTTTATTCATCTTTGTATTTCTAGTCTCTGAAATTGTGTTGCTATAGAAGAAATACTTTTCAAATAGTATCATACAAGAAGAATGACTTATTTGAAACGTTACAACTTATTTGTTAAAAAACTGATAGATAAACCACAATGAAGACGTTAGTTCTGTTCCTCAACACAAAGGTCATAAACAGGACCTTCTGAAGTTATACCTTTAAAAAAAAAAGCAAGAAAGCCACTGGATGTAGTAAGGAAGTTATTCCAGGAATAGGTGCAGATGCAAGTCCTGACTGTGGTTAAGGTGGCTCTTGAGTGTCGCTGTGTCCCTCAAAATTACCTAAATGTGTCTGGGTTTTCACATGGCATAGTAGTTTTCAGAAAAATTTTTATTCTGGAATTCTATTTTGGAACACCAAAGTTCTGTAAGCAAGTATGCCAAGAGTCAAGAGTACTGTTAGACCAACTATTTAAGTAAAACTGATCTTTTCTTTGTGAGTAATCAGACACTGAAACTCCTGCATGGCCTTTTCTGCTTCTGGCTAATTTATATATAACAAAGCAGTCACAGTCACACCTCTAATCATAGACAAGAAGTGCAATTAGTGATGAGATAAGCTGTTAAAGGTCCAGGTATGTGCCAATTATTTGTTTGCAGATGAGGATCTTCTTCACATTCATAGAAATAACTAGATGGCTTTAGAGAACTAGCAAATATTAACTTCCCTTTGGTAACATGTATGCTACAAATAATACTTTCACCTTGGTTTTCTCCTGAGTGGATCTGACAGACTGTTTAAAAATATCTAGAAAGTTCCTGTACTTTATTGCTTTGTATATTTTCTGTGATTTCTTTATTGTAAGGCTGTGGAAAATCCACAATTTAACTCTTTATTTTAAAAGGTAAAAGGGATTATTTTAGCTGCATGACTGAGTTGACATTAATATGAACTATTGAATATAAATTAGCATGAACCTGTAAAGCTTTTGCAAACACTTCTGGGAACCTACTGTAACATTATAAAGTCAAGAGAAAATTTTGATTGAGGGTTTCTATGTTGCTATTATGGTGAAAACCAAACCCCATTTTATTAATCCATAGGTATAATATTACAGTTTTATTATTTTGTTTTTCGGTTTTGACATTCTAATTGACAGACTAATTCAAGAACATGTTGGTAGAAGAGCATTACAGTTTTATTGGATTTCATTACAATGGTAATAATGTTAATGAAAGCATATAAAGAGCCATAATGATCCAATTAATCCTGAGTATTATAATGACCAAAGAATATGAATGCAATTCTTTGAGGACTTCATAATACCTGAGATACAGTGTAATTGATAAATTACTTGCTTGGTTATAAATTGGATGCAAATAAAATTAAATTATGTTGTGATGCATCAGTCTCTGCCTGACCCAGATACAGCTGCAAGTACTGGAAGTATTCATTCATAGGCTCTGGACATCTCAGTTCTACTGTCAATTCTAAACAAATTTGTTGGAGTATATTAGAAAATCTGATCCTTATCCCTGCCCCTGCTAGGGAGGTCTAGAATCCTTGCTTCACTAAATCCAGTGCCTGAGGCAGACCTCCATTTTCCCATTGTTTATAAAACTTCAGTCTGGTTCTGAAATTTTATTTTACTTTGTATGACAATAAAACCAAATCTTGGCCTTAGCTTGCTACTGTTCTGTAGTGTTTCTCCATTGAGATTGAGGCTCTATCTTAAAACCCAACCGACTTGTTTGGGTTTCCATTTCTCTTTTTAGCCCTTGACAGGCTTCCCAAAGACTGTAACTTTCCATGGTCTGGAGCCCTTATTTCTGCCGGATTGCCAGATGAGCCTCTTGAGACATGTAGCCTCCATCACCCACCTATCAGTTTTGACATTACCATGCCATTCCCTTGGTCCTGCACTCCCCCCCAACCCACTGTGGGGTGGATTTCTTGATTCATAAGGTTATCCCAGCTTGCACCTAAATTTCATCCTTCTTTCTAAGACTTTATGATTTGAGAACTTGTCCTGAAGCTCAACTTATTCTCTTAGGTTCAACTCCTACTATACAGGTATGAAGGGAAGTCTTCATACTTGTATCAGCCTATCGAAGCCCTAGAATTCCTCATGACTGAGTTACAGAGGTTGGTATGATGCATAGCTAGAAATACTAAAGCAATTTAAATTTAGGCCCTTTGCTTATATAGTTAATTAAACAAATTATATAATGAATGTATAAAGAATAAGTTGTTTTGATTTCTCACCCCCATCACACTCTATTTGAGTGTACGAATCTACCTGTAGGATGGCAGCAGCCTCAACATGCACATTTTCTGCTGTTTTTATGTTGAAGATTAGCTTTCACGAAAAGCCTACTATTTGATAATGTTTATCTATTATACTAGTAATGACAAGTTAGTGTGAAGAACAAATTTTAGCCTTGAACTCAAACTCTCTGGAGTTGAAGTGACCTTGAGAAATCTTTTTTACTTGTGTCTTACTCAATTTCTTACTTGTAAAGTAAAGAAAATATCCAAACCACATTTTTGAAGTTTAAATAATATTATCTATCTGGAAGTACTCATTATGTTGCATACACTACATACCCAATAAATGCTTGCTTACTCATGCTTTCTGTATAACAGAAGTGTCTAAGGAGAAGGTGAAATGTACTAGGACTTTCATAGTTCTAGTTGCCAAAGTCTTCATGCTGTGCAACTTGGTTATCTTTGTTGTGTCCCAACAAGACATAGACCTATCAAAGTTTTAAATAACATGTGATCTAAGATCACTCACACTTAGCAGAGTTTGCACAACTAGTCAGAGATCACAGGGCATACTCTTTTCAGAACTTTTTTTTTTTTTCCTGGTTAACATGAACTTTACCCCAGTTTCTTCAAAACTGTTGAAAAATAGACACAATTTTGTTGAAGTAAAAATTTTTTTTGGTTTTGTTTGTTTAGATAATCTACATATTTTACAGAGGACAGAAAGATATTAACTTTTATCCAAAGTCCAGCATATAATTAGTTCCAGTGTTAGGATAGAACCTAATGTTGCTAATCTCAGCCAATATACGGCTTCTAGCTCAACTTTTTTCTCTTTTTATTCACTTATGTCCTTCCTTCTCTTTTCCTTTAGTTCTTCTTTTACTCACCCTCCTTTCCTTCCTTCTTACAATACTTGTTGCTGCTCTATGATGAACAAGGCATGTTATCTGCTTTTATACAATGCCTGACATCCTACCTTGGTTGACCTCTGGTGCTACCTTTGTCTTTGCCTGACCACAGTGCTATTCTGGCTCTGCACTAGCTGACTTCTCCACCTAGTTCTATGCTTACTTTCCTTTTCCTTTCACCCTTTTTGCTTTTATAAACTTTTTAAAAAAGTTTCCTCACTTATTACTCATTGCCCTAAATGTAAGGCAGAAATTCTTTCCTAGACTCCATGTCTTTGGGCCACTGAATCCTGATGTGGTGTCCTTGTGCTGTGGGAGGGGGAGGCCTTAGGCAAACATGAAGTTCTGTTGTGGTAGCTTCACTGGGGCCTCTGAGGAAGTGTGCATATTATATTCTGCCTTCCTCTCACTCTGTTTCAGAGTCTACACTTCACAAGATTGATGCTGTGGAATTTTTGAACCTGGGGCACCAGCCTCAACCATACCAGCTCAGTGGGAATTACAGTAGATCATAAACCCTAATTCTGATACACTGATGTGAGCCCTAAGGTACCTGCATGTGTAGAAAGTTGATGTCTGCCCCATCTTTTATCTTACACTCCCAGTCCTTAAGAATTGAGTTCTGTCTCATTTTCCTTTTCTTAAAACTGGACTACCTCCTTACTCATTTCCACTGGGCTCCTCCTTATGAGCCTGGCCATACTCACTGTATCAGGAACTGCTGCATGAATCTGTTCTTCAAGGATATACTTTGAGAACCATAATCCCATTGCCTAGCCAATATCGAGCTGCTTGGATTCCCACTACTATACCACTTCCAATGTGGACATGAGTAGATATTTTCTACACTGTAGATATGGCTGGTTCCCCTTCTTATTCTATCATATTGAGGAACTGACCTTTCAGATTAGACCTTCCCAGGACTATAGGCTTCAGAGATAGCCAAAGGCACATTGTTTTCCTGCACCCATAAGACAAAATGGCAAAATCTAGAAGGAGATATTCAATTCTCTAAATGTTAACATTTGAGAGCTGAACATGCTGAGGTAACGAATATTATTAATGAATATAAGATGCTCAGATGACACTGGCTTCATAGCATTGGGAAATAATGCATTCCTAGGTACTCCTGACACTACACTTTAAAATTGATTTCTAAACAAATGGGCCAAAACTCAATTACTTCTAGTTCTGTAGCATAAGGGCTCTGGGCCCACCTCAATATGAAGAATGGAATCAAAAGTGCCAGTTAAAGAGAATATTTTAAAATGCTTACCTTAAAATATGTAATCTGAGAGTGTTTTAAGGGCATCTGAGTATTTTAGAGCCTCTTAAATGATCCAGTACTTTATCAATCATAGCCATCGAGAAATTAAATAAGCAGCTTATTTTTTATAATACTGTGTGCCTGATTCAGAGGAAATACTGAAGATATTTCGCATACTGGAACATTTCTTGTTTTGCAATTGTTACTGAATCTTGATAGATCTTTGGAAGTTAAAAATGTATATACAATATAAAATCTATCATAAATAAAATCTGAGCTCATTTTCTAAGATAATAAACATAACAGTAAAAAATTATTTATATGACTATAAAATGTGGTACATTCAGTTTGTCACATTTAAAAGCTTTTCCCAGTGAATGATCTCATGGTTTAGTAGAGCGTCATATTTAAGAAATTCCAAAATATGTTGGTTTTATAATCTCTCCATGTATATTATGTGGATAGAGCCATGCCTTTTCCTGATTCCTTTCTGCAATGCCTTTCATAGTATTTTGTGCCTAGCAAGTCTCCATAGATATTAACTAAACATTTAATGAATTGTTCGTCTTCTATATTAAACCAAGGAGCTGCTCACTGTTAAATTTTATCACAGTTTTGCTGCTGAAATGTAGTATTAAGGGCTGCACTAATTTCTGTCATTTCCTTGTATTTTAGCGTATTTATAATTTATATTATGTTCCAGATATATAAAATTTTTGAGCCAAGGCATGAAGTTAATGCATCTTTTGCACCCAACTATAACCCTCAGGAGACTGATGTAATGGATTTCAAGCTTAAATTTCAATATGATGGTAATGTAAAGAAACATTGATATATATTTTTAATCATTTCCCCGTAGTTTTATTCCCACCCACTCATTCCTAAAGCATCATAACAATTTTAAGAAGATATTTACTATCTTAGATAAATGTCTACAGCTTCATGTTTGCATAAAGGCAATAAAATCTGTAACACTTCTGTATAATATAGAGCAGATGCAGGTATGGCCCTTAAACTCTTGCGCTGGAATAAAGAGTAGCTACTAAGACGGATTAATTTTTTACAGTCAGAGAACAATCTTCAGTGCCAATCTGCCAAATTTCTGCCAAAATATTCAAGAAGATAAGTGTGTCATTCTTTGAGGACCGTAGACATGTTAGAAATCAGTTAACTTAATTTGAAATATGAAATATATCTAATTGATTTGTAATGCTGTCCCTGGTGTATGGCCATTGAAAACATGATATTCTGAGGTTACTAGACCTGTGACACCAGCTAGAAAAACATCATTTACCACTTCTTATGGTAAAAGTAGAAAAAACACAAAGGACAAGGATGTACAACTCTGAAACTCTTGTGGACTGGTAAAACTTTATTAGCTAGAAACTGGTAGTACACAAACATGCATAAAATGGGGCTAATTTGTTCTCAGTTGCATTGTTAACTAGTGCAATACATTATTTAAACTTTAATAGAAACTTACATCTATGGTTAAGAACAGAATTCAGTTTAGGTTGTGAGCAGGCCAAAGAGTTTGCTTCTAGCAGGAGATAAAACTGTCCATTTGGTCTATCTTTATGTAGCTGATGAAACAGTGTTACCAAGCAGTGATTTACTTTCTTCTTGTGGTCTAACTGGTCATTTCTTTTTTCTCTTTGTAATGCATTAAGTTTAATGAATAAGCTTCAATTAATACTCATTGTGGTTTTAAGTCACTATCATCAAATTTCTGCAATGTGTTTTAAACACTCATAAGAGATTTTAAAAGTATTATTTCCAGTCTTATAACTATAAATCCAGATGGCTTAAAAGTATTAACGTTATAAATGCTAAGAATAGCGACATCTGCAGTAAATATGGTAAACCATTATTATTTTTATCTGATTTATTTGCTTGATTGTTGCTTCCTGTTCTAAAAACAGACTATTGGAAATATCTGCTTTATATAAAGCATGTCAGAAATAATTTTGGTTGACAACATGAGGGCCAATTTACATTTCTATTGTACATCAAGTATTAAACATAATAAATGTAGATAAACTAGAACTGAAGATATGTACTTTGTTTCAAAAAGAAAATCAATATAAGTGAAGTTAGAAAATAAATTACTAAGCAAATTAATGGTTCCTTAAAACATCATGCTTGTTACATTTCCTAAAAATTGAGCAACCAGTAAATAGTAACACATTATAGCATTGGAATATATTTTTAAAAAATTATCTTCTTACACTTCTGGGTCCCTCCTTAGATTGGCATCAGTGCATGTCAGAAGGCCACCTCTTCTTGTACTTCTGGGTCCCTCCTCTGTCCTCACATGAGCCCCAGGTGTGTTTTACATATGGCAATTGTGAAATATGAGCAATATCTGCCTGGATTTCTTTTGCCTTTGGTTTGTTGTCTGCTAAAGATGTGACAGACAGGAAGAGAGAGGTGATAGAAAATTCAAGAATTCTGTAGAGATGGCTAACGGGGGTTTTCAAAACAGGCTCAGACATTACCAAGGAGTCCAGATCCAGGAGTATGAGATCCAGTTGATATTCTTTGTGACAACTGTTGCTGGTTTAGCAAAAGAGCAGTGCTTTGGAAGCCAGATTTGGAGAGCAGATTTTGTGAAAAAACAAGAATTCTACTGCTTCTCGGGACTTGATTCTAATTTTAGTTTTGGGTTGTCCTCACTGCTCCCACCTCTCATACATTCATTCTATTTGGGGGCTCACTATGGAGGAAGCCAACTAATGCTACATCTAGAAAGAGAGAGAAAATAGTATATTTTTGTTTGTTGAAGCAGAAAAACTCAAATTTATCTGGGTTTTATAAGGACATTTACAGCTACCACTAATCACTGCAGAGCTCAGAACTGTGCTCATCTCTCTCTGTGGGGAGCAGATATTTCACTATTTTTTCTAACTTGTGAAAGTAAATCCCTCTGCAGCTCAGCAGTGGCTCCCCATTTCTCTCAGGCTCAGCTTTATTCACTTTGCCTGGGGGATCATGTGAGGACAAAGGAGGATTGAGGAGTGTAAGAAGTGGCCTTCTGACATGCACGGATAACACCCAGTAGGAGGGAGGCTATAGGGGTGGTGGGGATGGTCATCATACTTTGCTTCTTGCAGGTATGTCTTTCCCCTCATATCTGGGGTACATTTTCCATGACTGAGCTGGGTATTCCAGGTGCCCAGCTTGTTTGCTACTAAGTCTCCTGACTTCTTTAGGAGGCAGGGCAAAGGAAAGCCTAAAGATGCTATGTGGCAGGTCTATTCCCATACTGTTCTGGTCCCAGGGAAAAATAAGTTGTGCAGGATAATAGGTTGATTGTCCCCACTTTACACCTCTGGGTGTCCTGGTTCTTTCAATATATGAGACTATAATGGGCAGGCTCCCAGGATTCTCTATCTACCTATTGGAATGTGGGAAAGGTCCTAATCCACCCTAGTGCCAAGAAATACATTGTGGCTGTACAAGCAAGACCAGTGGGATCAGTTATATGGTCTAATTATGGTCATTGTCTGAGATGGGATTTTTTGACCATTTTACAACTCTTTGAGTTACTATAATCAAACGAATCAAGATAGGCCTTCTTTGTGTACAGCTTTTTCAACTTGCCGAATTGCTGCTGAATACCTTTTTCATTCTGGCAATCATTTTTCAAGAGTCCAGGGATCTCTTCCTGTATTAGGACATACAGGAAGAGATTCCTGGGGATATGAATTTTTCTGTTGCTTTATTTCACATGTTACAAGCATTTTGTCTTGGAATTGGAGTTATATATAGATATTAGCCTTAATTGGGCTGTTCTCCTCAGTTGAATGCTGCTGGCTTTGGCCTGGTTTGAAGAGTCTACAACTAAGTCCCACCATCAGAGATAGTGTCATGGCTCTGACCATTAGAGAAGTAGTCTGAAGGTACAGAGACAGCACAGAGATTTTCAGCATTCATAAGACTCATGAGGCAAGACAAAAAGAGAAGAAAATTCCCTGAGATGTGAGAATTTTAACAAGAGGTTTTATCATATAGACCCCATTCCCCTAGAGTTGGTACAGCTCATACTCCTGCATTGCAAACTCAGAACTTTGAAAATCCATCAAATTCACTTACTGCTACATTCTCTTTATATTGCATCTTATAAGAGCTAGGTTTACAGTCTTGATGAAGAGTAAAGCTCTGATTAAAATAATCTTACTAAGTCAATAGTTATTATTTTTTCTATAAGAACGTGTCAGTCCATTCTTCAGATCAGAGAACTGAGCCTCAAGACTCATGAAATGTGAGAATAGAATGAATAATCTGTGAGAAATGTTTTGAGCATAGTAAGGACTTAATGTGTTATTATCACCCTTAGTTTTACTAGCTGCTGTTTGAAGGTGACATAGAGAAAAACAAATGTCTTTATTTGGAGAAAGCATGATGATCCAATAGGGCAACATCTATAGCATGAAGCCTGGAGTTAGGCATTACACTGAAGTTTGGTTTTATATGTGCTGCTGAAACGAGCACAGTAAGTTTGGTTTTAAATCTTCATATTCTATCAGAGTCAGTTATGGAGCCTTAAAACAATTTGTTGGTCTTATCTCAGACTTCTCAAATCATATTTCTCAAGGGTAGGTTTTAGGTTTCTATAAACACACACAGATGCTCACACACACATGTGGGGACACACACACAAATACACACACATGTTCTTGTGATTGTTGATCAGTGACTTTGCAGATCGTCTAGGATTTCATCTCTAATTTTGGTCTTAGAGGTCTTTCCATAGATGATAAATTTCCTGGAGATAAACTCATTTTAGTACAATTATCACAAGTGACAGATATATGGATCAGAGTAACAATTGATAGAACTATTGCTGAGCATCAGGTTCTTGGTAGTCTAAGGGCCTACTTTTTCTATGAGCTTATGTTAGATAGCTTTCTGTTACTGTAATGAAACACTCAATATAGTAAATTTTTAAAGGGAGAGGTTTTGTCAATGATTGATTGGCTCTGTTGCTGGCAAGGCAGCCCATCACGGCAGAAGCATGCAGCAGAGTCAGATTTCTTTCTTCATGGCTGGGAAGTGAAAGAGAAAAAAGAAAAAGAAAAAGAAACAATATTGTCACAATGAATTTTATGAAAACACCTACAATGATCTGAAGACTTCCTATGATTTCCAATCTCCTAAAAGGTCTACCACCTTCCAACAGCAAAAGCTAGGGAACAAGACTTTACCAGTTGGACCTTTGGAGAACATCTATGATCCAAATTAGAAAAGGCTAAATACAACCAGGTGAGGAGGAACCCATAAGAATAGGAGTGAATAATTCTCAGAGTCAAGAGCCATTAAATTCATGAACTTTATGCATCCATCTTCATCACAAGGTATTATTTTACAAAGAGAATATTCATGATCATGGGCCTAGACAGATAATGGGTTTTATCTCTGACTACATCCTTTTACCAATGACTTAACTCTCATTTCCCTTTCTAAAAATACATTCTGTTTAAAGGTATAAAGTGCAATTTAGGTGATTAGCATTGCTATTTTCTAGTTAAAAATCATAGTTTAAACGTGCAGACACTTTCATCCTTGGAAACTCAGTGCAATCTTCCCGGGGGGGTCTTTTGGCAAAGCAATGGTAGCTGTAAGTATATTCTTTGTCACTACTAATACGACCAGAAAATTAAAAACAGTCTTGTTCAAGAACAGAGCAATTCATTATTGCATACCAACATACCTAATGGATGATGGTACTCATAGTTTAAAATAAAATTCAATATGGAAAATACTTAAAATATGTCAACCTAAAATGTACAATTTTGTTTTTTTGTTTGTTGGGGGGTGAGAGAGAGAGAGAGAGAGTCTCAATTTTGAACTTTATGGTTTGAGGGACATCTAAGAGATTAGTAAAACATACTTCTAGGTGTGACTGGATGGGTCACGGGGGTGTGGCCTTGGGAAGAGGCCCCTTCTTTGATGGCTCTTTCCCTGTACTCTAGTTTTTAGATCCCATAAGATGGGCAACTTTCCTTTACCTTGCTCTTCTATTATGATGTTTTTGTTTAGGAGTTAGCTGACTATAGACTCAAACTTCTGAAACCATGAGACAAAATGTCTTTCCTTCTTTAAATTATAAATGTCAAATATTTTGTTCCAGAAACAGAAAGGTGATTAATATAGTTTAAAAGGAGATACGCCAAAATGTTAATGACATTTCCTGAATGGTTGGATTATGAGTGATTTTAATGCCCTTTTAAAATTTATCTATATATCTATTTTAATTTTATAATAATTCATGTGCTAATTTTATAAGATACAACTAAATAAGCATGATTATAGAAGTTATAATTGATTTTTTCTGAGGTTATACCTAGATCACTAGAACTATATTTTAGATGGTCTTCTAGTACATTTTTAAGATTGTCCATTTCTATACATGATGGTTATTATCTATTGTCAGTTGATCTGACTAATTTCATGTACAGGATGACTCATTAATTTCAGTTTCAAAGTTTGTAGGTGTCAGCTCCTGGTGGTGTAGGTTAGCAATCTCAGTGGGACATCTGTTCAATAACATTTATTGAGGACTTTCTTTGTGTAACATTTACCAAGGACTTTTCTTTGTGTAGACTTTGAAAATAGATTTTTGAACAAAATATAATTACTGCTTTAAAGAAGTCAAATAGGGGTAGAAAAAATGGAAAAAAAAGGAGGAATTTTGATTATAAAAGTCAGACAAATCTTAATAAGGTGTTAACTTCTCAAGAGAGACTCAAAGAATGAGTAGGTAAGGAAAGAAGAGGTAAGGAAATAAAGGCCCTCATTTCTAGGAAAAGCAAGCATTCCATGCAGAGACATGAAGCTGTGAGAAGCCACATTTGGAATGTTGAGAGGGTCAGCTGTATTAGGAAGAAAGGAAGGGAAATGGGGATAGAGTGATGAATTAATACTAGATAGTAAACTGTCTTATGTACCATGTTTCAGGATTTTAATGTGATTTTCTGAGCAGTGAAAATTGATATTGGTTCATAAACAGGAAAGTTACTGATAGAACTGTTTTTAAGAACAACACTCCTGTGAGGCCATGGAGGACTATTTTAAGGTGAAAAGCTTGAGGCCAGGTTAGAAAGCTACTGTAGCATTACCAGGGAGAGATAATAAGGATATGATCTAAGTCTGTAAGAGATAATAAGGATATGCTCTAAGTCTGTAGAGAGAAAAGTCTTGATTTGAGATACCTCTAGTCAAGAGAGAAGATTTCCCCATTGTTCCATTGTGTATATATTTCCATACTTTTTTATGGATGTAAATCTCTATATTGAACCTGGATTCTGCCAGCCCAAAATTGAATGGGTGCATAAGCACCTGTGTTTAACAAAACCCAGTGGACCCAAATCCAGTTTGTGTTGAGTGTGTCCCCCCACTTCCTTAAGATGCCAGAAGAAGATGAAAGCAGTTACCAGTGTTGGTTCTTAAGAAAATGTCAGATCCAAAACATCTAACCATATTCTCCCTCTGGCTCAAACACTTGTGATTTTCAGTAAGTCACCTTCAGAAACTATCTAATTCTTTCAGTTAAGAATTTGTTGACTAATGGGGGGAATACAAGATTTTGATACAGATAGACTTAAATTTGTAATCATGTAACTAGGGGTTAAATTATTTAATTTCCCACTTTACTCGTTTGTGAAATGAAAGCATTTATAGCAATTTGAAAAGCTGTTGTGACATGACAGATAATTTAATTTAATTTATGTAGAACGTGTATATCCTTGGCCCACAAAAATAGGAAGCAGCTTTTTATTTAAGACCAACTTATTTTTCATAAGCTTGATCTTGGGAAATATATTTGAAGAATTGAATTCATTTCTGTTTTTGACAACATAGGAAGCATATTGACAAAACTGATGATTTTAGAAAAAGATGATGAAGATGGCAAAGAATCATGAAAAAAATTTTTTTGTGTATAATGGTTCCTTTTCCCAATAATGAGGGTTGTGTAAAATCATCTTATTTTCTTTTAATATTAGCTCTCAGACACTCAGAGGTTTATTCAATATTCAAACTTAGTAACTGCATTAACCATTTAGAAGTGTATATTTGTTTTATCCTTAGGTTTGTCATCTTAAATCTTCAAAGGAAAGATGTAATTCAATAATGAAATGAGGAGACAATATAAATATTATATAGATCTTTGCAGGATAAATTGCATGGACTTAGCATACAAAAATGGAAGTTAATAACTGTCTTCCAGTATTTGGAAATTTTTCATATGGAAAAAGAAAGCAGGCCTATTTGTATTGCTTTGAGTAGCAAACAACCGACAGTAAGGTACAGGATAATTATTTAAGTAAAATCAGATTTAAAAATAATTACTGTAATGAAAAAAATGTCCATGAGGAAAACAAGACCTCTATCATTGGGAGAATTAACCTTTCTATAAATTTCATTATGGAAAAAGAAAAAAAATCCCACAATATCTAGAGCAACCTTTAGTAAAAAGAGCCAGAAGTATCACTTCTATCAAAATGTTACAATGGTATGATACTGTCATAAAAACAGATACACAAGCCAATAGAATGGAATAGAGATCTCAGAAATAAAACTCTATCTACTGCCAAATGGTTTTGGAAAGAGTGACAGTAAAATAATATTAAGTAAGGTAATCTTTTTACTAAATGATGTCAGGAGAACATGTAGAATAATAAGTTTAGATCTCATACCTGATACAAACATCAACTCAAAAGGTATTAAAAATTTAGATTAATACTTAAAACTATAATCTACTAGAAGAAAATATAAGGAAAATTTTTCTTGGTATTGGTCTGCAAAGACTTTTTGAGTATGACACTAAAAGCATGGGTGACAAAAGCACAAATGGACAAATAAAATTGCATCAAACTAAAACACTTCATGTCATCAAAGGAAACAACTGTCAGAGGGAAACAGAATGGGAGAAAATATTTGCAAATCATTTCATAAAGGATCAATATCCAAAATATTTAAGGTATGCAAACAACTTAATAGCAAAAAGCAAAATTAAACAACTGATTTAAAAGTGAGCAAAAGACTAATTTGGCATTTCTCAAAAGAAAATGTACAAATGCCTAATGAATACATAAAAGATGTTCAGTATCATTAATCATCAAGGCAATGCAAATCAAAACCACAGTGAGGTATCACCTTACATTTATTAGGATAGCTATTGCCAGAAAGATGAAAAATAACAGGTATCAGTAAAGATGTGGAGAAAAAGAAACTCAGTATAGTGTTGTAGGGAACATAAATTAATAGAGTCATTATGGAAACAGTGTGGATATTTGTCAAAAAAATTAAAAATAAAATTGGTTTATAATCAAGTAATACAACTACTGGATAGATAGCCAAAGGAAATGAAATTAGACCTTAAAGAAATAGTTGCATTCATGTCTATTCAACATTATTTATAATTTCAAGGTATGTATACATAAATGTCAATTGATGGATGAAAGGATGAAGAAAATATGGGTTTTATGTGTATGTATATATGTGTACACACACATGCACACACATTGGAATATTATTTAACCATTAGAAAAAGGGAAACTGTCAATTTCAATAACATGGAATAACCTGGAGATAGTACACTAAGTGAAAAACCCAGACACAGAAAGGTGAATACTGTATAGTCTCCATTATTGTGAAATTTAAAATAGTCAAAGTGATAGAAGCAGAGAATAGAATGGTGATTATCAGAGGCAGGAGGGAGGAGGCAATGGAGGGATGTTGGTCAAGAGGTATAGCAGTTTGGTTATGCAAGATAATAGGTTTAGAGATTTAATGCTCAACAAGGTGATTATAGTGGAGCTTCCTGATCTATGAAGATACATTCCAGGATGTTCCATGGATTAGTAACACTGCAGATAGTAATGAATCTTTTTTTTTTATTTTACAGATAGTAAAATCCAACAAAACAAAACAGAATAAAGCCAATCAAAACAAAGCAGCAAAATTGATGCAGAACTTCAAAGCAGGCTACTAGGAAAGCAACAATAGCTACCATAGCATATTTTGTTATCTTCACAATAGTTGTCCATTCCATCAGGTATAGCAAAATCAAACCCAAAACAAAACAGAATAACAGCAATCAAAACAGAATATTGAATAAAGCAAAACAATCAGAACAAAGCAAAACAGTGAGAACAATATTGGATTTCAAAGATGAGATAGAAGAAAATCCTCTGTATTTGCTATACTACATTCTGTCATCCTCCCAAGAGATGCTCAGACCACTGGCCCCAAGCCTGCAAAATCAACCAGACAATAAAGCATTCAGTTGTTTTATGTACTTTAGTTGCTATCAACCCAGCCTGCCCTCTGAACCAGCAGGTCGCTTACTGTGTGTGTGGGGGTTGATTCTCAGCCTACATGCTAGTAGGTTCATGGGAGGCACTCACTTTTCCCTTCTTGGAAGCTGCATGGCTTGTATGACTTACCAGAAAGGCTGCTTGGTTGGTTTCTTGTTGGATCTTTCCAGTCCCAGCACAGCCGATTCTTGGGAAATACTGACTTTTCTCTTCCTCGAATAAATTCTGTATATTTTCTTTTTTCTGATACATATGTAATTATAATAAAGTTTAATTTATAAATGAGGTATAGTAAAAGATTAACAATGGGAACTCATGATAAAGTAGAACAATTGTAACATACTCTGATAAAAGTTGTGTGACTGTGTGATCGTTCTTTTTCTCTTAAAATATTTATTTATGTTTTTGGACTGTGGTTCAACATTGGTAGCTGAAACCACAGAAAGTAAAACCTCTGATAGGAAAGGACTGCTATAGTTACTTGGTGCTGGCCACACCAGAAAACCATGTATTGGTAAATTAACACAAGAGGAGTGTATTTTTATATCACAGTTAGATGCAGCTTAGTGGTCTATCTTTATCTCGTAGTTATGCCTTCTGGAATGTGAATCCTTCAAGACTGGAATGTGAATCCTCCAAGACCACAAAGGAAATGAAGAGACTGAGGAAGCATGGTGGTTCTTAAGTACCTCAGCTGAAAGTGACATAGGCTGCTTCTGTTCACATTTCATTGACAAACCCTCAGCACATGGTCCCAATCCAACTGCAAGGGGCACTGGGCAAGGTAGAGAAACATAGGCATTTTTGGTGAGCACTATCTTTGACATGGTGACTAAGGCCACTTAGCTATTTAGTAACTAGAAATTATGTTTCTAACTTTTAATTCTCTTCTGTGTACTCTGTGGCCTATCTTTCTATTTAGATACAATATAATGTTTAGGAGTCAAATTAGAGTATTCTTGGGGCCAGAGATTTTGGAGTCAAAGATTTGCAGAGTCTGGGAGCCAAGCTGTGATTTCTTTATGAATTTTCAAATGTGTCTTTCACAGATTGTTTGGACAAAGATCTCCAAACAAAGAGGGGACATGTATGAACAATCAGAAGCATTCACAACCAGTGGACTCTATCATGGAGAGAAAGCTAGTGGGAGGTAGGAAGAAAAAAGTAAATCCAGAAAACTCGCTGCCTCTGCCCAGTGGCTTGCCTAGGGTCAACCAGTTTGCAGATTAGTAATCTCACTATTGAAACCTGTGTTTGCTAAGTATTTACAAATCATTTTCTTAAGAGGAGAAGATGAAGAAAGGCAGAGAAAGTAGGTAGCTGGTGGCAGACACACACTTTCTCAATTGCCCTAAACAATTTAGGTCTATCCCAGTGGGTCAATTCTTGTTATGGTGCAAAAAAATATGCAGCTAAATGGACCCATACTTTGGAAAGCAGATAGCGATCTTGAGCACAGCTCTTGAGACAGTTGCTCAAGCCAAGGGAATTCATGAAATACCATTTTGGGAATGCCATAGCCCTAATTGTGCAGCCTTGTGAAGGTTGTTTTAATGTCTCTTACTGGGGAAGGTAGAGGTGTTCCCAAGTGTGTTCTCTCTATGGAGGAGCTCAGGTACTTGGAGAAATGGTCTGGGCCTTGGCATCATTGTCTCCTTCCACTTAGGAGATTCATGTGCAATCCTTTGTTTTCATGCACACAATTTGGTCTATGCTCTTGTAACCTTGTAAATTCTGCACTTTCAATAGGGCACAATTACCGTTTCTGCAATGCTTAATGATCTTAGTCCTGTTCTTAGCCAGAACGTCATCCCAGGAAATGAAATGCAGAAGTCTGCAATGATGCAGCTTCATGTAGGAAATGTTCTTGAAAAATGAAAAGTTAATGCAGTTGGGAGAACTTGGATCTTAGTATCTCTTGATTTAAAGACCCTCATTCAGTGTGGATTGTCATAATTTTATATGGGAATTATTTATAAATACAGTGATAGAGGTCTTTGTTAGTTTCTGGGGAGAGAATAAGACAAAACCAGAATATTGTCTTTCATTTGTGTATGTCAAAGAATACTAAACAAGAATACATGCATTTAAGTGGATCCCTTTCTGGTGTATTTTTCAATTGGAATTTAGTTTATTCTGAAAAAATGAGCTACTTGTTTTTATCTCACACAGCTGTGAGCAAATAAGTCTACCACTATACAAAATGATTGAGAACATTTGCCTCTCAGCATTTTAGGCAAGCTGGTGTCAACACAGAACAAAATGGTCTTACACAGTACTTTTCCAATCCTTTCTCTTCCTTAGCAGGCCTCAGATAAGGTGTAAGTATATGACCTGTGTTTATTTGATTTATTCACATAAAAATGAATTTACAGAGATGTGTCAGAAAAAATTGGTGAAATACATTGCTAGATAACAAGATATCTATCCTACAATATGACAGGACCAATTCCCATGAATAAATGAGTTTTTAATTTTCTTAGTAATCTAATCTAATTAACTCCCTCTTTCATTTTTGAAATACCAACTGAATTTCTGTAACATGTTCTGCTTTTGCTTTGTTTTTTTATTCCTAAATCCAATAAATTCAATAGTAAAAAATGAGATTTCAATAAACAATATATGCTCACAAATTTTTCTTCTTTATCAGTTTGCCTTTCCCATGTTTTTTAATAGAAAACTGTGTATATAGCAGTTCAAGAACACATCTGATCCTTGCTGTGTCAATGTGTACATATATCTCTGTGTGCATATGTGGTGTGGGCATGGGAAAGTATGAGAGTATGAGGAGGATGGAGGAAAAGATGAGTCAGTGGAGAGGGAGGGAGGGAGAAAGAGAGAGACAGAGAGAGAGACACAGAGAGAGACAGAGACAGAGAGACACAGAGATAGACAGAGAGAGGCACAGAGAGAGACAGAGACAAGAGAGATGCAGAGAGAGACAGAGACAAGAGAGATGCAGAGAGAGGCAGAGACAGAGAGACACAGAGAGAGACAGGGACAGAGAGACAGAGAGACAGAGAGAGAGAAATTCCCAAACCTGTGCAATCAGTTGCAGGAAGTCACAAATAAGACTCATGTTATTGAAGAATCTGTCCTGGTTTGTAGCACTGGTCAGTTTCTTTCAAGGCCATTCTCTTTCCTTAGCCCATAGCATCTTCTAGGCTGATTCTTATTGCTAGGAGCATTTTGGTATCCTACTGTTGAAGGCTGGGTTATTTATTTTTTCTTTTAACAGTCTAGTAAAAAATTTCAGCTTTGATCAGTTCAGGAAACACACTTTTGTTTAGTCTTATGGTTTTGTCCATCCCACCAGGTCTGGATGTCCCTCCAACCATCACTTGATTTTTTTTCTGTTTTTTTTTTTAAATATTGTGTATTGGTTCCCCTACCTCTAATCTCAAAAAGCTGACTTTCAGATCTCTTAGACTCTAGAAATCCTAATAATCTCCCTGATAATTAACTTGGGGGAATATTTTCCCAATGATAATATTCTGCTTTCATAGAAAGTGGTGGTGGGAGGCAGATTAGATAACTAGCAAGACATAAACTTCCAGCAAGGAGTCAGTTTTGGGGGTGTACATCTGTGATACTAGTGCTCAGAAAACCAAGGCAGGAGGATTGCTATGAATCCGAGTCCAGTATAGGTTACACAGTGAGTTCAAGGTTAGCCTTGTCTCAACAAACAAATGAAGCAAGAGCTTAAGTGCTTTTCACTGATACAGAGGTTAATATCTGGAGATCCTGGAATCCCTGAGATCCTCTAGCATAGTCATTTTGTTTTATAGAAAAGGAGGCCATAGCATAAGCGTGACCCATGCCCCTACAGTTACCAAGCACTCAAATGGTCCTCATGTCTTGATTCCTGGCCCAGAGCTCCTCTGCCACTCATACTGTTCTTGTAGCAACTGTCCATTATTTTGCCCAAACTATTTCTGTCAGGAGCAGGGAGGAATAGTGGGGATCACTAAGCTCCTCTGAAATTCCAAGTTATTGCCCTGTTCCCAAGATTACCAGCAAGTTTTCAATATTTTTAGAAGCTTGATTTTGAACTTATTGATTTAACTGAAGAAAGCTACTGGAGCACAAACATAATATCTCCTTGTGTTAGTCATCCCTGGATGGGAAAGAAGGAATCATGTTAACGTTTGCAATTTCTATTCTGTTCATGTCTGTGGAACCCATCACTCTGGCCCACAGAACATGAGCTCAGGAGCTCATGGTTTAATTGAGTTAGAAATTAAATGAATGCTTTTTTTTCTACTAATGGAGAAGAAGAGCCGCCCCTTACTAAGACTAGCAATTAAAACTGCAAGAAAATACTTGGCAGGAGAGTCAACAGGGAGGCACACACTAAGTGGAGAGGAACAAAAGCTTCACCTCCAACAAAAGCCTGAAAATTGGAGAGAAGGAGAATCTTAGTACTGATGGCTGTGGGATGAGGGATGAGAAAGATTTAAAACAGCCTAGATAAATTCAAAGTTAGACATATGAGAGAAAAAGGAGATTGTATTATGCTGCCCTCATGTTTCTCTTCTTCAGTGAAGATGAGAAACTTCTGGATGAAGTGATTAGTGAGTTGAGATGATTGTAAAATTTCTTGCACATCGTCATTCTGTGATGCTGTGTGAAATTCAGGCTTGCTTCATTAGCTGGTAGAGTTTACAGTCTATCTCTTTAAAGTATCCCAGTTACTGAAGTTTCCAAATATATGTCTTATGTGTGTCCCCAGCCCATTCCCACAGACACCCCATTGTGAGAGACCTGCTACTTACTCCTGTCTAATGCTCAAGACTCCCTTGAAGAAGCATAGCTCCTAACATGGCTCACTGTATATCCCAGTCTCTGCCCAGCTGTCTTACCGCCAAAATCTCAAAGCTTTCAGGTGAAGATAATATATTGCTTAGAACTTGAAAAGTCTCCCGAGGGAAAAAAATCTCACTTCTGTTTTCATCTTTTCATCCATAAATATTCAGATGTAAACCAAGGTGATGTGTAAACAATTCAATAACAACTCCTTATTCATTTCCTAGTGTGTACCTAGCTAGCGGCACTTTCCCTAAGGCTGGGATGTAGTAATGAGCACACAAACATGACAATGATCTTTACTATCTTATTCCTCTGCCTCATCCTTTGGTGTTATCTCCCATTCCTCTAATTATCATTCTTTCTGTAGTTAAAAAAAAAAGTTCCCATGGTAATTAATAAATGAAGATTTTGGAGAAGGAAGTGGTGAAGAGATTGTAGCTATCCACTATAGTATCATTAGGTCTTCAGTTTGGCCAGGCAAATATGTCCTGTATGAATGAAAAGTCCATGTACCGAAATTGCATGGATAGTCATATTCTATGTATTAAGTCAAGCATTAACTCAGTTTACCTGATAGTCTCAGCATGTGGTAAGAGAAAGAAGTTTGGAAAACCAGTTTAATAATTCTACTATTTTAGTTTCTATGTTTTATATATCTATGAATGCTCCCTTTTTCCTCACTGACTTATTAATTCAGAAATATTTATCAGGCCTCTGCCATATCCCAAACATTATTCTAATTGATTGGAATGTAACAAGAATGTAAGAACAAGATGAATAAAAATGCCTGTCTTCAGAAAGCCTTCATTGTAGTGTAAGATAGGCACTATAAATAAACTATAAATAAGTAAATTCAATAGTAATTAAATGTGTGCAGGAGAAATAAAACAAGAAGGAAAATAGTGAGTGTTGGGGAAGAGGATGGTAAGAGAATCAGGAAGTCCTCAAAATGAAGATGATGTTTGATACTGAAGATGAGGTGAGAACAAGCCATAGAGATATCCAAATGAAGAACACTCCAGCATAGGATACTTGCAACACCAAATGCAAAGAGTAAGAATAAAAAGCAACCTGAAATAAATAGGGCTGAGTGTGGCCATGCAGCATAGTGATGGAAGAGAAGAGCCTGAGTGGATGAGGCCAGATCTTGTACGGCCTGTGGAGTTTTGAAAGGACTTCAACATTTACTTAGAGTGTGGTTGGGAGTGGTTACAAGATTTGGTGTAGAAGAGCAACACTGTCTGGCTTTTGTTTTAATAGGGCAATTCAGTGCGGGAAAATATCAAATAGAGCAATGTAAGCAGGGATTCTAATTAGGAGAATATTGAAAATTGAGGTGAGAGATAGCGGTGACTCCCACGGTGGTGGTAGCAAAGCAAGAAGGGAGAAGGCATATGTAATATTCTTTTATGGTTCAGAACAGTAATTTCATTACACTATAACATTTTATTTCTCTGGCAATATAATATTTTTTAAAAAGATGAAACGAGTTAATATATGTAAAGTGGTAAGATGGTCTTGGGATTATGACAAGGATTTGATTAGTTCTAGTTATTGCCTATTTCATATTTTCTACCAGAGTTATTTCTGGAAAGGATTTACCATGGTTAATGATCAAAAGTATATACACAAATACATAATTGGGTAAAATGAAAATAAAGGTCAGAAATTACATATAGAAGGAGAGAATTGTAATTGGACCAGAAATTAGATGATGATGATGATTATTATAACTAAGCTTTAATTTTATCTCTGTGCTTCCTGAAAACCAAGACAAAAACAAAATCCCATAATTTTAAACTGTATGATTAAAAAATGTCAATTTTAAGGAGGCTTAGACTTCTTGTTGGCATGAAATTCTTTTCTATTTTTAATATTACAGACTCAAGTTATTAGTCTATAATGTCTCCAACAGCAATTCAGTGGGTAATACAGATATTCTTTGTTGGGTTATTTCTTTTATTGGCTCATAATGGAATTATTAAGTAATAACTCGGAAAAGCCACTAGAAAGACAATGTGGTATAGTGAGCAAAGCATTACATGAGTTATTTGATGGGACTGGACAGTTTCAGAGTAGTATGCCTGGAGATTACATGAGTTCTTAGAAGAATTTTTGAGGTAAACCTATTGAACCTCAGTTTCAACATCTATAGAATGGACCCTATGTTGAGATATTCTTTGTCTACTCAGAAATATCACTGTGAGAAACAAATGAAATTATTCATTTTAAAGCACATTATAAATTGCAAAGCATAATATATAATTCTTAAATTCTTAAATCTGAGTGCTGATTTCACGTGACATCACGAAGTTTTAAATTATCAACACAGAAAAAAATGCTACCTTCACTGGTTCAATCAATATAATCAATTTTTTTTTGTCTTTTTTGAGACAGGGTCTCACTATGCAGTTCAGGCTGGTCTTGAGTTCACATTGTAATCCAGGCTGATCTTGAACTCACAGTAATCCTCCCATCTCAGCCTCCCAAGTACTGGGACGAAAGGCGTGCACCACCACACCCTGCTATAATCAATATATTTAACGAGTGTTCTCTATATATTGTAATAAAAGCTGGATGAAAAAGAAGAGTCCAAGTTCACTGTCCTGAAATTTGTGTGCCTTGTATTTTATTTAGGAAAGCTGAATACATAAAAAAGAGTTTACTAAAATTAAGTTATAACATGGGTTATGAAAAAATTAAAGGAGGTTAAATGGATATTAGTGAATCTAGAGAAATGAAGAATGAGCATGTTCTCTGGTTGACTTTGTCAAATATCACTTTCTCTCCACACTTTAGATGGTCTGCTTCATGCATATCTTCATTATTTCAGTAAACATTTGCAGAGGTGGTCCCATGGGCTCCAGTCTGGGCAGTCACTGGAAAACCTGCCAGTTTATTATTAAATTGATATACTCACATCTCGTACTCTGCCATCTTGTGACTGACAACAGCAAGGGGTGGGATATTGATCTAGAGGAGGAAAAGAGTAGGTTCTTGATCTGCCCAAATTAATATATCTGTCCTTTTGTCTCTCTTCCTCCTTTACACCCATGTGTGTCTATGATGGTGGCCATAACAAAACACACAGCAAGGGGCTTAACCAACAGTTCACTTATTCAGAGTACTGGGCTAGACCTCTGAGATCAAGATCAAGATCAAGCCCCAAATCAAGGTTGGTTTCTCTTAAGGCTTTTCCTCTTGGCTTAAAGATGTCATTTCATCTCTATGGTCTCACATGGATTGTCTCTGTTTGCACATGTCTTCCTTATAAAGACATCATTCAGACCAAATTTGACCCACATCAGTAGCCTCATTTTAACTTATACACTTCTTTAATGCCCTCCAAATACAGTTACATTTCCAGGTCTTTGGGTTGAGAGCCTCAACATATGAATTTTGAGGGCTTAAAATTCAGCCCACTTCTTGTATCAACCAGGGTCATCATTCATAGACATCTCTAGTTGTATTGCAGATTAGAATTTTGTTCTTTCCTTGCCATATTCCTATGGGTCCCTCAAGAGTGTCATTCTCTGTGAGACACTGATCAGCCTAGCAAGTGTGTTGAATCCTTCTCTGCTTTTATATCTGTAATATGAATCAAAGTCCCTGGAATCATACAGATTAATGTACGTGGTTTATTTTTATGGTAAGATTATAAATTTCTGGGAAGTAAAAATTAAACCTTAAGTATTTTGAAACTTCTCTATATAATTTTCCCAGTGTTGGATATATATATATTCATGAAATCTAATATCTCATTAATATGAACACTTTCGTTAATCACTAAGGTAAATATATGAAGAAGACGGCTATTGTTAAGTATGCTTGTTTCAAAATACAGTTTCCTGAAATAATTTTTTACTATTCACTGAGACCTTACTTTTACATTTCATCCTTATTGGCTGATAGTAATACCTTTTCCTGTCATAAAGATATTCTGGTAAGGTGATAATTTAGCTCTCAAGTGGTATAAGTTATAATGTCATTATCTTCAATACAGATTAATTCATTTGGAGGTCTCTTTCTAAATTTAAGTTGACCAGTTCTTCAAGGTGCCCACACAGGACATTAACCTTAAAACCTGGATATAGCTGGACTCCAGTACTCTTTCTGCTTTCTCTTGAAACCAGATGTGGTAGTGGTGGAGCAAATGGCAATAGAACAAATGAGTTTGTGAAATCTAGCACGGAAGGAAAGATTGCCCATACCTTAGGTTTTTTTTTTTTATACAAAGATATTTCTTGTTAAAAAAATAGTGGAAGGCTCTTGCTTCCATTTCTGTATGTCTGCTCACTGGCCATCTGGCAGCTCTTTAGGCTGGTGGTTGGATTAGTGGACATCTTATAAAAGCAGGTCAACACAATGGCTAACAGTCATGGTCTTGAGTCAGCCTCTCTGGATTGAAGGTTCAGCTCTGCCACTACCTGACTTCCTGGAGTAGATTTGACTTAACCTGCCTGTAAAACAAGACAGGTGATACACTTTCCTCATAGGATTGTTATGAGGATTCCATGAGTGAGGATATGTGAAAAACTTAGCATGTAGGCTGGAACAACTTAGCTACTCATCAAGTTAGGTATTACTTTTTTGTGCCTTTTTGATAGTCTTCCTTGCTGCTTCCAGCTCATAACTTGTAAAGAACTAGTACAAGTCCTTTTTATGCTCCTCACCCAACCCTCCAAAGAGATTTTCCCTCACTTAGCAAAGAGTTCTTACCAATGTGCTTTTCTCTAAATTAATGAGCTTAAATGGGGAAAAAAAGTGTAACTTGTTTCAACCTTTTTTCCCATTTTGTTTTTGATGGGGTGCTGAGTGCAAGCCACCCTTATCTTCAGTCTTGCCTATGTGTTTCCTCTGACTTGTCCTCCTATAATCTGTTCTCTATCTAGTGGGAAAAGGATATCTTGAACAGCAAATCTGATCAAGTTACTTCTCTGAAGAAAATATCCAATTTCTTCATACTACACTTAGTCTAATGACTTTCTTCCAGCCTCCAAGGCTTTACTTAGGGTGGCTTGAGAAGCCAGTGGCATACTTTCTGATCCTTGGACATAGATAGTAATGACACTTGCTTAAGAGTTTTGGCTCTGGTGTCACCTCTGGGCTCTTTCTATATTTATGTCTGCATTACACTTTGTCAATGAGAACTCAACTCAGACTCAAATGGCCACAGAATGGTTACAAAGCCACACTGCTTATCTCTAATTCTTGGATTTCACCATGCCCTGGATGTGTGACCTTACAACAGTTACTCAGCCCCAGTTTCTTTGTCTGTAATAAAAATGAAATAGTACTAGCCTTGTACAATGCACTAACATTTGTCTAATAAAAGAAAAAAGCTGATTGGAACACAGTAAGCACTACTTAAATTTTAAGAGATGGAAATATTATTTCCTCGAAGAATCAGGCTCTGGCCCATTCCAATTACTACCTTCCCTGTAACAGTCTCTTTCTTTCTCTTCCTTCCTCCCTTCCTCCCTTCCTTCCTTCCTTCCTTCCTTCCTTCCTTCCTTCCTTCCTTCCTTCCTTCCTTCCTTCCTTTACCAGGCAGGCACTTATGCTACTGAGCTAAATCCCCAGGTTGTGACAGTTTCTTAACATGAAAGTGCCTTTTCATTTTGACATGTAATTTTTAGAGATTACTCATTAGTAATTTCATGGCTTTTTCCCCAGATAGAGAATTTGTAGTGAGAAAACCCCCATCTGTCTTGTTCCTTAAGAAACTGTCACCCCATTTCTCAGAACAGTGGTTAATATGTATTCTCAATAAACATTCATCAAATGAAAAAAGCAGAGTTCAAGTTTTGACTCACTGATGCAGTAACTTTTATCTAGATGCATGACTTCTCTACTTTCTCTGGTTTCTTCAGCTAAAGAAACTATAGCTCACAGGGTTACTATGTGGAATACATGCCAACATATTAATAGTGATTATTTTTTAGAGATGGGATTACAAAGGATCTATTTTTTCATTTTGATCATCTATATTACTTTTTAAATAATGAACATGGTTTCATTTTGTAATTAATATCACTTCAAAATGAAATAATATTTGTGAAGGACTTAACACAGTGCCTGATTTGCTGTAGATATTTAATAAATCATCGTGTTAATACTCCTAAGCTTTTCCATAAGCCTGGAAAGGCCTCCTTCTCTGATGGCTCAGGGTTGTTGCCTCATACTCAGTCTGAGCCTTGGCACTCAGGCATCACAAAATCAAAGCTGGGGATGTGTGAGGATGCACATCTTTATTCAGAATTGGTGACTATCAGGGGAGAGGCTTTTTTTGGGGGGCTATCACATTATCACCCTTCAGAGCCCAAGCTCACTGCCTGATGGTGGGTAGATAAGCATTTGATAGTGTTTAGAATGCATCCCATCCCCTACAGGTTGCAGAGAATATTAGCATGGCAAATTCCATTGTTTGCTTCCCCCAAATCATTTTGAGTGTTGAGGAAAGAGATTGTGCCCAGCTGCTAGAATCTAATCAGGAGCAGATCTGCGCAGCTCTGGGAAATGGGACTGACACAAGGCTGTGATTCTTTAGCTAGTGAATTTCCAGTGCAGTATAGGGGTTGCCCACGCCTCCTCAGTGTGGTGGATGAACTAAATGCTTATTCATTTTGAACTAGGGAGGGGAGCAGGACATCCCTTGTTCAGGGCCATTGGCAGCAACTGATGATGCAGGAGGCATGGGAACTGAAGTGAGTCCTCATTTTTCATTAGAAATCTTATGACTTTTTCTTTTGTCAGGTTATCTGTCAGTGTAGCTGGCTCTAGGCAAGCATTCTGGGTCCTAATGACCCACTTTATATTTGGTTCCCTTGACTTTCTCTGTGATTATGTCTTTGAAGATTATTTTAAATGAATTTGAAAGTCATTGCTTTTTACTCAGAAAGCAAAGGGAAAACACAGCTTCTCAAAGCAAGGTAAGGTTCTTTGGGTTTTGCAAATATGCTGGCATATCAGAAAAGACAGGAAAGGTCTGGGGGCCTGCAATTTGAAGGGTTCCAAGATTGCCTAGATGGGTCTTTTGGCCAAAGTTTGTGTTATTACAAAGCTCTGGATGACAGGTGAGATTTTACCTGGGTTTCTGGGGGTCTGTAACTCTGTGTTGGTGCACCCAGAATAAGTCCACAGTCCAAGGAGATGCTAGGACAAAATGCTGTTTTATCCAACCAAAATGAAGCCTGGAGAAGGCAGAGAATTATCTCATGATAAAGGTTATTCAGGAAGTCCAGACCCCTGTAATATTGTTAGGATAAATTCTGTTCTCTCTCCTGTGGCAGGTCCATACACCATCCATTCATCCAAAACAACAATTTTTAAGCAGCTTCTGCTCACATAATATGCCCTGTAGAGCACTGCAAGTACTGTAGGTATATGTAACACTGTCTGGATTCAAAACCTGATTAACTCTGGGTCAAAAGGGAAAGTCATCATGCATCCACTCACTCATCTGTAAGCCAGTGCTTAGGACCTGCCTCATGTAGTTTTCATAAGAAGAAAATGAAGCAAACAATGTTCCATTCTTAGCATGATATTTAATATTTCCTAAACACTCCATATCTGTAGCTATTATTGTTTCAATAGAGAACTCAAAGAAGATAAAGTCATACTTCCTGACTTTGAGATGTTTATATGGATGTGTACTGTTGGTAGTTTGGCACATTCAGCTTATCTTATTTTGAAGTAAGTGAGGTTTCCTTGAAACCTTCTCTCTGAACTTCAAGAGCAAAAGTCTGTTTCTGGTGGTAAACTGGCCATAGACGAGACCTATAGACTAACCCCTTGGTTCGAGTGGCACTCATTTCCCATACATCTGGTAATGCCCTTTTTCTGTATTGTTACACTGTTGTCCTCATGAAATCTCTTTCTTTTCTTTATCTTGAGACAAAATAAAAATACACCATCTGAAGCAGAGTCTGAAAAATAGTTCAATCATTGTTGTTCCAAAATAAATTCCACTGTTGATGGAACTTCTTTGTGAATGATTCCCCTTCACCATGGGGCCTTATTGGAGCAGAGAGAAATGAACCAGTATGGATCTCTAGGGTTCATCTTATGTCTGGGATAAATTAAAGTAGGAAATCCTGAATTATAATTTGTTTGTTATCTAATTACAAATTCCTCACAAGCCATAACATTGAAGAATCATTAACCAACCTATTATGTTTAATGTGAAATTCTTTAAGAAAAGATGGCTAATAATTCTTCTGAGGTCTAGAAAAAATTGCTGATAACAGCTAACTTTTATTGCTTTCTCTGTGCCAATCACTTTCTGTACATTATAATATTATGAATTCCATTCATCTTAACAACCCTATAAGTACCTACCAGTTGTAGAAATTGAAGCGTAGAAAAGTTAAGAAACTTGCCCAAGGTCATATAGTTAGTATCTGGTAGGACATGTGTTCAAATCTAGGGATCTTGTTTCCAGAAGTGATGCTCTTAGCTTCCTAGTTACTCATTTACCACGTATTTTCTGAGGCCATTCTGAGTTGTAGGTACTGTGTTTGGTATAGAGCATTCAAAGAAGAACAGCATGTAGTCACTTCCTTTCAGAGTTTACTTTTAAAATTATATATACAAATATATGGAATTTAGGTTTGAATCCAGACATTTTGGATTCAAAGAGGGATATTGAATATATTAGTCACTTTTCTCATCCCTGGGACCAAATACCTGACATTTGCATCTTAAAGGATAAAAGAATTATTTTGGTTTACAGTTTGTAGAGGTTTTAGTCTAGAGTTGGCTATCTACAATCCAGGACAGCATGACAGAGGATCAGGGCAGAGGAAAGTTGCTTGTGGCATGGCATTTAGGAAGCAGAAAATGCATAGGGAGGAACTGAAGAGGGTGATATATCCTTCCAGATCACACCCCCAGTGACCCATCTCCTCACAGCAAGTCAGGTATAACCCCTGTAATCCAATCACATTCCAAAGCCCCATCTATAAGTACATGAGACTTTAGGAAACATTTTAGATCTAAACCATGACACTGAGTTGTGAGTAGGAATTTGTCCATGAGATAAAGTGAATGAAAGGTGCATGAGTCAGCTTTTCTGTATATACTGAAATACCAATCACCAATTACATATTTTTTAAAAGAGAGAGAGACTTATCAAATGCACTGTTTGGGAGTTCCAAGGCATAGCATCTGCACTGGTTCAGTTCCAGTGAGGGACCCTTGGTGGCTGGAAGAAGGCTATGATAGGAGTGTGTGTAGCAGCATAGTGGTGAGCACCTACATCTTAAGGCAAGAAGCAGAGAGAGCTGGGTAAGACAAGTCTTGCTCCTTCTATAATAGCTCTATCATGAAAAGTGCCAAGAAGTCACCATAGAATACCAAAGGGTCACAAAAGGACTAACAACCTCTAGTCCCCAATGACTCAGTGATCTTCCACAAGGCCCCACCTCATAAAATTTCCATAGCACTTGCCAACACTGACACCCTAGGAACCAAGTCTCCATGATATAAATTTTGTAGGGATGTGACTTAGCCTTATCTAAAGCATAAAACATAACAAAGGGGGGAGGATAAGGGTGTCCTTGGAAAACTCTGAGAAAAACTAGTCCAGAAGACAAAAGTACTTCCAGATTCCTTAGTATGTGTTGCACTCATCTTCATGAATAGATTGGTACCAGTTCCTTTCTCCCACAGAATTCCTAGCAATGTCTCCCTGGCTATGTATTTTAAATCCACACCATAAGCCTCTCCATGATAAAATGAATAACACCTCAAAGAAAAATATCAAGCCCAGCTTTCTGAGTTGGTCCTTTCTGCTTTCACTTTAGAGCAACAGCATCCTTAATTCATACATGTTGTTTGATCTCTTTACATGCGATTCCTTTTAGAGGGATTTGAATTTTAAACTGTTTGGTTTATGTCTTTCTCAAAAAATTAAAATCTTTTCTATCTTTTCTCAAAATCTCAAATTTCTCAGAGATGCACTCAGTTACAACATTTCAACTGGGGAAGAGGAGATGTGCCATCTCACCAGTGTCCCGTGACATCTGGACAGCATCGCCTTCTCACAGAAAGAACTCCGTATGGCTAAGTGACACTAATGGACTGGGTATCTGTTCATGTGGAGGCTTCTCCGGAAGCTGGCCTTCTAGTTTCCTATGTTATTGGACCATGTAGGTGAATTGTTCTAAAAAGAATCTCTTTTATAATCCTGAAAGGAGTAAATAGAGTAGAGTACCTCAACCTTGCTCAAGACCTCTCCCCCTTAAAACAATGATCTCAGTCCAAAATATTCATATAATTCAAATCGCATGGTGAATGGTAAAAGTGGAGAGAATGGAGGGTGAAAATATGCTCTCTACAGAGCTTTTTTAAATTTGAACATGGGGACCACAGAATATTCACTAAGTATCAACCAGGTTAATTTTTAACTTTACTAATTTTTAACTTTCCTTTCCTTTCACTAAATATAACATCAGCTGTCTCTTCTTAGATTAATAAATCTTTTGCTTTAGTGCAGTTCTCTTACCCTTGGTCCAATGCCTGGCTTGAACATCTATCAAGACATCGCACTGTAAATCTGAACATAACAGTCTCCCTACACCAGATATTTCCTTTCTGCCTCTACCATCCCTACATGCCATGTGCTTCCTTACCACGTGACAGGATTTCTAAGATGTTCTCCTAAGTATCCTTCTATGTTACACTCTCCATGTCCAGCACCTCCAGTCTACCTGGTTACACAATGTACTGTATTTCTTAAAATATCACTACCATCATCTGACTCATTTCTTTAAGTAGGGTAACAGAGTTTAGGTTCAGGAAAACAGTGGATCCAAAACATGTTTTATAATCAGACTTTCTTAGGAATTGTAGAGAGGAAATAAGAGTATTTAGGTTTGAGGGAGAAGTAGTTACAGAAAAGACCTAGTGGGTTGACCTTTGGTGTTTGTCAGGAATGAATTAAGTCTTTTGAAGACTGAGGCTGAGAAAATCAACTAACCTTCAGGGAACAAAAATATACAAGTGTATTAACACAGAATTATTTTTAAAGCTGTAGTGGACATGGGTTGATTAAACCATACACATGTAATTTCCCTACTTTATGTGTTGTGACCTTAGATTTCCTGCCTTTGTTAAGTTTCATTATTCAGAAGAGATGAAAGAGTAGAAAATCTATCATGACCCAAGATAAATGGCCACGGGGTCAGATAATAGCATAAGCGAAATCCTATCCACCCTTCAATTTCTTGGATGGAAATGCCCACAAAAGTGAACTGAAATAAAAAAATTTTTAAAAAGTGAACTTAAATGAATATTATTTTTTCAGATTAAGCTTGCAATGGAATTTGTCCAATCATAAGACGGGGAGACAGCCTGTGGGAGAAGATATTGTTTAAGTTGGGTTGTAGCAGAAAACCATGCAGTTTAGACTTCTTACTTCAGAGATAAGGAAACTAAGACCCAGAGAGAATTGGCTTGAGGTGGTGCTAACAGACTGATTTCAGAAGGGAAGGTACAGATCTGGGGCTGTCAGCCAAGGGCTGAGATGAATGTAAATTAAGAAATTAGGAAGAGAGCTAATGAATGAAGCCTGAATCTTGAGGAAATTCTATAGCTAGGAGTATGGAGAGAAGATACACTCCAACAGGTAGCTGTGGAAATGGGAGAACAAGAAGAGTGTAGTCTAATAGAAGCCCATGGAGAAGATTTTGAGAAGAAAAAAAAGCTGGTTAGTAGTAGCAACTGTCCCAAAAGTGATGAAAGTAATAGGATACAAACAATTCCTGGGTTTGCAATATGATCTTTAAGAGCTTAGTTTTAGTAAACTAACAAGGATAGAAAAAATAAAACGGTAGTGGTGTGTGTACGTGTGTGTGTGTGTGTGTGTGTGTGTGTATGTGTGTGTGATGTGGTATATATGAGGAGGCTGTGTGTGTACATGTGTGTTGTATGTTTTCTGGTAAATGATGAGCATAGATATGTAAGTTCTCTTTTCGTGACTGGGTAGTAATAGTATTATCTGGATGAGGGGAAGTTTGAACTGGGTGATGGATCCTGTGAAGCAGAGCATGAGGATGGATGATGTTTCCTAATACTGAAGAAAATCCCCAAATTAAGAAGTAAGAAGAGAGTTGGCTTTCTAGACAGGAATGTTAGAAATAGCTTCCCAACCTTCCAAGTTAGAAGTATATACTGAAAGCTGAGGGTGAAGAGAAAAAAACTGGGAACAATGACTGTCAAGAGCAGACACAGAACAGTCTGGGGCAGAGAGCTTCATGCCAATGTGCTGGCATGCTTCTCTGCATATAGCACTTGCAACATTCACGGACACAAAATTCTGATGAAGCTACAATGTAGCGAATTCACAGGACTCACAGAAAGTACAGTCTTCTATGTGTTGTACATATGAAGCCATGCTTTCTATTCCAGCCACAGCTTGCTTTACCCAAAAAGAAGGCAGTGAAATGCTAAGCAGCACAAATAAGCAAGGATCAAAGTCCTGCTTCTTAGTCATATTATTTTCTTGTGTTAGCCAATGACTTACACTGAAAGCGTTGACACAGAAGAGAAGGGAAAGACAGAACAACTGATAATTAGTTCCTCTTCTTTTCTTTTTTTTTAAGCAGGCTTATGCCGCTGAACTATATCCCCGGCCTAGAATGACATTATTAGACATAAAATAAAAACAGCATGACTAGTCAAAAGACTAGATGAAAGGAAAAGTTTTATATTTTTGTAACCTTCAGTGACACACTCCTACCTCAGGTTTTGAACATGAGGCTCTGAATTTTCATTTTGTAATTACATAGTCCCTCCTGGGTGGAACGCTTGACCACCTTCGTAAAACCAGAGTCAAAATGGTCCTGCAATCACAAAAAACAGTGAGTAGTCACCAATAAACTGATGAAGACAAGTCTCTGTCACACTTGTTCTGATGCTCACTAACTGCGCATTGGTAGTAAAGGCTATCGGCAGGGAGTTAAAATAACTGAACAAAGGTGACCTTTGCTCTTATGGTCCTTAAACATGTTATCATATCACCATTCCTGCCTTTGTTATCTGTGAGCTGTCCCCCTGCAGGATGCCAGGCTCAGAATACTGGTTCTTAAAAACAGCACAGGATGGTAGCACAGATCCTCAGGGAAGATCTCAACCCCACAGATGGCTGCCTGTGCTTGTGCCACTTCCTGTTTCCTCCGTGTTCTGTATCAGTGACTAAACTCTAAGACTACATGGCTCTGCTGCCTGATTTTATCTGCCTTCCCATCCTGGGAACCCCTGCTTTCTAGTCTCATTGTCGTCCATTGCTTTCTTCCCATCTACCTGGATACCTCAGGTCTGGATATCTTTTCTGTCTAATTTTTATTCCCAAAAATCTGCCACTTCCTGAGACTCCTATTACAGCCCAGCTCCCATCTTCACAGCTCCTTTTCCCAAGGTTATCCCACATGGGGCTTCTGGAAACCTATCCCTCAACCACTAATAAAAGAACCATTGCATTCACAACTCTCTCAAGAGATACTAAAACCAGTTTTGTATTTCAGAAAATGGAATCAGATACACCTAGGTTTAAATCCTGGCTCATTAGCTGTGATTTGGAGAACTGTTGATAAATTCTTCTGTGATTCAACTTTCCTGTCTCTAGAAACAGAATTATGATGCTTATTTCATAGGGTTATGGAAATTATGATAAGAAATAGCACAACAAAGCCCTAGCTTGCTAACTGGCCAGTCCAAACACTTGGCAAAAGTTCCCTTCATATTTCTCTCTTCTGTTGGTGTTGGACACCATACGTCTTTCATGCCCTTATTCTCTGGAGCATCCAGAGCAGTGTTTTAAGTCTATAGGTTTGAACCAAATGAAAAAAATTTACCGTGTCATTGTTCCTTTCCTATTTCTACTTGCAGTCTCTTCTTAAAGTATCAGTTCTACTGCATGGTACTGATTACAATTTCCAAATGAAGTTACTTTTACTGTTTCTTCTTATTAAAAGCAGTGCATGCTCAATATATAGACAAGCAAAAAGAACATTAAAAAGTCCAATAATCCAAACCATCCCAACATAGCTAGTGATAGTATTTCTTTAGGTTTTAAATCCAACACAGCTATTATATGTTTATCTGAGAGAGGGGGATACTATATGTTTATCTGAGTGGCATTTAGAAAGCTGTTATCTTTAGAATAGAAAAATTAGCAAGCCCTTATCTGTTATTGTGACAGTAGCTATTGGTCCCTGTAGAGGCTCAACAGAAAAGGAGACTTGTTAAAAATGCCTTTTAATTTTCAGGCACTATAAGCTTCATTCAGTAAGAAAGTGTTTTATCTTATTTATTATGCAGTGAAAATGGTCACCCCTCAGTACACCATACACTCATCATTTGTGTAAATGTTTAAGGGTCTATATCATAACAAACACTGGACTAAACGCGAAAGACAATGGTACATTGCCCTTGGTGAGTTTTCAGTATGGTGGGGGAAACACAAATCAGTAGGTGACTGAAGAGCCATGAGATAAATACGAGGAGTGACTCAGGACACGAAATTCGAGAGGGACCAAAATCTAACTTTGAAGGATTTCCAGGAAATGTGAAGGGCAGATGACAGTTTTCAAAACATGAAAACACAGCGTAGGGAAACTATAGTTCTAGAAGAGGAAAGAACATGTGCAAAGGCCAGTGTGCTCCTGTACGCATGCGCAGTGTCTGTGGAAACTTGCAAGCAGAACGGTGGAGCATGGAGACAGATGAGTGAGGTGCAGAGAGATGAGAAAGAGACAAATCTTGGATCCAACCCTGAGTTGGGACTTTAACCTGAGTATTTAGAGAAGCCACTGAATTTTATGAAAAATTTTATGAAAAATAGAAGTGTGATTATCAGGACTGTATTTTAGAAAGATTATTGTGTAAGTAGTGTGGAGAACATACTAGAAGATGATAGGACTGAAGCAGTAGGAAAACTGTTGCAGCCATTCAGGCAAAGAGGTAGGAAAGATGCCCTGAAGCAGGGGAGATTCCATGGCAGGGATAGTGAGGTGATGGTTGGAGGAAAAAACCGGCTGGACTTGGATTTTGGCAGAATATATGTGACTAAGAAGATAAAGATTGAAAGACTGCTCTCAGGGTCTAGCTTGGGAAGGATTTTTCATAGCAGTGTTCTCTGGAGTAGGAAAAGAGGAGGAAAATATGGAAGTAAAAGAAGATAATGTTGACTTTTAGGGACCTGTGACACATCCAGTAAGGGCTGGATTGATGGATCAGACTCTAGAGATGGATTTGAGTTGGAGTTATAGACAAAAAGCTATTAACATACAGATTGAAGATAAAGTTTGGGAAATAAACAGGACCACTAGAGAAATCAATAATGAGAAAGGGTCTGGGGGATACTGACATTTAATGAAAAATAGAGGAATTTACCTAGAGGATTAACCAGAAAGGTAGGGGAAAAACCAGGAGACAGGGAAATTTGGATGCCAAGGGAAGCCAATTAAGTATAGAATGGAAAAATCACCAGCTAGGAAAAAAAGGTTAAGTTAGATAGTAACTAAATTGTATTAATTGGGATTAGCAACAGGGTCCTTGGTGTTCATGGTGAGAACAGTCTCAGAGCAGGATGGGCTAGAAACACATTGTAGTAGGCCGAGGAGTGGGAGTAGGAAGTAAGTAGATAAACATATATAGACAATTCTTCATGGGTTTGTCTTCAAAAGGGAGAAAAGAAATAGGGTGGTAGCTAACGTGGCTGCTATGACTGGAGGAAAAATTTAATGTTTTAAGATTTGAGTTGTTTATGCAGATTTAAATATGAGACAGAATATAGATATAAGTCTTTCAAACTGCTTTCATATTTATTTATTTAGCTTTACAGTTCATTTGGAGAGCTATTAATCTTTTTTTCTCATTTTCAGGTAGGGAAACCAAATGAAACACAGAAAGATGAAATGAATTCTCTAGGATTATATGTCAGGGAAATGAGAAAGATAAAGCTCAGTTTTGGTGTTCCACCAGACAGTATAGCTCCAGGAAGAAAAATGCATTTGCATCTGCAAAATCTCTTGAGCTTAGAGCAGATTCAAGGTACTGTAATTATCGTACCCCTAACTCCCCCAGCCTTGGTTGGGAGGGGATCCAATCTCACAGCTCTTATCAGACTCTATTGAGCTGAAGCTTTAATGAGCAGCAGCAATCTGTTATTTTCTTCTTGTTTGCCTTGCAAGTTGCTCTTTTAATTCACATCAAGAGAGGAAGAGGGAGTGGGAAATGAATATTAAAATCTCATATCAAGGAACCAGGGGAGCAGAGAGTCAGAGCTCTTCATTATGCAAGGAGAAAAGCACGGTTTGACAGGAGGCAGGATCTGCTGTCCTGGAGCCTGCTTTGGTCTCTGACAAGCCTGACCTTGGGGAATGTTGCTCACTAGACAGCTCCGCTACTAAGAAGCAATTGTTTCTGGAACTGTCTGAGCTATGTGCTTGGCTCACCCTGGAATGACAACAGAAAGGAGACTTATTTGTTCTGGGAGTAAGAGCAAAATGAGAGGGAGTTTCCATGATGGGTCATCTCATTAAAAAAGAGAAATAAGTCTCACTGGTCTGAATAGTTCTAGGCATAGAGAAGATGAATTGGAAAAAGTATCAATGTAAAGAGCACAATATTTTCTTTTGTGTCTATTCTGTAATGGACTCAGACACTCCATGCTAACCTCCTAAGCTGATGAACATACCAGACAAAGGCCAGTAAATTGCTGAATTGCTTGTCACAACTGGCTAGCTCTCAGTAAGACCTCAGGGTTGTTGGCTGACTTTCAATAACGAGTGAAAGCCAGAATTGGTTGGTCAGTTATTAAGGGGAATAATTTATACCAAGCTCAAAACTATACCAGGCTGGCATTGTTATGGACTATCTCAGTGCATGGAAAATGACAAATGTTTAACAAAGTTTGTTAAGCAAACAAATAAATTATCTGTGTTCTCTATTATTTTATTCAAATGACCTATGCCAATTTAATTCAACATTTATTGAGCACCTACTAAGAGGAACCTAGTAAGCCCTAGGGAGGAATGTGATCTCCTAGTTATAGCAGATACCATTTATGCCTGTGTCAATATCTCTTTACCACTCATCATTCCTGAATGAGCCACTAGCTATTTACTGGAATCACCTGTGGATTTCCTCTGCTTTAGGAATTTGTGTGATTGTAGGACATTCTCAACCTGTGTATAGGACAGGTTTGAGATTCTGGAGAGTTGATTCTCCTAGAAGACTTCAACTAGTGGCAGATATGAGTTGAGAAATAAATACCTCAACTTTCTCACCACTTAGGTAAAACAACTCTGAACTTTCTCTACACAGTCTCCAGAAGTTCTCAGTAGAATTGAATCCATTTTCCACAGCAAACCTACACTGATTTTCTGTCCTTCCTTGTTTCCCACTCCTATAATGGTGCATTTAGTAACTGCCCTCCCAACATGCTATGTTTGGTCAAATCTTTTTTTCAGGATCTTATTTTGGGAGAATTTAATTTAAAAAGCATAAGCTATAGTGAGTATTAAGAACCTGAATTGAGAAAGTTTCTACCACTGAGCAGTTGGAAGTAGAAGTGGGAGAAAGAGATGAGTGACTGATGAATTTATAAATACAGATGAATATCTGCCTAATAGGGGCTACTCAGAAGATATGACCTCTGTGGTGGGTTAAAGAGGGTCCCCCCATATATGTCTACCTAGAACAGAAAGATATGACCACATGTTGAAATTGATTGTTTGTAGGTGCAACCAGTTATGATGAATTCATAGTAACTTAGGGTGTGTCCTAACTCCAATAACTGGTGACCTTTTAGGAGGGAAGAATGGACAGAATATACATAAGAGAGACATATGGTGGCAGTATCAGAGTGAGGCAGTCACAAGACAGGGAATGCTAAGGATTGCTGGGAGTAGACAGAGGTTAGGAAGAAGCAAGGAAGGATCTTTTTCTAGAGTCTTCAAAGAATAGTCTAGCTGACACCCAGATTTCAAACCACCAGCATCCAGAACTATAGGAGAAGAAAATATCTGGTTGCTTTAAGCCATCCAATTTGTAACACTTTATTATGGAAGTCTTAGCAAACAGATATGAAAAAAATAGAGAACAAATGTAGAAAATGCAATGTACTATATAAATGCAAAGTGGCAATTTTTTTCATTTATTATTTTTCTTTAAATTCCTTACTTTTCTAGTCTTCCCATAGTGTTCATGAACTAGGTAGGGCACCCTAAAGGGAATCTAATAGGCTGTTTTTCCTTTCTTTCTGTGCAGGTAGGCCTTCTCTGCTGGCCTGTGTCTGCAAAGACTGTGTCAGTGTTTGCTGCAGGCTGAAATCTGTTCTCTGAGCTTAGGGCTGAGGAAGAAGAAAGGACTGTAGAGAGTAGTGAGGTGCTGAGAAATGCCAGGCTAATACTCATTAAGTGGGCAGAGAGATGTTCTACTGCCTAATGGGCTTTAAAACATATTTACAAGGTAACATCAAAGCTGCTAGAAAATTGGATAAGAATGAAAGGGAGATTAGGAGATTAGGTTAGGAGAGGAAAAGTGGAGTCAGGATGAGGAGGGAGACTGCCTGAGTTCCCCATCTTCTTCCAGGGCCATCTCCTTAATATAGACTTTGGTAGGGCATATATGTGTCTCCCCTTCTTAAGAGATGGCTCTGTCTTCCCCCACAAGGCATGATTCAATGAGAGAATACCTTCTAAATTCAAATACTTTTCCCACTTGCTGCCTCAATCTTTTTTCAGTTGTTAACTGACTGGAACACAAAACTCCAATGAGTTCACATGGAGTCAATAATACATTAGTTTAAATTTTGACTCAAGTGTAAACAACTGTCATCAAAACAAATTTTGAGAGAGAAAAAGTAGAGAGAAGGACAAATAACAGACCCCTCTGGGTCTGTTAGAAACAGACCTGAGCACCCTTCTCCTAAGGGCTAAGAACTCCAAACCTGCTCTTGCCTGTCTGCTATCAAAACTATCTTCCATAGGAACTCTTCTTTCTGCATCTCTTGTCAGGGAAACTTTCACCTGAAGCCCTATATAAACAGAAACTTCCATTTAGCTGGATTCAAAAGCCATCTTTAGGAGATTTTTTTTTTCTCTGAAAGGTTTATAAAAATTAGTTTGTGAAGGCCTGGAGTTAGGGCTTAGAAAGTTACAGCCCAAAGAGCAGACGCTTGCTTTCTTGAAGTTCTTGCATCAAGAGCTTCTGCTGTCTGCTTGACAGCAGAATTGGTTGTTGAGAAAGCAAGGAATTTTGAAACACCGTCTAGGGAGGCAGTCATACCCACTCCAACCTCCCAGTAAACCTACAGATGCCTTCTCACTCCAGGACTTTCTTCCTAAATGTTGTATATCCACCTTTTATGGTGTGCATTCTAGAGTAAACCTGATGTCTCAGAGAATAATAACAAATACTCATTGCTGGAATCATCTATGCTGACTCCCTTGAATAGAGAAAGTAGAAGCTTATAGAGGTCAAGCATTCTCAACGTCGAATAATTCATGGGTTGTACAACCAGGATTTGCATCTGCACACCTCAAACTTCAGAGGAGGAATCCATAACTCTATTTCATAAAGTTCTTCCAGCTTTCCCCCATAGTTCTCTAGATATTTTGTCCTCTTTCTTTTCAGTCTGACTGATAAATGTACAGTGAGGATCTTACAATAGTTTGTATTGCTTGAAGAGAAGTAAAGTACAGAGAAATGGTTAATTTTGTTTTAGTCTCCTTTATAACCCCAAATATTTATTTCTAAGGGTGTTTTCAGCTGTTGTGTTATCCCCAGGCGTGAGATCCTTCATGGCATCTCTCTGACCACTCTGACAGCTTCTACTTCTGTTTTCAGAAAGTCTTTCTTTGAAAGGTAATGGAGAAAAGGCCTCAAAATAGTTCTTTTGTGAGCCTTTATATAAACATGTTTTCAGGTATCTAAGAAGACAGTTATATCTCCCTCCAAGAGTTTGACTCCCTTTCCTTTTCTTTTATATCCAGATACATCCCAGATACTAGACACATTTGTTAACTCAACTTTGGCTCATAAATTTTTCTGGAGACAGAAAAGCTGCTTATAAATGCAACCTCTACCCTCTGTATCCTGATTCTGTCTTCTTTTTGTCTGACTGTTCACTATTGGGAGCATTGCTGTGCACACTGATGGGGAGGTGAGGAGGAAGTGATTGATCTTGATTCTTCAGGGTCTAGGTTGCTCTGACCAAGCTCAGAGGCAGAGGAAAACAAAAGGTATTGAGAGAAATCAGGGCTCAAACTGAAGAACTGATGGCACTGGGCTTGTCTCTGGTACAGCAATACCTATAAGGTGTTTTATGTTGGAAGTTACTGCCCTGTAGTAAAAAGGTTAGTGCTGAAATGAAAGCTAGAGTCAAAGGCTGGGGTCAAAGGAGCAAAGCTCTTCCTTTCTATGAGGGTGCCTGGAGCTCCATAATGTAAACTAGTATGTTTATGTTCTGCTACAGCCTTAAAAGAAAAGGGTGATCTCAGGCCCAATGACTCTGTCTCTGTCTCTGTCTCTATCTCTGTCTCTGTCTCTATCTCTGTCTCTGTCTGTCTGTCTGTCTATCTATCTGTCATCCATTTTCATTACTGCTAAAAAGATATACCCACTCACTTGATCATCCTCCATCTTGGGATCCCAAGTCAGAGCCAAAAAAAGAAGTAGGAGGGAGAAAGTAAATGGTGCTATCTGTAGAAGGAGCTGGAGTCCTCTGTTAGTAATCCTGTAGTACTTCTTGGGGACTAGAAAGATATTGGTGCTGATGACATTGATAACATAATGTTCCTGTTAGGAGTCCTACTGTATGCATACCTACTCTGTACTTTAAAAAATCCCTTTCTTTGGGTCATTCACAATTGCACACAGAGCATGGTCTCCTCTGTTTCCCCAGTGCAGAACTCCAAGTAGGTGGTCAGTAGATTATTTCCAAATGCTGAGAGTGACACAGTGCTGGCCAATTGTCATTTAGACTAAAGTGGCTCACAATCTCTGCCTTGAAGTCCTAGCCAAGATTCAAAACCGGCAACAAATACTTATACCTGAGTGTCTGCAGTGCAAACAGGGAGGGCCACACAAAGCCTGACTTTGTCCTGGAACTAGGAGATTTTGGGGAAGGAGGCCACAGCTGGAGCTAGTTTACAAAGGATGTTTGTTGGCTTGAACTAAAGGTGGAGGTGGAGAGTAGTACTTCAGGCTGGGTGTGGAAACCTAGTCAGTTTCTTTTTTATTTTTTCTCTCTTACTGGTTTTTTTTTTTTTTTTTGAGTGTGTGGTTCCTAACCTCCTGTTGGGTGTGGTTTTGTTCTGTACTATCTTTCATCTCTTCTAGCTTTCTTTTCCTTCAGTTTTTGCATCAGTTTCCGCAAGTTGATGGGATCCATCTTTGTCCTCTAACCTACTTGTAATCTCTTTCTCTTTTTCTGCTTTTCTGTTTTCTCTTTCAAAACTGATGGAGAAATAAGATACTTTCATTACAAAGAACATCTGAAGGAATTTATGACCACCAAACTAGCACTCCACTATGTGGTTGCTTTCCCTTTATCAGACGTTAGGCAGGAGGTCTCCTGGGCTACCAAAACAGTTCTTGAACAGGGAATGAGAAGAAAAGCAGACCATTTTGCAGAAGCACCAGCTAGATTCATTTCTTAGAGGAGAGCAGAAATAACTGAGAAGTCTTAAAATTGGATCCTCCTATTTAACAGTCCTAAAGAGTTGATTTGAGTCTGCCTTCCCTCTGCTCTTAACCTGCACGTGGCTTGTCCTTGTCTTTCCCTCCTGCCTCTGAGAGAGCACGAAGAGGATTTACCCAGTGGTTTCAGCATATGCACTCAGTTCCCAGTGTCAGGGCACTGGATGGAGCCCTGGACTGTAACAACCATAGTGGCTATGTGCAATCCTGGGTACCTGAGTGTGTGCATGTGAACCCACACACAAAGGCATGCACCTGACACTTTTGTCTGGTTTCCCCACAGCTTGGGAGTCCCTGATTCTCTGTCCCCTGGTTTCTCTTTCTTCCATCAGATTTTCCTGTATAGAACTCTCTTGTCTTACCCTTATTCCTTTGCCCATGCTCACCCTTCTCCATCTCCTCCCAAGCCAGTTTCTAACTTATATCCTCATCTTCTTAAAATGCATTAGGATATAATTTTAAAGGGCCTGGACTTTGGAGTTAGGCTGAGTCCAAACCAAGGCTCCTCTGTGTGATTTGGGGCAAGTTACTCAGCAAAACCTCAGCATGCTTTTTCTCCCCCTGGTACTGGGGATTGGTAATTCACAGAGCCTTCACACTGAGCTACATCCTCCATCCCGCTTTTAAATAATTTTGAGACAGGATCTAATTTGTCCAGTTGCCAAGACTGGGTTCAAACTTTCTAACCTCCTGACTCAGCCTCCTAATTTGCTAGGATTACAGGCAAGGGGTTAGCACACTCAGCAAGCATATTCAACTTTTTAGCGGTTGGGGTTTCTGTGAGGATGAATAGCATCCCTCAGTAAGTTATTGTTCTTAGTATTGTTCTCACCATTTTCTTTTTCATTTGGGTTGTTTCCAGGACTTAGGTATTACAAATTCTGCTGCTATAAACATGGGTGCACATATATTATTGTGGTATGATGTTTTTAATTCTTCTAGGAAGATTCCCAGAAGAGTAATAGCTGGGTCAAATGGGACCTCTAATTCTAGATTTTTGAAGAATCTCCATACTGATTTCCACAGTGGTTGCACCAGTCTACACTTCTGCCAACAGTGAAGAAGTGTTCCTTTTCCCCCACAACCCCACCAGCATTTATTATTAGTTGATTTCTTGGTGATAGCCACTCTTTCTGGAGAGAATGGAATCTCAGTGTTGTTTTAATCTGCACTTCTCAAATGAGCAATGATGTTGAATGTTTTCTCATATATTTACATGCCATTTGTATTTCTTCACCTGAGAATCATGATGCCTATTTTTGGATTGCTAACCACCATTTTCTACTTCTTAAATCTTTATTGCTTCCTATTCCTTAGCTGATCCAAGGGTCAAGCTGGGAAAAGAATGTAAGGACCCTGTAAACAACAGATTAAGTTCTATTCTTTTGGAGAGACTAAATGCCAGTGAGAGCACTAGAGAAGAGTAGGAATCCCCCTGGTACTGGGGATTGGTAATTCACAGAGCTAGCTGAAGTTCTGATATATAATTCTCAGGACAAAGAAACTTCTTTTTATCAAAAGACTTATTACAGGTCATGTATGGCAGTATGTTTTTCATATATCCTCATTCAACTCACAACAGTACTACAAAGTGGATGTTATTCTTCCCATTTTTCAGATAGAATGCTTGAAGTGGATAACTAACATTTTGGAACCTGACAAGAAATACATGCAAAGGCAGCTCTTTATCCGAGGTGATTTCTGCTATTTTGGAGCTAAGAGGAGAACTGATGCATTCTTTCCTGGTCCTGATTTTCTGTAATCTTCACAGTGGTTGACTCTCACCTCCTGTTCTCACTGGCTTAGCATCTCTTTAGGACAATGGGACAGCAGAGAGATGGCCCGGTGATCTCCATAGCAATGCCATTGCTTTTCAAACTTCACTATTCTTAGGAATTCCCTATGAGTTACTAGGCCAAGAGTTGGCAAAGTTTTCTTTCAAGGGCCAAATAACAAATATTTTCAGCTCTATGGTCTCTGCTGTGATGCAAAATCAGCTTTAAAATTATATGAATCAATAGGTGTGTCAGGAAAATTTTGTTGACAAAAACATAATGTGGCTATAGTTGGGTATATTTGGCCTTGACAACTGCCCTGGATGATATGGACATTACAGCCCATGAAGTTGAGGGACTTGGAAAGGTGCAGACAGCTTGAGGACTTTCTGACTTGGACCCTTGCTGAATCATACCCTGCAGGTGGTGTTCCAGGCTCAGAGAGAGAAGTGTTCATCCTCACTCTCCACGAGGGAACTGGTTGAATTTATTTTCACCCACAGAAAGCATGAGGGAGCCTCAATGAAGATGACAAAGTTGATCTATGAATTTTTTAGTGCATCTATATTTTCTCTTCAGTCCAGGAAAAGCTCTTCATTAAAGCTGATTTTTTATGCTAAATGACCCAAAGGAATTTGACCTGTTTTCATTGATTTTCTTTTTTTGCAACTTTCTCCCAGTAGTAGGAGGAGAGAGAAGAATGTAAAGATTAAAGTCTCTGGGGAGTCTAGAACCCTCAATATGACTAGCTCCCAAACACAGACACCTGCACGCAACTCTGGCAGATTTATGCATCATCTTAGTCATAAGTCTATTTGTCCATGACTGGTCATTGTGTTTAGAAGACCACCTGATTGACTCTTCTTTAATAAGAAGCAATTATCTCCACTTCAGCTAAACCTAGAGCTATCTCCATGTATCGATATATAATGAACTAGCTAAGCTATCTCCTCTTCCCTTTAATTGGATCTAAGCAATGTAAATAGGGCTAACTGAAGTTCTGATATATAATTTTTGATGCTAGACACAGTCACTGTTTTCCTGCCTTGATGTCTCCCTAAATGGTTGAGCCCAGTAAGATGCAGAACTAATGCACCAGGACTGTTTACTGGGTTTGAGCCTTGAGATAAGAGGCTTTGACTCTCTAGGGCACAAAATTTTTCACATCAGAACTGAAGCACCACTGTATAAACATGCTACTTCAATTGTGTTATGCAGATTGGTCTTTCTGCATATCTTTCTGCATATTGAAGAAATGCTTTCAGGCCTTCTAGCAAGTCCAGCTCCTAGTACTTACATAATTCCTGCCATTCTCCTAGTCACTCATCCTCTAGCCACTCCCTTCTTCACAAATTAATGAAATCTTTGTTAGGCAATGGCTCAAGGCCTTTGTTTTAATCAACCTTCGTATGGGCCAGACTCAGGATCCCTTGACCCCAATAATTATAAATACATCTTAGTGTCTTTACTCTCACTGTGGGTTACACTAGGAAGTGGTAGATTGGAATTAACTTGGTAGAATTCTAATAACGTTTCCATGGGATTACAAACATAAACTTCCTGGACCACAACGATGATGGGAAAAGAGACTTCTATAATTATGGTGAGGCATTTCTCCATGATTTCTTGTTCTTTCCAGAAGGAAACAGATCCAAGTAGAAAAAAATAAGACATTAATGCTATTATTTAATGGCATTTATTAATTAAATATTATGATTAATTTTTTGGGTTTTGGATGTAGTCAAATCTGAGTTTCACTGAGCTATTTACTAGAAGTGTGAGTCATGCCACACTAATCAATAAAAGTGTTTTTAAAAATTACAGAAATTAAAGCATTCCCTACATGAGAGTTCTATTCCTACCCTTAGGATAATAATGCTTTATTATCTTTTCAGTATTTTTAAAATTAAAGTTATAAAGTTTTTCCAAATGGTCATATGCTGTTTATTATGGTAGCTTTTATTATTATTCATCTATGCCTGCACCAAAGATATGTCTTTCTTTTTGATCAGAATACTTTGTACCAGTGTACCATAATACAATCAATTTATACCTTTTAACCTATTAAATATCAATATTATCATAGTTTAAATAAGGATAGTGATACTAACTATCTCATAGAGTTCTGAAGATTGATTGATATTTTATTTGGAAGAGATTGAATATAGAATTCATTGTATTAAAAATCAATATAATATATAATTCATGCCTTATATCTACATATCATGGTGTAAATTCATGTAGTTAAGGATATAAACACTACAGCACAAAAATGAGAGGGCATAAATAATAATCCTGATGCAGTGGTGCATGTAGTCGAAAGTGCACTTGGTTGAATCAGCTTGAGCCTGGGTTCTACAGCTGACAGCCCTGTGACTGAAGGGTTTCTCGGTATAGTACTTCAGTGTTCTTATCAGTGAAAACAAAAACAAAACAAGCAAAAGATGACTGCATCACCTTGACTTTCTGTGTTTTTAAATAATGAAAGCACTTCAAAAGTCTTTGCTAAGTTCAATAAATGTTGAATGCATGGATTGATTGTGATATCTAATTGATCATGTGTACTCAAATAAAAGTAAACATTACTGTGTAGATAGAAGTTGTATTGAAAATGTAGCTGCTGTGAGAGTCAACATGTTATGACTTGTGTCTAGTTGTCTTCTCAAAGCCTCATTTGTCATAGGTGGGCTTTTTCAAAAGTGGTTATATCTAGAAGGTGTGATGCTGGGGTTGAATCATGGTTCAATGCTAGGATCAAGGTCACTTGGATTAAGGATGTGAATGCTACCCACCCTAAGTATTCTAGGTAAGATATAAGGGATACATAAGTTATAAGAAAGTGCTGTGGTCATCCCTTGTTGCTTTGCTACCTTCTACCCAACATGAACTATTTTTCCTCTGTGATGCACCCTGATTTGGAGCTAGTCAATTAAAGTCTGAAACTATAGATAAAGTATGAGCTAAATAAACCTTTTCCCCTTTAACTTTGGGTGTCAGGTATTCAGTCTCAGCAATGAGAAAAGTAACTAAGACACAATTTAATCTTGGCCCAAAGTCATAGAATTTCATAGTACAAAATTGTTCACACCTCTGTATAGGTCATCCTCAGGTTCTGTGTGCTGGTGTGAGCTCTTTGGTATAGGTTACAAAGCACACCAGACACAAGACTAGTCTCATATCACTGAAATATCTGGAGACCTTCTGTGTAGCCAAAGTCTAATTCTGCCTAACTCTTTAAGGCAGAATTCAGGAGACTTGGGTTCAGTAAAAGAACTTTTTCACAGGCAGGACTGAGTATAGAAGGTCTAGGCCCCACCAATTTCCCTGGAAAGCCTGTGTATGCAGAGACCAAGAGGCCATAGGCTACAATGTTATGGGGGAGATAGGTATTTGAGATAGATAGTTTCTTGGATTGGGATATTCAACATGGATGATCCTGAGAAGCAGAAGCAATTACATGTTTTCCTGACAATGGTGAAATTGCATTAAAGAAATGTGCTCTGGATTCATTATTCAGTCTATTACCCAAGGTATTTTGATAATTTCTATATTAATACAAAAGGAATGGAGAGTTGGTATTTGTCATAAGAATATCTTACAAAAGATATTCTAGCTCCTGAGGCTGATTTTATTTGACAGGATTTTTCCAGAGATAATTAAGTTAACATAAGGTGATTAAGGTGGTTTTTAATGTAATATGACTAATGTCATAGGGACACTACACTACCAAGAGAAGTTTGGACACAGAAGGAGGCATTAACAGATGAAAGATGATATGAAGAAACAAGGAGAATGCTCCGTGAAAACAGGGGCAGATTGGGGTGGTGCAACTAAAAATCCAGGAAAACCCAAGGTTACCAGAAGCTAGAAGAGAAACCTGAAACAGATCATTCCCTACACCTTTTGTGGTAGCATGTCTATATCAACACCTTAATTTAAGACTTCCAGTCTCCAGAACTACAGGATAATAAATTTATGTTGTCCTAAAGCGAGCACACAGTTTGTGGTACTTTGCTATGGCAGCCCTAGAGGGAAAAATAAAGCATAGTAATACATCAGCATTCTTGTTCTGGGTGTTCTAGCAAAGAGAAAAATCACAAATATATGATATACATGTGAGAAAAATAAAATCAAACCTTGCTATTATGGAACTGGTAAAAATTCAGAGTAAGATACACAATCTGAAACAAGATTGAATAACTTGGCCTTAAAAATGTGACAAAATAGACAAACTTATGCATGGTGAAAAAAATAAAGCGAAAAGAAATATAGGAAACATTTTAATTTCCGCTGACATATCGGAGTTCACTAGACTTAAATTGACTTACTGTTTTGGTTCTGAATTTCTGTCTTGTAGAGTAGATCTGGTTTTAAGATAAGAGAAAGAAGGTCATAGCTGTTGAAGTCAAAACTTGCTCATAGGTGATATAATTTGTGGAAATAGAGAGCTCTGCTGGCTTCCGTTTGGGTTTTAGGGCAGAAACAGGATGTGGGTTGTGCTTCTGCTTCTCCTGTTTTCGAGTTCACATACCCTCTGGTCAATACCAAAATAGCTCTGCTGAAGTTCAGGCTCCTTTCACACCTCCCACAGTCAGAGAAGGAGTTGGAGTGCTGGGCTGTATGTGGCACATACTGAGGGAATGGGACAAAAGTGAGGAGGTTTTTTTTAATTTTATTTTAAAGAGAATAAAACAAAAGAGGACAGATATAAGCAGGTCAGAACAGAACAAGGTAGGCAACATAGCACTTCACAACAAGACAATTGGATATTAACAGTAGCTATCATAATGTCTCTTTCTTTGAAATAGTTGAGCTCAGCTTTACACACAATAATGTCAAACATAACAAGGTAGAATAAAACCACTCAAGAGAATGGAAGTATTCCAAGGCATTCTGAACCAAATAACCGAAGATGAACAATGACTGCTATACTATCTCATTTTCCATAAAAATTTTGTTTTTACTATCATACATATTAAAATCCAATAAGACACAACATGATAGAATCAATGGTAGTAGAAAAACAAGAGCATGGTAGGACTTCAGAACAAGATGATATTAAATCAACACTGGCTGCCATATTGTCTTGTCTTCAAAGTAACTATTCATAAGATCACATATATTAAGATCAAACAAAACAGAATAAAGACATTCCAACCAATGAATGAAAACATAAGACTTCAAAGCAGTATAATGGTGAACCATGATTTCCATAAAATCTTCTGTACTCTTACCATTTCTTACACTAGGGTGATTATATGGTATTTATACAGGTGAGTTTGATTTATTCCACTTATGAGTATAGATTCAAGATGCATCCATTTATTTATAAATATCTCAATGTGATCATTCTTTATAGCTGAGTAGTATTCCATTGTATAAAAGTACCACAATTTTTTTTATCCATTCCTCGGTTGATGGGCACTTAGGTTGTTTCCAAGATCTGGCTATTATAAATTGTGCTGCTATAAACATGGGTGCCCATATATCACTGTGGTAAGATATTTTCAGATCTTCTGGGAATATGCCTAAGAGTGGAATAGCTGGGTCAAATGGGAATTCCAATCCCAGGTTTTGAGAAATCTCCAGATTGACCTCCACAGTGGTTGCACCAGTCTACACTCCCACCAACAGTGCAGAAGAGTTCCTTTTTCCCCACAGCCTCTCCAGCATTTGTTGTTGGTAGTTTTGTTGATCCTGGCCATTCTTTCTGGAGTGAGATGGAATCTCAGTGTGGTTTTAATTTGCATTTCTCTAATGACCAATGATGATGAACATTTTTTCATCTATTTATTTGCCATTTGTATTTCCTCATTTGAGAACTGTGTGTTCATCTAGGATGCCCATTTTTGGATTGGGTCTTTGAGTTTCGGGTGTCTGATTTTTAAAAATTCTTTATAAGTTCTAGACAGAAGTCCTTTGTCTGAGGGACAGTTCACTAGATTTTTTTTCCCAGTTTGTAGGTTTTCTTTTCACTCTGCTGGAGATTTCTTTGGACATGCAGAATCTCTTTAATAAGATGTGATCCCAGTTATTGATTCTGGGAACTATTTCCAGTGCAGTTTGGTTCTTGTTCATGAATTCTCTATTTACCCCTATGTCTTCAAGATTTTTACCTACTTTGTCTTGCAACAGATTTAGTGTTTCTGTTTTAATATTTAGATCTTTGATCCATTTGTATTTTAGTACATAGTGATAGGCATGGGTCTAATTTTTTTTTTTGCATATGGATAGCCAGTTTTTCCAGCACCATTTATTAAAGAGACTGTCATTCTTCCAGGGAACATGCTTGGCCCCTTTATCAAAGATAAGGTGGTTGAGCGTGTTTCTAGCTGTACCTTCTGGTCTATTCCATTGATCTTTAGGTCTGTTTTTATTCCAATACCATGTTGATTTTATTACAGTAGCTTTGTAGTATAACTTCAAGTCAGGGATTGTGATGCCTCCTGCCTTGGCTTTGCTGCTTAGAATTGCCTTTGCTAGTCTAGGTCTTTTCTGGTTCCAGATGAATTTTAGGAGTGATTTCTCTAGTTCTATGAGGTATGTTAGTGGTATTTGCATTGGGATTACATTGAATCTGTATAACAATTTTGGGAGAATGGCCATTTTTACAATATTTATTCTTCCTATCCATGAACAAGCGATGTCTTTCCATTTACTGAGGTCCTCTTTGATTTCTTTTTTCAGGGTATTATAATTTTCCCTGTACAACTCTTTTACATCTTTTGTTAGGTTAATTCCTAAATACTTCATTTTTTGGATGCTAGTGTGAAGGGTGTGGCTTCTCTTATTTCTTTCTTGGTGATTTTGTTGTTAGTGTATAAGAATGCTATTGATTTTTGAGTATTGACTTTGTATCCAGCTACATTGCTGAATTTATTTATTATATCTAGGAGACTTTCAATGGAGGTTTGGGGTCTTCTATGTAGAGTATCATGTCATCTGCAAATAATGGTAATTTAACTTCTTCATTTCCTATCTTTACTCCTTTTACTTCTCTCTCTTGTCTAATTGTTATGGCTAGTATTTCCAGTACTATATTGAATAGGAGCGGTGATAAGGGACCTCCTTGTCTTGTGCCTGATTTCACGGTAAAGGCTTTCAGTTTTTGGCCATTTAATATGACACTGGCTGTTGGTTTGTCATAGATGGCCTTTATCATATTGAGGTAAAGTCCATCTATTCCAATTCTCTGTAAGGTTCTTATCTTGAATGGGTGTTGGATCTTATCAAAAGCTTTTTCTGCATCTATAGAAATGATCATGTGATTCTTGCTTTTGGCTCTATTGATATGGTGGATTACATTTATTGATTTACATATGTTGAACCATCCCTGCATGCCTGGGATGAATCCCACTTGGTAATGATGTATAATCTTCTTAATAACTTGCTGCATCCTGTTTGCCAATATTTTATTGAGAAATTTTGCATCTATGTTCATTAGGGAGATTGGCCTTTAGTTCTCTTTTTTAGTTGGGTCTTTCTCAGGTTTTGGTACTAGAGTGATATTTGCTTCCAGGAATGACTTAGGGAGAATTGCTTCCCTTTCAATTTCATTGAAGAGTTTGAGGAGTGTTGGCATTAAGTCTTCTTTGCATTTCTTGTAGAATTTAACAGTGAATCTATCTGGGCCTTGGCTCTTTGTTGGTAGGGACTTGATTACATTTTCAATTTCATTAATAGAAATTGGGTTATTCATCAGTTTTATACCTTCTTGATCTAGCTTGATCCAGTGGTTCATGTGTTTCTAGGAATCTGTCCATTTCTTCTGTGTTACCGAACCTATAAGAGTAAAGGTTTTCAAAATAGTTGTTGATGATCTTCTGTATTTCCACAGGGTTGGTAGTGATTTCTCCTTTTTCATTCTGTATTGCATGAATTTGAGTCTTTTCTTTCCTTTTTTAAATTTGGTTGGCTAGGGGCTTGTCAATTTTATTCTTTCAAAGAACCAACTCTTTGATTCATTGATTCTTTGAATTGTTTTTTTTAGTCTCTATTGCATTAATTTCTGCTCTGATCTTTATAATTTCCTCCCTTCTTTTGGCTTTAGGCTTGGCTTGCTCTTCTTTTTCTAGATGTTTGAGGTGTAATATCAGGTGGCTTATTTGTGTTCATTCTGTTTTCCTAATGTGGAAACTCAGTGCAATAAATTTTCCTCTGAGGACCACTTTCATTGCCTTCCACAAGTTCTGGTAAGTTGTATTTGTATTTTTGTTTGCTTGTAGATATTGTTTAATTTCTTCTTTAGTTTGCTCTGTGACCCACTGATTGCTCAAGTATATTATTTAATTTCCATGTGTTTGTGGGGTTTTTGCAATTACCTTTATTGTTAATTTCCAGGTTCATGGTCCTATGCTCTGATAAAATGCATGGGATAATTTCGATTCTTTTGCATTTACTTAAATATGTTCTGTGGGTTAGTATATGGTCTATTTTAGAGAATGTCCCATGTACTGGTGAGAAGAATATATATCTTGATGTTGTTCAATGGAACACTCTGTATACGTCTATCAAATCCATTTGTTCACAGGTGTGATTCAGTTCTGTTATTTCTTTGCTGATTTTCTGTCTACTTGATCTATCCCTTTGTGTCAATGATGTGTTAAGGTCCCCTGTTATAATTGTGTTATTGCCTATTTGATTTTTCATTTCTGTTAATACTTGCTTTGTGGAGTTGGGTGCTCTGGAGTTTGGTGCATATATATATTTAAGATTGTTATCACTTTCTCTTGCAGTTTTCCCTTAACTAGTATGCAGGGACCTTCTTTATCTCTTTGGATAATTCTTGGTTTGAAGTTCACATGGTCTGCAAACAGAATAGCTACCTCCACTTTTTTTTGAGATCCTGTTACATGGAGTATTGTTTTCTATCCTTTGACTTTCAGTCTTTGAATTTCCTTTTGGGTTAGATGGGTTTCTTGTAGACAGCATATGGTTGGATGTTGTTTCTTGATCCATTCTGCCAGTCTGTTTCTTTTAATTGGTGAATTGATGCCATTTACATTAATGGTAATAACTGTTATATTTTGGTTTATTGTTGACATGTTATCTTTCTGATGTTGTATCTTAGCTTTCCATTCTGTTTAATTGTCTGTCCTGCTTAGTGGTCTTTTCCTATGTGTATCTGGAATGTCTTTCAGTATTCTTTGTAGCTTTGGTTTGGTGATCATGAAGTTCTTCAGCTGTTCTTTGTCATGGATGTATCTTATTTCTCCATCCATTTGGAAGGACAGTTTTGCAGAGTACATCAGCAGGGGTTGGAAGTCATTTTCTTTAGGGATCTGAAAAACTTCACTCCATGCTCTTCTTGACTTCATTGTTTGTGCTGAGAAGTCTGTTGTGATTCTGATAGGTTTTCCTTTATAGCTGGTCTGTCTTTTCTCTCTAACAGCTTTTAATATTTAATGTTGGATTTCTGGGACGGTGATTATTATATGTCTGGATGTAGTTTTGTTTTAGTTATGGCTATTTAGAGTTCTACCTGCCTCACTAATCCATATGTCAATTTCCATACTCATGTTTGGGAAGTTTTCAGCTATTACTTCTGTAAATAACCTCTTGATATCATTTGTGTTTTCCCCTTTTTCTTTTATCCCTATTAATGTTATATTGTTTTTCTTTGCATCATCTTGCAGCTGTTGAATTGTTATTTCCTGATTTCTTGTTGTTGTTAGAAGATATTTCCTGTTCACTAGCTGCAACCTTATCTTCAAGGTCTGAGATTCTATCTTCACTTTCGTTGAGGTGGTTTTTGTAACTTTCATTAGAGTTTTTGATTTCCTGTATATCTCTTTGAATCTGCTTAATGCATACTGTTGGTCTCTTAAACAGTTCATCCAGGGATTCTATCATTTTGCTTTGTTCCTCTAATTTTTAGGTATGTCTTCATTGGATACTTTCAGTATTTCTTTGACTACTTTTATCATTTCTTCTTTTACCTGGGAGAATATTTCTGATTTGAGTTCCCTCATAGCTTCCCGTACTTGCTTCTTTATTTCAGTTGATATCATTTCATGCATTTCAGGTGTATGTGTAGTATTTTCTTCTATGTACATGGCTCCTAGGTATTCTTGGGATTGGCTGGAGGTTTGAGATTGCATTTTGGTCTTTTGTTTTGTCATTTTCTTATATTTCCATGTTTCCAGCGATTTTCCAAAGCTTTCCCTTGCAGCGCAGCGCCGGCTTGGCTCTGCTTTTGGGGGGCCTTGCTCTCCTGGTTGAATGAAGGTCGCTGGGCACAGTCCACTCAAGCCCGTGGAATCTCTGGAGCCCAATCCAGTGTCCTAAGAGGGCTGGCCAGCACCAAGAAGCCTGGATTGATGGTTCCAAACTTTTCTAGGCCTGCCTCGGCGATCTGCAGCTTGTCTGGCAGTGTGGTGGCTTCCTGGCTCCTCCTTTGGTGGGCCTGGTTACCCTGGGTGAACAAAGGCTGTTGGGTGCAATCCACTCAAGCCCGCAGAACCTCTAGAGCCTGGTCCAATGACACAAGGCGGCTGGGCAGACACCGTGCTGTTGGGATTGAGGGTCCCAAACCCTTCTGGGCCTGCCTTGGTGAGCTGCAACTCACCTTGTGGTGTGATGCCAGCTTGGTGCCCCCTTTGGCAGGTCTGGCTCCCCTGGTTGAATGAAGGTCACTGGGCGCAGTCCACTCAAGCCTGTGTAACCTCTGGAGCCCAGTCCAATGACCCAAGGGGGCTGGGCTGGCACCCAGCCTCCAGGATCCATGGTCCCAAACTTTTCCAGGCCTTCCCTGGTGAGCTGCAACTCACCTTGCCATGTGGCACTGGCTTGGCTCCCCCTTCAGTGGGCCTGGCTCCCCTGGTTGAATGAATGAGGAGGTTTTTGAGAAAAGTAAGAGAGAACCATCTTTCTCCTCTCCTCTCAGCCAATCCCAAGGCCTATTTTTTCATATACAATTATAATTCTTGAATATAAGGGTCAGAAAATGCCCAGGCCACATACTCTTGTTTGCAAGGGCAAACCTGAGAGCAATTAGAAGTAAGATGGGATTTCCATAACATTAGGAGAAGACATTAAAAAATAAGTGCATTTTTCCAATTATCTTTCCATCTGACAGAGTATGAGAAAAGAAAAATCCAAGGAATTGTAGTCATGTATGACATAAGGTGTTATAAAATGTTTAGAATAGGTGTTTTTAGTTCAACATTACAGGTCTTTCTTGTAGATTTAACCTGAAGAATATTCTTTTGCTTTAAATGACCTTTGGATATTTTCTTAAAGTATGAATCCAAAACTTACTATCATCCTCTGGCCAACTCTTAGAAGGTGACCAAGAGATGAAGGGGGTAGGATGGAAGGGGAAGGGAATTAAAAAAGATGTTTTGTACATGTACCAACTTCCCATGATAAATGTGATAATTGTGTATTGCAAACATTTACTAATAAAAATTAAACTTAAAAATAATTTTAAAAAGTCTGAAGATTTAGGTCAGTAATAGAGTTTAATCCCTAGTATTAAAAAATTAAAATTAAATAAATCAATAACAAATAATGGAATCTCAGGGAGGGAGAGAGAGAAAAAGAGAGAGAGAGAAACTGCTAGTTCTGGTTTGACAGCAAAGTAATTTATCTCTCTTTATTAATAAAAGAGAGGCAATCAAAAGAGAAGTGGAGCATGGGGTTATGGTTACACCTTTAAACACATAGTGACCTTGTCTATGTAGAAATGTGCTTCATTCAATATATCAGACTCTCAATGCCAATCAACATAACTATTGCTATTTTTTGAAAAGAAGCAAAGACTATAGGTAAGCAGAGAAAGAACTAGATACGGGGAGAGAGAGAGCCAAAATTCTTCTTTTCTGTGAGGACAAAAGGAAGAAAGTAAATTGCCTATGTCTATCTTGCTGACTTGTTGCATATCTGGGATCAGTGCCTAAATATTTTTATTTCAATGGTGATCAATTCAATGCAGTATAATTCAACCCAACTCATTAAGAAGCTACTGGATAAAATACATTTCTAGAATATGTGCATACAGCCTCTGTCATCAAGGAGTTTATGATTTAACGTTAAACAGTATGGGAGAAATGAAGGACAGTATAGAGTATGAGGACAGCAAAGGCCTCAACCTTGACTGTACATTAGGATCATTTGTGAAGTTTCAGTAACATGCTAAACCCACTATCAGAGGTGAAAATTTAATTGGTATGGGATGAGGTCCAGGAATTGGTATTTTTTAATCTCCTCACATAATTCTAATGGTCCAGTGGGGTTTAGAAGGGCTACATTAGGGCAGCAGAGAGGAACAGAGTATTTAAGGTTGTGAGGAGGAGGTAAAAAATGTTTAAGGCTTTATTTAATAAGGTTTGAAGACTTGTTTGGATTCCTACATGTGGAGTTTGGGATAGGTGAACCTTCCCTGGGTGGGAGGAGTCATATGGACAAGACATGGAGGAGAAAAAGCTTGGGGCATGAAAAGTGAAGAGCTCTCTTGGTTTGTGTTGTTCCCAGAACACCAAGAAAGTAAGGAGTCACATTCATTAAAAATGGAGTGAATACTGCATTGTCCAGGTGTACAGCAAGTACTGACAGAGCTAGAAGCAGAATGGAAGTCTTTTGGTTCCTAGCTCACACCAGGAACCAAGGAAGAAGAATCCAAATAGAAGTCTTACAGCAGGGCAAGGTAGCCAAACCAGAAGCTCTTCTAACACTGGTGAATTTCAGTACACTGGACAAAAGTATATTAGGAGCCAGAGAAAATTTTCCAGTGTATTAGCTTGAGGGGAAGGAAGTTCTTGAATTCCTTTGACAATATAGTGAATAGGAAAAGGGTAGTCCTCTGTGAGCCACCATCTTAAATATAGTGAAGACCAGAGATTAATTTTTTCCAGATGCAGGGATAGGACTTTTGCCTGATTTCACCATCAGTTATTTCCACATTTATTTGAATTCTCCATTGCCCTGTACTGCATCTTGGGAGCACCTGCCTCCTCCATACAGCATAGCTATGTATTTCTTATCCATCTAATTTTTATTTGAACACTTATGACTCTGTTTCACCTATAGATTATGAGATTCGTAAAGGTAGCACCAGATTGTACTCAAATAAATTCAAATTTTAATAGGTCTCTGAGATACATATTATAATTATTAATTTATTTAACAGGTAGTTAAATGATGATTATTTTGCTTTAAATGTCTATTCTAAAACCTCTCATGGAAGTGTGCTTATTGAGCCTGTGTCTCTCCTTCTTGATTTGTTGACCTGACTATTTCTTACCTATTCAGTTCTTTGCAAGTCATAATCCAGGTATCTAATCTTTCTCCTGGGTGAATTGAGATCTGCAGTGTTGATAGGATTCAACTGGATTAGCCCTTGGAAATGTGATTTGTAAGTGGAACAGAAAATAATAAACCATGGCAGTGGAAAGACAATTTTTGATGCAGGCAGATGGGTTTTAAACAGTTGGCATAGGGCCACGCAGTTGGGCTGTAGGCGAATGAGGATAACAGTCCTAACATTAGCAATGGCCAGTAAGCGTATAGTTTCTGTATCTTAGGGTCCTTATCAGAAAGGCCACAACATATGAGTAAGAAACACTGCTTTAGATATGTGATCATTCTGCTTACTGAAGCACAATCAGCTGTAAAACCAACTTTAAGTTAAAAGCTGGTGCAAGTTTAAATTCGGCTTCAAAGCCATGTCTCTGTCCTTGGTGCTGAAAAAAATCAACAGTGTTATGGCCCTCCTCATCCTGAAAATGGCTGTTATTTCTGTAATGTTGTGGTGCACTGAAGGGTAGAGGGTGAGTATAGGGACAGTTGAATGGGTAGGCTGGAGAGCATTGTAGTTGTGCACCTCATTTTCATAGGGGAGAGAATAGTGGTGATCAAAACTAAAATTTCCCATGTATGTGCCTGGTTGACATGGATGTCTGAGAGCAGCTTGGGAAGTCAGCCTCAGCAACTTCAAACTGCTTTGTGTTTCTGATGTAGCATGTAAATATTTCAAGAATTATTCTTATTAAATAGTATTGAAACTGTAAATATCAAGCCTGAATTTAAAGCTATGCTGTATTCCCTCATTTTTGTATCTTGCAGCAGCTGTGCTATTGTAACTCATTTACATTTAAAGGAATTAGGCTGATATGTTTATGGACATTTGCTATCACATAATACAACATTTTAGTTTATTCATCTTATTTCATTACATAATAAAACATTGACATGTAGTGGATGTTAAATATATTCCTTTAAATATAAATAAATAAATAAATGACATTTGATTATGTGTGGAAAAGATCTAGAAAGAGGACCATTACTGAGAAAGATTTCATTTTTCTCCATATTGATTCCTTTCAATTGGAAATGGTGTACATTTATAATGGTACATAGCATCAAAGTTTTAACAAATGATAACTCAACATTACCATATCTCCAGACTGAAGGTGGTAGGTAAGGTGGTAATCAAAACAAAGTTAGTTACTGAATCTGAGATAATGTTAACATTTTACATTTTTGTTTTGCTTTAAACTCTTCAAAGTCTAAAAGTACCTAAGTCCATCTGATGTCTACAACATGAATGTGAAGTAGATTACTAAGAAATAGACTATATATGATAAAACTAGGGCCCAGATACAGTAAATGACTTGGCTAACAAAACGATATAAATTATAGATGATCTTGAAAGGCCCATCTAGATCTCTTGATTTCTGGTCCAGAATTCTTTCCAATGCCCAGTGGAGGTCAAAGTAAAAATTCAGATACAGGCCTCCAAATCTTATCTGCTATATAGTTGGATCTATGAAGACTTGATGACCTTTTGAGGAAGGTTTTCTCCCAGCTATAGACAACTTATTCCTTTCATGAGTGTAATAGAAAGAGTAGAATTATCTGTGTGTCCCATTATTTTACTTAGCAGGCTTAAGATAAGTCTTGTCCTTTGATTTAAAGCCTAGCCATTTTATAATTTTAAAAACATTTTTAGTTTTTTGTTTTGGTTACTCTTAAATTCAGGGCAGTTACTGTGGGTCCCCTTAACACTTTCCTAAAAAGAAAAACAGATAGCATCTATGTTAGGTATCTAATATTCATTCATTCATTCATTAGTGAAATTTTCCCTTAGTAAGTGTGCTTACTTTCTTGTGGGGAACCAAAGGTTATTAAGTCCTAGAATGTGTTGGAGGACACATTACAAAGCTATGAAATTTTGAGTCATAATGTTAATAGCTTAAGACAGAAGCAAAAGATCTATCATAAGGTGATATTTAATCAATTGCTAAATAAGTATTGTAGACAATAATTTCATGGTTTTGAGATATTATATATTGATTTAAGTAGATTGAATTGGAATGAGTGTTGCTCCAGGGGTATATTAGTACAGGGAAAGGATTAATGAAAATTTCCACCAAAATTCAGTGAAGATGATCCCTGAGGCAGGAAGGCTTTTGGAAAAAAAGAAAGAGAAAAATAAAGCTATTAGTTAATCTCGAGTGCCATGAAATGAAAGGAATGACATTCTGCTGTTGAGACTGAAGTTGTAATCTCTCAAGCATTAAGTAGAAAACAATCAGAGACACAGACATTTATTTATTTTTAAAAATCCTTACTGAGCCAAGGATAGAAAGTACTCATATATACACTGTCATACATATGTATGTGGAAACTAAAAACATCCATCTCATGGAAGTAAAGAATAGAATAGTGGTTACCAAAGTGTGGAAAGTGTAGCCAGATGAATAGATAATTGTTGGTTAATAGGTACTAAAATGCAGTTAGATAAGAGGCTTAAGTCCTAGAAAATTGTACAGCACAGCAAGGTAACCATAGTTAATGATAATATACTGTGTTATTCAAAATAATTAGAAAAGAATTTGAATATTCAACTCAAAGAATAGATAAATATTTAAGGTAATGAATATGTTAATTTACCCTGATTTTATCACTGCACACAGCAACATTTGTTGAAATATCACACTGCATCTTATAAATATGAACAATTATTATGTGTCAATTAACAGTATTTTAAAAAAAGGAAAGGTGGGCACATAAAAACATCAGGTAATTTCACACACAGTGAAGAATGCATGTGAGAACACAATGAGAAGACAGCCTTCTACAAATCAAAGAAAGAGGCTTCAGGAAAAACTAAAACTGTTAACAACTTGGCCTTGCACTCCTGCCTTCCAGAAGTGAAAATCAATGTTGTTTAAACAAAATAGCAAAACTTATGGAGCCCATTTTGTTCTCTTATCCAGGATTAGGAATATGAGTAAATCCTATTGATAGCCATGGCTCCTGTTCTCTTGGTTTTCACAAACCAAGGGATGTATATTTTGCTATGGGAGCACAGAAGACAGTCCTGGATCAAGTGTTATGAAGGTTAGTTAAGGTTGCCTAGAGGAAATAATATTTTTATTGAGACCTAAAATTTAGGCCAGAAATAGCTAAGTGGGGAATAGAGGGTAAAGAGGGTTTAGAAGTATTGGAAGATTGTTCCAAGTGGACAGAACAGCATACATAATGGCTCTAAAATGTTAGAGTACTTGGCCTCTTGCAAAAGAAAAGCCTAGTTCATTACAGCCTAGTGTTTGAGGCAAGAAATCATGAGTTGAGGCTGGAGAAATAAGTACAGGTCAGATTATGCAGGGCCTAAGGGCTTTGAATGCAAAAGTGGGGCTGAAAAGGAGAGAAGAAAAGTATTTCTTGAAAAGTCTTATCAACAAAATGGCATGTGATTTTACCTGTCTTTGGGAGCTTTGTAGGGAGCTGACTGGAAGGGACAGATAGTCTAATTATGAGGTCGTCATAGTCATTTAAGCAAGAGGTGATGGTAGTGAACTGCAGTAGTAGGCATAAGGAGAAGCAAGTGGATTTGACAAATATTTAGGAGTCAGGCTCTAAAATTGGGGAAGGGTTGGATATGAAGATTGAGGAAGAGGGAAGAGGTGAGGGTACTCCCCAATTTTTGATTCTTAACTGCATTACAGTTGTATTTTGCCCATTACTGACTCATCGAAAGAATGAATCTGGCATAAAGTATAAGTGGTTTATTTTGTTGAGTCATCTATAGATAGATGCACACCTTTCCAGTCCTCGTCTCCATTGTGGCTTTCCCTTCTGGATGCCATATCTCATTCCTCTCATCAGACTTTGTGTAAATCCTAGGAAGACTCAGACTTAGGGCAAAAAATGGGAATGGAGTTGGAGGGAAGAATAACTGGAAAGTTAAACATGACCATACAACTTGACTTTTTCCCTCCAAAGGACAGTTTTTTCTCCCTACTTCGCTCTGATTTACAGAGTGAATTCCTTTGTTTAGCTTTGTCTTCTGCTCATGGTGTCAAACCAATGTTATTTGAAGAAGTAAACAAACAATTATCTGCACTGTGTTGGCAAGGAGAACCTGACCTTCATTACTCCACAGCTATAAGAACGTTATCTTTTCCCTTTTTGAATGCAAACAGGTTTATTTCCCTAGCAGATTAGAAAGAGGAAGCAAAGAAAGCCAGGGCTGATTCTGAGTAGGGTAAACCATCCTCTCCTTCAGCTATTTAGCTGAAAATCTGTTAGAGGTAAAACAAACATCATAGCAGAACTGTCATCTGCTAATCAAGATGTGTAAGTGACAGAGAGCCTGGGGAGGCACAGGGAGATGTTTGACAGATGGCTCAGCTTCTAGAAGACAGAGAGGGCACCTGAACCAAGATACAGGAGCCAGGGAAATAATGGTAGTTGAGCAATGCCTCACTCAAGCTTTTAGTAGGGAAGAATGAGGGGAAGTATTGGGAAGCAGCTTATCCAGACAGCACCTTCAAACTATTCCAGTCATTTTAGAGAAAACCTGGAAGGATTTTCTAATCTTTTCATTTTTGCATTAGAAACTAAAGGATATAGCTTTCAGCTTGCAGTGGAAATGGCAATGCTGCTGGATACAACAATTTTATATGCCTTGGAAACTGAGTTTCCAAGAGAGCTTTCCCATATGCCAGAGTGGGGTGTGATAGAGGTGTGACAGGGGCCCTTGTTTCCATCAGGTTTTCAAAACAGCCCCAAGAAGTTTGATATTGCTTGGCAGGAGCATCTTGCCAGCTGCTCTTGTAAAGTAATGAGGACTCCCCATTTGTGAGCTGTTTTCATCTTGGTGACACTTTTCAAAGCACTTCATCATTAGCCAGGCTGGAAATGGTTTTTAAAGATTTATTTGATCAAGCAAGTAGTTCAGGGTCAGACGGGCTGCTTTCTATATCCAAAGGACAATGCTTGGAGCTATCTATCCTTGGGAAGGCTCTGGATACACTTCTCAGGGATTTCACTGTTCCAGAATGAGGAAAGAGTAGAAAAGGGGTCCTCAGTGTTTTCTAGGAATGATGGGGCCAGAAGAGCATGTCATAGTCTGTGGAATTGGAGGAAGATCATTTTGTCTTCTACCTTTGAGACATGAAATGTGTTGAAAAATGTATCCTGTGACCCACAACTTCATCTTTTTCTCACATCAGAAAATATCAGGTTCTGAGCTGGAGTCTGTTTGAAGTGAAACCTACAAAATGACAGAATGAATTAGGAGGCTCTGACCACAGAGATTTCTAAACCCAAATTCTAGTTTTTTCAAGCTTTGGTTTAGATCCCCAATCATGTAGAAGATTATTTTGTTGTTGTTTTTTCAAAGAAGATATTCAGATTGGATTCAGAGTTCCTGAATCAGGTTCTCTCAGTTGAAAACAGACAACCTGCATTTTTAACAAACCTGTTGAGGGCATGAAGTTCACACAAAGTTAGTTTGTGAACTACTGTGTTTGAACGGCTGTTTCTGAACATTCTGCATCCCCTTGTTATAAGAGAAACCCACAGGAGTCAGAATGAGAGTGGATATGTGCTGCAGAAGGTGCTGAGAGCTCCAGTAGACAAGTGCAGGAGATTCACATCTAAAACAAAGGCTACCACCAGGCATAGCAACCAGATGTTGGAGATGCAAAGGGAGCTGTCAGGTCAGCTCAGGATGCCAAGAGTGTAGACTCTGATTCTGAAATGTCAGGGCTGCTCAGGAAGACTCTCTGGAGATTTGCCTGCTCCCAGAGAAGGTGATAATAATTGCATTGAAAATTCTGGAGAAGCAGAAGACTTGGAAATTTTAATCACTGTCTCAGAATGGCTTTGATTAAAATTCCCTCCATCCTTTCCTTAGGTGTGTCCTAAGCCTCTGTCATTCTAGCTGACAGGTAATTAGTACTTTCATTGGGGAAGGGAGGTACAGGCTGCTCAGATTAAGAAAGATAATGCATGTGAAGACACTGTACAAACTGTCCACAGATGGTAGGAAATGTTCCTAGGCCCACTATAGTTCATATTCTTGTCACCCAGGACCACACAGAGGCCTGAGGACACACCTTTGCTCAGGTTACCTTTTCACTGTTCAGATTGCCCTTCTGTTCCCTTTGCCCATAAACTTCACTCTTTCTTGAGGCTGAATTCAAATAAAACTGCCCTGCAGTTAGTCCCTTCTCTGTGGCAGAATTAGGCACCCTTTGTCCTCTATTAAGGTCATGTCAAAAAGGCAGCACAGGCTCTGGCATGTAGTAATTGCTTGATAAATATTACCTTTTTCCTCTAACTCACTATTTCTTTGTTTGCATTTTTATCTCCTCTAGTATAAGAAATGAATTTATTAGATGGGGTTGTAATTCAGTGATAGAGCACTTGCCTGGCATATGTGAGGCTTGGGATTAAATTCCCAGCAGAGACAAAGAACATAAACAAGTAAAATGAACTTATTTTTCTAGCTATTCATAATGAGTATGCAAAGCCTCATGAGTAGATGTTCAATAAATATTGTTGAACACAAAGATTAGGTTAGAAAAGGAAACTTGGAAAATGTGGAGTGGAAAGGAAAGACCTGCCATCCTAGCCAGAGCTGTTGGTGCTGATTGTTCTAAGAGTTAATCTAAGAACCATATGGAAGGAGCTGCTGTAATTTCAATCCATAAGCCATTATGAAAACTATGCCAACATATCTCAATTTTAATGTCAAAAAACTCTTTGTAAATGGTTGTGCTTTATGTTGTAGTTGCTTATAGTTCAGAACAATTCACCCCGTGTTTTCTTAATGCTTCAGTTTTTCCATCTACAATGTGGAATAGGGTCAAATCAAGACTATAATGAGTAATCCTGTGTTCCCTCTTCTCTAATACATTTTTAAATGAAGACAGATGTCGCTGGGGGTGGGTGTGTACAGCTCTTTAAAAAACCTAGACATTTGTTGCATGTAGTGGGAAGCACTAGAGGCAGGGCTTGAGGTAGAGAAAAGCATCACAATGTCTTTTTTTCTCCCTCATTGTTCTCTAAGACATATTCTTAACAAATAAGGGGAGAAAACAAGAATCTATTGCTTTGCTAGCATATTACAGGGAATTCTATTTAAGGTCAGATCCTTGGGCTAAGAGGAGTGGCATCACTAGGAAACTTTTTAAAATGTAGAATCTCAGAACCTATCCCCCAAAACGGAATCAAAATATTTTTAATGAGATCCACAAGTGATTCATATGCATATTAAAATTTGAGAAGCCCAGGCATAATCTTAAAAAACACTTGGGAAAGTGAAAAGGATAGATACAGGAGACACTGAAAAGTATTCTGCTAAACAAGATACAGTTAAATGGAACACATTTTCTTGTGAGAATAACTAGAAAACTGCTGTGTTGAGGTGGTCAGAGAAAGGGAGGAAGGGTTTTCATGTAGTTCTAGACTCACTCAGAGAGTTGACAGAGATGAAAACATCATTGTGTGACTCAGAGCAAAGAAATGCACTCACCTTAACACAAGGAAGAGGAGTCTAAATAGAATTTGTAAGAGAGTTTATAGCTTTCCTGGCACTGGCCTGTCAGATTTTCCACTGTATACTTATTTAGATCTTTCCAAACATTAATCTGTCTCAAAAGGACATCCAGGACCTTGTTCATAGGGTGGTGGCAGGTCAGTGCATTCTACTTCTGTTTTATAATAATTTATCTTGTTTTTATTTAATTGAAGTTTTAGGTTGATCCTCTAGGTCAAGAGTAGAAACTGGGTTTGAAAATCTCTGTGGGATATGTTGTACACTCACATGTATGTGTGCCTGTGTGTACACAATGAGTTTTACCTTACAAATGACATGTATTTTTTATTTAGAGAATAAAAGCAAAACAGAAAAAGGGGTAGAAATAATACAGAATTTCAAAAAATAACAGTAAGAAATGACTAGTCAAAAAATAACAGTAAGAAATCACTAGTTGATGAATTACATATTGTTATCTTAGAAGTAGTTGTTCAAGTTACAAAATCAAAGCATAAAAAATGGACAATCAAACAGTAGCAGTAGAAACTATTCTGTTTGATGAACTAACAAAAACTTAGTAGTATGGGTACATATCTTACACACTTAAACACACATATAATTATACCCTTTAGAGCACTTTCTTTCCCTTTCATTATTAAAATAATCTATTATACACTTTGGATCTTAGCACTTTTTCAGTTTTTTAGTATTATTGTTTATACTAGAGAGATGATATGATATTTACAAATATGAGTCTGATTTATTTCACTTATGAGGATAGTCTCAAGTTGCCTCCATTTACCTATAAAAGCCTCAAGATCATCTTTTTTATAGCTGAGTAATATTCCATTGTATAAAAATACTACATCATTTTCATCCATTCTGCAGTTCATGGGCATTTTGGTTGTTTCCAAGACTTAGCTATTACAAATTACTCTGCTATAAGCATGGGTGCAAATGTATCACTGAGACATGACTTTTTCAAATTTTCTGGGAAAACACCTAAGAGGGGAATAGTTGGATTGAATGGAACTTCCATGTTCAATGGAAGAAGGATAATCTCTTTAATAAATGGTGTCAGAAAAATTGGCTTTCCACATGCCAAAGACTGAAACTAGATCCATGTCTATCGCCATGCACAAAACTAAAGTCAAAATGGATCTAAGATCTAAATATTAAAACAGAAACACTAAATCTACTGGAAGACAAAGTAGGTAGAAATCCTAAAGACATAGGTATAGGCAAAGTGTTCATGAAAAAAATGCAAACTGCATGGGAAGTACTTCAAGGAATCAACAACTGGGATCTCATCTTATTAAAAAGTTTTTCATTTCAAAAGAAATTACCAACAAAGTGAAAAGAAAACCCACAGAATGGGAAAGAATTTTAGCCAGCAGTCCCTCAGACAAAGGCTTATATCCAGAACACATAAAGAATTGAAAAACATTAAACCCCCCAGATTCAAAGACTCTTTCCAAAAATGGGTATCTGAGATGAATGCACATTTCTCAGATTCAGACATACAAATGGCAAAAAATACATGAAGGAATATTCACCATCACTGGTCATTTGAGAAATGCAAATTAAAACAACATTGAGATTTCATCTCACTCCAGAAAGAATAGCTGCCATCAAGAAATCAACTAATAACAAATGTTGGCAAGGTTGTGGGGAAAAGAAACATTTCCCCAACTGCTGGTGGGAGTCTAGAATGGTGTAGCCACTGTGGAACTCAGAATGGCGATTCCACATAATATATGTTAACTTTTCATTACTGCAATAAAATACCTGAAGATAAAAAGTCCATTTAACTCACAGTTTAGGAAGCTTAAAACCATGTTATCTGCATGAACTTTGTTCTGGTAAGGACTTAATGGTGAACAAATTGTGGGTGGTAGTGACAGGGACATATATCAGAGATGCCATTATATCTCAAACCAGAAAGCAAAGAAAGCTGTGTAGGGCAAAAGTCAGGTTTTTCTAACAATCCTCTAGAGAAGTTGAAGGAGTCCCATGAGAACTAATTTCTAAGGCCATGGCCACAGTGATCTAAGAAACCTCCTACAAGACTTCACCTCCCAAAGATTCTATCACCTCTCAATGGCACCTTCCTGTATGCCATGACTTCCGTTATCACAGAACACTCAAATCTTATAGCTATAAGAGCTCAGTTTGGTAAGTTTTACTTATTTATTTTTCATGGTACTGGGAATGAACTCAGAGCCTTGTGTGTGTAGTCAAGTGCTCTACCACTGAACTACATTCTTAGCATGTTGACATTTGAAAATTGTATATACAAAGCTATGTATAGGCAAACAAAGTATATGTTATCATTATTACAGAGAGTTTCCTTGTGCCCCTTTCTAGTCAACTTCCCTGTCTTCCCACCCATCAAGAGGCAGGTTTTGATTTATGCCAGCTCTTAGACTTCATAAATAAGTCTTTTTGTATAATTATGAATCATATGCCCCATCATGTCTTACTTTTTGCTCAACACAGTGAATTTGAGATCCATCCATGCTGTTGTATATATCAGTAGTTTATTCTTTTTTATTGCTCAGTAGTAGTCCATTGTAAGAAGATATTACATTTGCCTTCCTGTCTTTTTACCAATAGATACTATGGTTGCTTACAGTTTTGATTCTTATGACCAAGGCTAATCTGAACATTCTTACAGAAGTCATTTTTTATAGAATGTGTCTTTATAGAATAAATATCTATGGATTTAAAATATGGAATCATAAAATAGTTGTAAGTTTAAATGACAGTTATCTTTAGTGGTGGTAACATTTTAGCTTCTCTCATCAAGAAAATATTAAGAGTTCTTTTGCTTATATTTCCACTGCTAGCAGCTAGTGTTACTAACCCTCATCTTTAGTCATTCTAATGGATACCTCATCATGATTTAAATTTATGACTTGTAATGTTGAGTGCTTCTTTTTAATGTGCTTCTTCTTCACATGTGCATCTCTTTTTCTAAAGCGTCTGTTCAAATCTGTTTCCTTTTTTAAAAAAATTATGTTCTTATATTGTTGATTCACAAGTGTTTCAGTCAGTTTTCTCTTACTATAACAAAATAGCTGAGGCAGCCTATTTATGAAGAAAAGAGGATTATTTAGTTTCCAGTTTCCTTCCTTCCTTCCCTCTTCTTTCCCTTCCTTCCTTCCCTCTTCTTTTCCTTCCTTCCTCCCTTTCTTGCTCCCTCCCTCTCTCTCCTTTTTCTTTTCTTTTCTTCTTTCTTTCTTTCTTTCTTTCTTTCTTTCTTTCTTTCTTTCTTTCTTTCTTTCCTTTCTTCTTTCTTCCTTTCTTCTCTTCTTACCTTTTTCCCTCCCTCCCTCTTTCTCTCCCTCCCTCCTTCCTTCTTTCCTTCCTTCCTTCCTTCCTTCCTTCCTTCCTTCCTTCCTTCCTTCCTTCCTTCTTTCCTTTCTTTCTTTTGTCCCAGGAATCTAACTCAGGATCTCCTACTTGCCAGGCAGGCTATGTGCCACTGAGCTATATTCCCAGTCCAAATGCCCTTTAATTTCTCTTGGTATTGTCTTGTAGTTTTCAGTAGACATCTTTCACTAGATTTCGAGATACTTAATCTTTTTGAAGAACATCAAAAATGGTATTTTAAATTTTATTTTTCACTTGCTAGTAGCTAGTACATATAAATTTAACTTATTTTTGGATATTGAAATTCATTTATATTTGTTTATTTTGCATAGAAAATGAAAACAATTGTATGTTGTATGATTTCAAACTTACAGAAGTTACATGATTCAAAACTTTCAGAAAAGTTGTAAGAATATTCTAAGAACTCCAATTTATTCTTTAATATGTTTTAAAATAGAGTAATATGTTATTTTTTCAAAATTTTATTTAAAGAGGGAAAAAAGCAAAACAGAAAAAGGGTAGAAATAATACAGAATTTCAAAAAAATAAAGAGTAAGAAATCTCTAGTTGATAAATTACATATTGTCCTCTTAAAAATAGCTGTTCAAGTTAAAAAATTAAAGCATACAAAGTGGACATTCAAACAGTGAGACTGCAAACAGTTCTGTTCAATGATCCAACAAAAACTTAGTAATATGGTTATCAGTCATGCACACTTAAACATACATGCAATTATATCCATTACAGAGCTTTCTTTTCCTCTCTTTTTTACAATAGCAATTACACATTTTGGTTTTTATTACTTCTACATTTCTTATTACTTTTTACACTAGAGACACAATGTGATGTTTCTAAATATGATTCTTACTTATTTCACTTGTGAGGATACTCTCAAGTTGTTTCAATTTACCTATGAAGGCCTTAAGATCAACCATGTTATAGCTGAGTAATACTCCCTTATATAAAAATAAACACATCTCTTTCATTCATTCTGTGGTTGATGGGCATTTTGGTTGTTTCCAAGATTTAGCTATTACAAATTGTGTTGCTATGAACATGAGTGCACATGTATCAATGTGATATGACCTTTTCAGTTTTTCTGGGAAATACCTAGGAGGGAATAGCTAGATTGAATGGAACTTCCAATCCTAGTTTTCTGAGAAAATTCCATACTGATTTCCATAGTGGCTGCACCAGTCTACACTCCAACCAACAGAGGAGAAGTGTTCCTTTTTTCCCCACAACCTCGCCAACATTTGTTTTCAATTGAGTTCTTTATGGCAGCTATTCTTTTCCAGAGTGAAATGAAATTTCAATGTTGTTTTAATTTGCATTACTCAAACGACTAGTGATGGTGAACATTTTTTCATGTATTTATTTGCCATTTGTATATCTTCATCTGGAACTGTGTGTTCATCTCAAATGCCCATTTTTGAAGAAGGTCTTTGAATTTGGGGGGTTTCATTATTTTTCAATTGTTTATGTGTTCTGCATATAAGTCCTTTGTCTGAGGGATTGCTGGCTAAAATTCTTCCCCATTCTGTGGGTTTTCTTTTCACTCTGTTGGTGATTTCTTTTGAAGTGCAAAAACTTTTCAATAATATGAGATCCCAGTTGTTGATTCTTTGAATTGTTTCCTGTGCCGTTTGCATTTTGTTAATGAATTGTCTGCTTACTCCCATGTCTCCAAGATTTCTACCTACCTTGTTTTCCAGTAGATTTAGTGTTCTTGTTTTAATATTTTGGTCTTTGATCCATTTAGACTTTAGTTTTGTGCATGGTGATAGGCATGGATCTAGTTTCAGCCTTTGGCATGTAGAAAGCCAGTTTTTCCAACACCGTTTATGAAAAAGGCTATCCTTCTTCCAGTGAACATGTTTAGCATCTTTGTCAAATATCAGGTGGCTGAGGGTCTTTGTAGTTGTGTTTGCATCCTGTAACCTGTTCCATTGATCCTCACGTCTATTTCTTTGCCAGTACCATGCTGATTTTATCACTGTGGCTTTGTAGTATAGTTTCAAGCCAGGAATTGAGATGCCTCCTTCTTTGCCTTTGTTGCCCAGAATTGCCTTTGCTATTCTAGGTTTCTTCTGTTTCCAAATGAATTGTAGGAGTTTTTTCTCTAGATCTGTGAAGTATGTTAATAGTATTTTGATTGGGATTGCATTAAATCTGTATAACAATTTTGGGAGTTGGCCATTTTTACAATGTTGGTTCTTTCTAGCCAAGAGCAAGGAATATCCTTCCATTTTCTAATATCTTCTTCAATCTTTTATTCAGTGTAGTATAATTTTCAGCATATAGGTGTTTTACATTCTTTTTTTTCCATTTTTTATTTAAAGAGAAAAAACAGAAAAAGAATAGAAATATTATACAATTTCAAAAAAGATAAACAGTAAGAAATGACTAGTTGATAAATAACATATTGTTCTTTTAGAAATAGTTGTTCAAGTTACAAAATTAAAGCACACAAAGGGGACACTCAAGCAGTGAGACTGCAAAAAAATCTGTTCAACCATCCAACAAGAACTTAGAAATATGGTTATCAATCCCACACACTTAAATATATGTGCAGTTATATCTTTTATAGCATTTCTTATTTTCTCTTTTTCACAATAGCAATTAAATGTTTTTTAAATTTTATTAAAAGAGAAGAAAAAAGCAAAGAAGAAAGGTTAGCAACAATACAGAATTCTAAAAGAAAGAAATAAAAAAGAAAGAAAAAAGGAAAAAGAGAAAAGAAAACCATTAAGAAATCACTACTTTATAAATTACATATTGTCATCTTGGATGTAGTTGTTCCACTTACAAAATTAATGGATATATAGTAGACATTCAAATAGTGAGACTGCAAACAGTTCTTCTCAGAGATCCAACAAAGATTCAGGAATATGGTCATCTATTTTACACACTCAAACATACATGCAATTATATCCTTTAGAGCACTTTCTTTTCCTCTCTTTTTTACAATAGCAATTACATATTTTGGTTTTATTAAACTTATAGTTCTTATTTACTTTTTACACTAGAGACTCAATATGATATTTATAAATATGATTCTTATTTATTTCACTAATGAGGATGGTCTCAAGGTGTCTCCATTTACCTATGAAGGCCTCAATATCATACTTTTTATAGCTGAGCAATATTCCATTGTATAAAAATGCCACATCTTTTTCATACACTTTGCAGTAGATGGACACCTTAATTGTTTCCAAGATTTGGCTATCACAAATTGTGCCTCTATGAACATGGGTGTATATATATCACTGTGAAATGAACTTTTCAGTTCTTCTGGGAAAATACTTAGGAAGGGAATAGCTGGATTGAATGGGGCTTCCAATCCTAGTCTTCTGAGAATTCTCCATATGGATTTCCATAGTGGTTGCACCAGTCTACCTTCCCACCAACAGTGGAGCAGTGTTCCCTTTTCCCTGCAGCTTCACCAACATTTGTTATCAGTTGATTTCTTGATGGCTGCTATTCTTTCTGGAATGAGGTGACATCTCAATGTTGTTTTAATTTGCATTTCTCAAATGACCAGTGATGGTGAACATTTCTTCATGTATTTATTTGCTATTTGTATATCTTCATCTGACAACTGTGTGTTCATCTCAGATGCCCATTTTTGGATAGGGTCTTTGAATTTGGGGGGCTTGATGTTTTTCAATTCTTTATATGTTCTCGATATAAGTCCTTTGTCTGAGGGGTTAATGGCTAAAATTCTTTCCCACTCTGTTGGTTTTATTTTCACTCTGTTGGTGATTTCTTTTGAAGTGCAGAAACTTTTCAATAATTTGCGATCCCAATTGTTGATTCTTTGAAGTGTTTCCTGTGCAGTTTGCATTTTGTTCATGAATTCTCTGCTTACCCCTATGTCTCCAAGACTTCTACCTACCTTGTCTTCCAGTAGATTTAGTGTTTCTGTTTTAATATTTCAGTCTTTGATCCATTTAGACTTTAGTTTTGTGCATAGTGATAGGCGCAGATCTAGTTTCAGTCTTCGGGATGTGGAGAGCCAATTTTTCCGACACCATTTATTAAAGAGCATATCCTTCTTCCAGTGGATATAGTTAGCCCCTTTGTCAAATATCAGGTGACTCAGTGTCTTTGTAGTTGTGTTTTCACCTTCTAGTCAGTTCCATTGATCCTCAGGTCTATTTCTTTGCCAGTACCATGCTGATTCTATCACTGTGGCTTTATAGTACCGTTTCAAGTCAGGAATTGAGATGCCTCCTGCATTGCTTTTGTTGCCCAGAATTACCTTTGCTATTCTAGGTTTCTTCTGTTTCAAAATGAATTTTAGGAGTGTTTTCTGTAGATCTTTGAGGTATATTAATGGTATTTTGAGTGGGATTGTGTTAAATCTGTATAACAGTTTTGGAAGTATGGCCATTTTCACAATGTTGGTTCTTTCTAGCCAAGAGCAAGGAATATCCTTCCATTTTCTAATATCCTCTTCAATCTCCTTTTTCAGCATAGTATAGTTTTTGGCACATAGGTCTTTTACATTTTTAGTTAGGTTGATTCCTAATTATTTCATTTTTTTAGATGTTATTGTAAAGGGCAATATTTCCATAATTTCTCTCTCAGTGAGTTTGTTGTTTGTGTACAGGAATGCTATTGATTTTTGAGCACTGACTTTGTATCCAGCTACACTGCTGAACTTGTTTATTATCTCTAGTAGTCTTTTAATGGAGATTTTTGGGTCTTCTATAGAGCATCATATCATCTGCAAATAGTGATAATTTAACTTCTTCCTTTTCTATCTATATTCCTTTTAGTTCTCTCTCTTGTTTGATTGCCCTGGCTAGTATTTCCAGAACTATATTGAAAAGGAGTGGTGATACTGGGCATCCTTATTTTTTCCTGATTTTAAAGTGAAAGCTTTCAATTTTTTGTCCATTTAGTATAATGTTGGCTGTTAGTTTGTTGTAGATGACTTTTATAAAGTTGAAGTAGACAACATATATTCCATGTTTCTGAAGGGTTTTATCATGAACATGTATTGGATTTTGTCAAAAGCTTTTTCTACATCTGTTGAGATGACCATGTGGTTTTGGTTTTGGCTCTGTTGATGTGGTGTATTACATTTATTGATTTGCGTATGCTAAACCATCCCTGCATTCCTGGAATGAACCCCACTTGGTCATGATGTATAATCTTCTTGATGATTTGCTGCATTCTATTTGCCAGTATTTTATTGAGAATCTTTGCATCAATGTTCATTAGTGAGATTAACCTATAGTTCTCTTTTTTGATTGAACCTTTCTCTGGTTTTGGTATGAGCATGATACTTGCCTCCAGGAATGATTTAGGGAGGATTGCTTTCTTCTAAATTTCATCGAAGAGTGTAAAGAGCATTGGTATCAACTCTTGTTTAAATTTCTTGTAGAACTCAGCTGTGAATCCATCTGAACCTGGGCTTTTCTTTGTTGGTAAATTTTAAAGTACATTTTCAATTTCAGTAGCTGATATTGGGTTGTTCAAAATTGCTATATCTTCTTGGTTGAGCTTTGGTAGTTCATATATTTCTAGAAATATGTCCATTTTCTCTGTATTTTCCACTCTATGTGAGTAGACATTTTCAAAGTAGGTAATCATGATCTTTTGAATTTCCATGGGATGTGTAGTAATTTTTTCCTTTTCAGTTCTTATTGCATGAATTTGGGTTTTTTCTTTCTTTCTCTTGATGAGGTTAGCTAGGTGTTTGTCAGTTTTGTTTATTCTCTAAAAAAACCCCCAGCTTTTCGATTCATTAATTCTTTTCATTGTTTTTTTAGTTTCAATTGCATTGATTTCTGCTCTAATCTTTACAATTTCCTTTCTTCTATGAGCTTTGGGTTTAACTTGCTCTTCTTTTTCTAGAAGCCTGAGATGAAGCATTAGGTTGTTTATTTGTGCTCATTCTGTTTTCTTGATGTGACAATTTATTGCTATATATTTCTCTCTTAAGACTTCTTTCATTGCATCTCACAGATTACATTAGGTAGTTTCCACATTTTCATTGAATTGTAGGTATTTCTTTATTTCTTCTTTAATTTCATCTGTAGCCCACTGGTTGTTTAGAAGGTTGTTATTTAATTTTCGTGTAGTTTTCAGGTTTTGAAATTTCTTTTGCCATTAATTTCCAATTTCAGTGTGCTATTGTTAGATACTATGCATGAGATAATTTCCATACCTTTGCATTTACTTAAGAATGTTTTATTAGCCCAGACTTCTGCTGGGCCCACCCTTCCACCAGGAACATTGCAGAAGCATGCTCCAGGCCTAAACTACCAGGGACTGCTTCTGCTGGGCCCTCACTTCCAGCAGAAACATCGCAGAAGCCCGCCCCAGGTCTAAACTTCCCCAGACTGCTTTTGCTGGACCTGCCCTTCCACCGGGACCATCATAGAAGCACACCACAGGCCTAAATTTCCCTGGACTGTTTCTGCTGGGTCCACACTTCCAGTGCGAACATTGAAGAAGCCTGCCCCAAGCCTAAACTGCCACACACTGCCTCCACTGGGCCCACCCTTCCACTGAAAACATCAGATCTTTGGGCTACAGTGGATTATTGTACTGGCTGGATGAGATACTCAGGAACCCCTCACCCAAATAGAAGACCTCAGCAGGCTGCAGTCAGTTTGGGTAGTTTGCCCCTAAAATAGAGGTCTGCAGTGAGTAAATAGGAGCAGAAGTTTAATTCCCTCCAACTTTAAGACATTGACAAACCTGGCAAGAGAGTGGGTAATTCCCTCCCCCACACAAAAAACATCAGACAGTGCGAGGAGTGTGCCAATAATGCACTCCCCAACTGAGAGAAAATTAAAAGAGTTTATGAGACCCCCAGTGAGACAGTAGGGCCTCAGCTCACACAAACACTATAGCAAGCCCAGAAAGAATATAGGGCTCACCCAACAGGTCCTGTAGGAGGAAGTCAGGTGACTGGATGTCCTCTTCATTGTGGTACCCAGCAATTTGACAAATATCAACCACATTGTAGGACCCAAAAACTCACAATACAGACAGTTGTGACTGTTGAAAAAGAAAGAACACATACTAAGCAAAACTGAAAATGATTAAATGAAAAGGCAAAATGCAATCTCAAACAGCTAGTTCATCAGGAGTGAGTACAGAAAACAATGAAATAGAAGGCTTTAAAAGTCATATACAAGAAATCTCTGAAAAGATAGTAAATGAAGTAAAGAAAGAAATCCATGAGGCTATAGGGGAACTCAAATAGTAAATAATGTCTTATGTAAAATAACAACCTTAGTAAATGAGTTGCTCAACATAGCTAGAGAAGCAATAGATAAAAAAATAGGAGCATGGGAAATTGAAACTTTGAGTGAACAATGCAGAAAACAAGCAGAATCCATGAACCAAATTTAAAGAAATATCCAAGAAACAAAAACTTGTATTGAAACCTGGAAAAACTGTTTAAATGAAGCTGAGGATAGAATTTAGGACTTTGAGGACAGGATCACAGATAATGATCATGAAATGGTAGAACTTATAAAAACAACAAAGCAGCATGAAATGATTCAGCAGCTTCAATTTGATGGCAGGAGAAACAATGTAAGATTAATAGGCATCAGTGAGGAGGCAGGAGACAGTGCAAAGGACAGAACTAAGCTGTTCACAGAAGTAATGGGAGAAAATTTCACAAATATGGGGAAAATCTGATGTACAAGTAAGTGAGACATATGCCAAAAAGTCATAACCAACATTAATCTACACCGAGACATATAATAATTAAGATCTGAAACATACAGCATAAGAACAGAATAGTAAAAGCTGTTAGAGAAAATACACAACTCACCTATCAAGGAAAGCCTATTAGAATCATGGCAGACTTCTCAGTGAAAACCTTCAGGTTAAGAGAAGCTTGGAGTGAAGTATTTCAAGCCCTAAAAGAAAACAACTTTCAAGCCAGACTGATGTACCCAGCAAAACTGTCTTTCAAATTTAATGGAGAAATGAGATACTTCCATGACAAAGAACAACTGAAGAAATTCATGTCCACCAAACCAACCTTAGAGTGCTGAAAGACATGCAAGATAGAGATAAAAAAAAGACCACAATGTCCAGAACAACAGAAAGAAACCACCAGGCTGGACAAGAAATTATACAAGGGAGAAAAGCAGGAAACCAACAATAGGAACACAATATGGCAAAGTGAAGCCAGTACATATCAGAGATACCCATAAATGTAAATGGCCTCAATTCACCTATCAAAAGAAACACATTGACAGAATGGATCAAGAAACAGGATCTGATAAGTGATTCCTGAGCTCTGAATCATGTTAGAACTTAGGGCACTGGGAGGACAGGCAGCCTACTCACCACCCTGGTAAGCAGCTGGGGGCTTGGCAAGCCACTGGTGCATCAGGGCGAGAACTGTCAGTGATTCCTGAGCTCTGCATCATGTTGGATCTTTGCACGCTGGGAGAACATGCAGCCTACTCGCCACCCTGGTAAGCAGTTGGGGGTCTGGCAAGCCAACGGCACACCAGGGTGAGAACTATCAGTGATTACTGAGCTCTGCATCATGTTGGAACTTTGGGCACTGGAGAACAGCCTACTCGCTGGCCTGGTGAGCAGCTGGTGGCCTGGCAAACCACTGGCACACCAGGGTGAGAACTATCAGTGACTCCTAAGCTCTATATCATGTTGGAACTTTGGGTGCTGGGAGAACAGGCAGCCTACTCATCACCCTGGTAAGCAGATGGGGGCCTGGCAATCCACTGGCACACCAGGGAGAGAACTATCAGCGATTCCTGAGCTCTGCATCATGTTGGAACTTTGGATGCTGGGAGAACAGGCAGCCTACTTGCTGCCCTGGTAAGCAGCTGGGGGCCAGACAAGCTGCCGGCGCACCAGGGTGAGAACTATCAGCAATTCCTGAGCTCTGCATCATGTTGGAACTTTGGGTGCTGGGAGAAAAAGCAGCCTACTCACCACCCTGGTAAGCAGCTGGTGGCCTGCTGGTGTGTGGGCTAAGGATCAGACATCGAGACATTCCCCCCCAGTAGTAAGTCAGCACCGGCAGTGTGAGTATCTCTTGGGAAATTAATGTATCCATTGTGGCAAGTAAGGGGGGTTTCCTTCTACCATCTCTTTGAAACCAAATATTTTTATCAGTGTTTTGCTCAGTTTTGATTAATGGTACTTCTCTATTCAATATTCTGTTTTTATAAGTTTGATATTTCCTTCCATTTTCCTCTATGTGATTGAAAGGACAGCTAATGTGAACAGAATGGGATGTACTATTCAGCCGCATGTCCTGGTGACCTGCTGTGAGGTTCTGTGGTAATTTCACTGCACTTCGGTCACATGAGTTTGTTCTGTCTTGTTCTGCTGTATTTTGCTACCTTCAAAAAAAGAAATAGATAACAAAGTAACAAAATGCCTCCAAAAAACTCCCAACTCCACCAAAGCTGATCCATGGAGCAATGATGAGGAGAAACTCAAAAACAAGGCAACAGAATTATATAAGGTGATTAAGAAGTAAATAACAACAATGAAACAAGTCAATAAGGCACTCAGCAACCTGAAACAGGATATAGCTAAACAGATAATGGACTTAAAAAGTAAAAAGAAGAAAAGAAAGTGCTCTAGAGGATATAGCTGCATGTAATGTTTAAGTGTGTACGATTGATAATCATGTTGCTAAGTTGTTACCGGATCATTGAACTTCTTTGCAGTCTCACTGTTTGAATGTCCACTTTGTATGCTTTAGTTTTGTAACTTTAACAACTATGTCTAAAAAGACAAAATATAATTTATCAACTAGTGATTTATTACTGCTTGTTTTTTTTCTGAAACTCTATATTGTTTCTACCCCTTTTTCTGTTTTGCTTTTTTTCTCTTTTAATAAAATTTAAAAAAATTGTAAAAAAAAGAAACAGGATCCCACAATATGCTGTATACAAGAAACCCATCTGACTCAAAAACAAACTCATAGATTAAAACTCAAAGGATGGAACACAGTATTCCATGCAACAGGAACCCAGAAAAAATCAGGGGTAGCTATTCTGTTTCTAGACACAATGAACTTCAAACCTAAAAGGATTAAAAGAGATAGAGAAGGTCACTACGTACATATTAGTGGAAAACTACAAAGGGAAGAACTAACAATTATAAATATATATGCACCAAACACAGGAGCACCCAACTATATAAGATAGATACTAATGGATGTGAAAAACGAAATACACAGGAACACAATTGCAACAGGGGACCTTAACAAAGAGATAGATCAAGTAGACAAAAAGTCAGCAAAGAAATAATAGAACTGAATCGTACCTGCAAGCAATTGGACTTAGAATTTTACAGAATGTTCCACCCAACCCCATCAGAATACACATTCTTCTCAGCTGCACATGAGACATTCTCCAAAATGGACCATATATTATCCCATAAAACATTCTTAAGTAAATGCAACACTACTGAAATTATCCCATGCATAATATCTGACCATAGGGCACTGAAATTGGAAATTAATGGCAAAAGAAATCTGCATGTATGTTTGAGTGTGTGGAAATAATAACCATGTTGCTAAAGTTTTAGTTGGGTGGATGAGCAAAACTGACAGCAGTCTCACTGTTTGGATGTCCACTTTGTAGACTTTAGTTTTGTAACTTGAACAACTGCATCTAAGAGGAAAGTATATAATTATCAACTAGTGATTTTTACTGGTTACTATTTTTTTGTTTTGTTTTGTTTTTGAGATTTTGTATTGTTTCTACCCTCTTTCTGTTTCAAAATTTTTTCTTTAAATAAAACAATTTAAAAAAAAGAAGCAAGAGGAGGAAAAGAAAGTGCTCTAAAATAGATAACTGTATGTAACCTTAAGTGTGTAGGATTGATAACCATGTTACTAAGTTTTTGTTGGATTGGTGAATAGAACTGCAGCCTCACTGTTTGAATATCCACTTTGTATGCTTTAATTTTGTAACTGAAACAGCTATATCCAAGAAGACAATATGTAATGTATGAAATAGTGATTTCTTACTGTTTATTTTTTTGAAATTCTGTATTATTTCTACCCTTTTTTCTGTTTTGCTTCCCCCCTCTTTAAATAAAAAAAAAGAAATTGCAAAACCTGCATAAATACATGGAAATTAAGTAACAAGCTTTTGAACAACCAATGGGCTATATATGACATTAAAGAAGAAATAAAGCAATCCTACAATTCAGTGAAAATGCACAAACAATGTACTATTATCTGTGGGATGCAATGAGGGCAGTCTTAAGAGGGAAATATACAGCAACAAATTGTCAGATCAAGAAAACAGAATAAGCACACATAAACAACCTAATGCTTCATCTCAAGCTTCTAGAAAAAGAAAAGCAAGCTAAACCCAAAGCTCACAGAAGAGAGAAAATTGTAAAGATTGGAGCAGAAATCAATACAATTGAAACTAAAAAAAAAAAAAAACAGTACAAGGAATTAACAAATCAAGAAGCTGGTTTTTGAAAGAATAAACAAAATTGATAAACCTAATCAAACCCTAGGTAACCTTATCAAGAAAAAGAAAGAAAAAACTCAAATCGACACAATAAGGACTGAAAAGGGGGAAAAATTACTACAGATCCCATGGAAATTCAAAAGATCATGGACACCTACTTTGAAAATCTCTACTACATAGAGTGGAAAACACAGAGGAAATGCACAGATTTCTAGGAACATGTGAACTACCAAAGCTCACCCAAGAAGACATAGCAATTTTGAATAACCCAATATCAGGTATTGAAATTGAAAATGTAATTAAAAACTTACCAACAAAGACAAGCCTAGGTCCTGATGGATTCAAAGCTGAATTCTATAAAAAATTTAGAGAAGATTTAATGCCAATACTACTTAAAGTCTTCAATGAAATTGAAAGAGAAGCAGTCCTCCCTAACTCATTCTTGGATGCAAGTATTACTCTGATACCAAAACCAGAGGAAAGACCCAATCAAAAAGAACTATAGACCAATCTCACTAATGAACATTGGTGCAAATATTCTCAATAAAATACTGGCAAATAGAATGCAGCAAATCATTAAGAAGATTATACACCACACCAAGTGGGATGTATTCCAGGAATGCATAGATGGTTCAACATACGCAAATCAATAAATGTAATACACCACATCAACAGAGCCATAAACAAAAATCACATGATCATCTCAATAGATCCAGAAAAATCTTTTGATAAAGTCCAACACATGTTCATGATAAAAACCAGAAACTCAGATACTCGGACTAGAAAGTGTGTACCTCATTCTCATAAAGGCCATCTATGACAAACCAACTGCCAACATTATACTAAATGGACAAAAACTGAAAGCCTTCTCTCTAAAATCAGGAACAAGACAAGGATGTCCCCTATCACCACTCCTATTCAATATAGTTCTGGAAATATTAGCCAGAGCAATCATATAAGAGAGAGAAATAAAAGGAATAAAAATTGGAAAAGAAGTTAATTATCATTATTTGCAGATGACATGATACTCTACATAAAAGACCCCAAAACTGCATTAAAATTCCACTAGAGGTAATAAAAAAATTCAGCAGTGTAGCTAGATACAATGTCAACACTGAAAAATCAATAGCATTCTTCTACACAAACAAAAAACTCACCAAAAAGAAATTATGGAAATACTGCCTTTCACAATAGCATCTAAAAAAATGAAATACCTGGGAATCAACCTAACCAAGAATGTAAAAGACCTATATGCTGAGAATTATATTATGCTGAAAAAGGAGATTGAAGAGGATATTAAAAAATGGAAGGACATTCTTTGCTCTTGGCTAGGAAGAATGAACATTGTGAAAATAGCCATACTCCCAAAACTGTTATACAGATTGAATGCAATCCCAATCAAAATACCATTAATATACCTCACAGATCTAGAGAAAAAACCTCCTACAATTCATTTGGAAACAGAGGAAACCTAGAATAGCTAAGGTGTTTCTGGGCAACAAAGGCAAGACAGGAGGCATATCAATTCCTGACTTGAAACTATACTACAAAGCCACAGTGATAAAATCAGCGTGGTACTGGCAAAGAAATAGACCTGAGGATCAATGGAACAGATTAGAAGATGCAAACACAACTACAAAGACCTTCAGCCACCTGATATTTGACAAAGTTGCTAAACATGTTCACTGGAAAAAAAGCCTTTTTAATAAATGGTATTGTAAAAATTGGCTTTCCACATGCCAAAGACTGAAACTAGTCTCATTCCTATCTCCATTCACTAAACTAAAATCAAAATGGATCAAAGATCTAAATATTAAAACAGAAACACTAAATCTACTGGAAGACAAAGTAGGTAATAATCTTGGAGACATAGGGGTAGGCAGAGAATTCATAAATAAAATGCAAACCACACAGGAAATACTTCAAAGAATCAACACCTGGGATCTCATATTACTAAAAAGGTTTTGTACTTCAAAAGCAGTCACCAACAAAGTGAAAAGAAAACCCTCAGAATTTAAAGGAATCTTAGCCAACAATCCCTCAGACAAAGGACTTATATCCAGAACATACAACGAAGTGAAAAACATCAAGATCCCCAAATTCAAAGACCCTCTCCAAAAATAGGCATCTGAGATGAACACACAGTTCTCAAATGAAGATATACAAATGGTAAATAAATACATGAAGAAATGTTCACCATCACTCGTCATTTGAGAAATGCAAATTAAAACAGCATTGAGATTTCATCTCACTCCAGAAAGAATGGCCACCATCAAGAAAACAACTGATAACAAACGTTGGTAAGGCTGCGGGGAAGAAGGAACACTTCTCCACTATTGGTGGGAGTGCAGACTGGTGAAACTACTGTGGAGGTCATTATTGAGATTCCTCAAAAAATTAGGATTGAAAGTTCCATTCAACCCAGTTATTCCCCTCCCAGGTTTTTTCCCAGAAAAGCTGAAAAGGTCATGTCACAGGGATACACGTGCACCTATGCTCATAGCAGCATCATTTGTGATAGCTAAATCTCAGAAATAACCAATATGCCCATCAACTGCAGAGTGGATAAAAAAAATGTGGTATTTTTATACAACAGAATACTACTGAGCTATAAAAAGGATGTTCTCGAGGCCTTTATCAGTAAATGGATGCAACTTGAGAATATCCTCATTAGTGAAATAAACAAGACTCACATTAGTAAATATCACATGATCTCTCTAGTGTAAACAGTAATAAGAATGGACAAAATAATAGCATCCAAAAATATAATAGTTATAAAAGTATAATTGATATAAAATTATAATAGATATAATAACTGTTGTAAAAGTGAAAGGGAAGGAAAGTGCTCTAAAGGACATAATGGTATGTATAGTGTATAAATAGATTATCAAGCTTTTGTTAGATCATTGAACAGAAGAGTTTGTAATGTCAATGTTTGAGTGTCTTGTCACTTTTTATGCTTTGACTTTGTAACTTTAACAACTATTGTTATGTTAACAATATGTAATGTATCAACTAGCAATTTATGATGTTAATTTCTTTTTTTGAACTCTGTATTCTACTTTTCTTCTTGTTTTTTCTATTTTGTCTTTTTAAAATTTTCTTTTGTCTCTTAAAATAAAAAAGAGAATGTTTTATGGGATAATATATAGTCTATTTTGGAGAATGTCACATGTACAGCTGAGAAGAATGTGTATTCTAATGTGGTTGGGTGGAATGCTCTGTAAAATTCTACTAAGTCCAATTGCTCACAGGTATGATTCAGTTCTATTATTTCTTTGCTGACTTTTTGTCTAGTTGATCTCTTTGTGACAATGGTCTGTTAAGTTCCTCTGTTACAATTGTGTATTTGGTTTTTCATATCCATTAGTATTTGTCTTATGTAGTTTGTTGCTCATGTATTTGATGCATGTATATTTATAATTGTTAGTTTTTCCTCTTGAATTTTTCCATAAATGAGTATGTAGTGACCTTCTTTATCTCTTTTAATCATTTTAGGTTTCAAATTCACATTGTCTACAAATAGAATAGGTACCCTTGCTTTTTTCTGGGTTCCTCTTGCCTGGAATACTGTTTTCCATCCTTTGACTTTTAATCTATGATTTTCCTTTTGGGTCAGATGGGTTTCTTGTATACAGCATATTGTGGGATCCTGTTTCTTGATCCATTCCATCAACCTTTCTTTTGATAGGTGAATTGAGGGCATTTATATTTATGGGTATCACTGATATGTACTGGTTTGACTTTGCCATATTATGTACTTGTTTTCTTTCTGCCTTCCTCCCTTGTTTAATTTCTTGTCCAGCTTGGTGGTTTCTTTCTCTTGTTGTTTTAGAGTTTGTGGCCATTTTTATCTCTATCTAGTATGTCTTTCTAGGGTTGGTTTGGTGACATGAATTTCTTCAGTTGTTCTTTGTCATGGAATTATCTTGTTTCTCCATTAAATTTGAATGAAAGTTTTTCTGGGTACCTCAGTGTTGGTTGAAAGTTATTTCCTTTCTGGGCTTGAAAAGCTCCTGTACTTCTTTCTCTATTTCTTCTTTAGCTGCACTTAGCAACTCCTTTACTATGGTTTTTATTTCTGTCTTTACATGGGAGAGTACTTCTAATTTGATTTCTTTTTTGCCTCATGGATTTGTTTTTTTATTTCACTTGCTATCTTTTCAGAGATTTCCAGCATGTTACTTTTGAAGTCCTCTATTTCAATATCTCTTGTACTTGCCTCTGGTAGACTAGATGTTTGAGATTGCATTTTGTTTTTTCATTTTGCCATTTTTCCCTTTTGAATTAATACTTGGTCCTTCAATCCCACTACTGTCAATTGTTGGTAGTGTGTATATTGGTGTCTTACTGAATGCCAGTCACTTGACTTCCCCTGAAGGGCCTTTTGGTTGAGTTCTATATATTTCCTGGGCTGTCAAGCCTAGTGGTATTGATGTAGGTCAACTTTTAGTTCCTGCTGTTACTTTATCTTCAGGTTATTCCAGGTCACCAAATCTCCCTGACTATAGTGTTTGTGTTGGCTGAGGCTTTACTGTGTCCCTATTGTGTGCCTGTGTGTCTCATAAGCCCTTTTGATTTTCTTCAAATTGGGGGAGTGTGTCCTTACTGGCACATTCCTCACCCTGCCTGATGTTCTCTATGTGCAGAAAGGAGTCACTCACAGTCTTGCCAGACTCCCCAAGGTCTTACAGTTAGTTGGAGGGAGCTTTACTTCTTGCCCTATTTACTCTAGGGTTGGTTTTCTGGACAAGAATTTCTTCAGTTGTTCTTTCTCATGGAAGTATCTTGTTTCTCCATTAAATTTGAATGAAAGTTTTTCTGGGTGCCCCAGTCTTGGTTCAAAGTTATTTTCTTTCAGGGCTTGAAATACTTCACTCCAAGCTCTTCTTGACTTGAGGGTTTGTGCTGAAAAGTGCCATGATTCTGCTGTGATGCCATACATCTCTATTTTAGGTGCATACTCTCCATACTGACTGGAGCCTTCTGAGATTCTCTGTTTGGGTGAGGCAGTTACTGAATCTCCCATCAAGCTAGCATTGTTAATCTACTGTAGTCCAAGGTTCTGGGAGAAATGATGGGAACTGAAGATCAAGAGCAGTATTAGGTCCAGGAGGTAGGGAGTGTCCCTGAGGGGCCTGCAGATGTCCTGGGTCCAGGTGTCTGCTGGGCATGTGGAAAGTATGGTGCAGCAGCATAGGTGGCCCTGGGCCAAGGGGTGGGCCAGTGGCATCAGTCCAAGCTTCTGCAGGGCACATGGGAAGCACCATACAGTGGTGTATGTGGTCCTGGGCTGAGGGGTGGGCCAGTGGCTTCAGTCCAGGTGTCTGCAGGTGCTATCTTGTTTTGAGGTCCTATATGACTTTTATGGTTTTGTTCTGAGTGGCCTCATTCTGTTTCTTCCTATTTGGTCCTTTTCTACTTAGTGAAGCTGTAACTTCAATTGGTTGCTGAAGTTGTAGAAGGAATGCTAGGCCAAGCACAGGAGCATGGTGATTGAAGGATGTTGAGGTCTGCTGTTTGGATGAGAGGTCCCTGAGTCTCCCTTCAACTCAGCAAGGTTAATCCACTGCAGTTCAAGGATGAGGAGTGGGAGCCAAAGATCAAGTACTTGGTCTAGGAGATGGGGAGGGTCACCAAGGGCAGTGGCCATTGGTGTGGTGTTCCTCTAGGCCAATGGAGATCACAATGGAAGCTCAGGAGTGAAGGCACAAGGTCTGAGAGCAGTTCAGCTTTCTTTAGGGCCAGCAGGAGTAATGCAGGAAACATGTGGTAGCGCAGGCCAAAGTCTAAGTGTGGCATGTGTTCCTCAGTGCGGGCAGGGCCACACAGGTAAAACGTGGCAGCATAGGCCAAGTTCTGAGGGCAGCATGTGTTTCTCAAGGCCAGAGGGTGTTGTGCAGGAAGTGCATGGTGGTGCAGGCCAAGGTCTGAGGGTGGCAAGCTTTCCTCAGGGCAGGCAGGAGTCCTGCAGGAAACACATGGCCTTCATTTTTATTTGAATGCTGAACCAACTTTGCAATCCTGAGACAAACTCACTTAAGCTAAGTTATCTTTTTATAGATATCTGGATAGTATTTTCTAAAATGTTAAAAGTGTTTGTATCTGGGTTTACAAAGAGCTAGTGGTCTGAGGTTTATTTCCTTGTAATGTCTCTTAGGTTTTGTCAAGATTGATGTCAAGATTGATGTCAATATTGTTCTAACCTCCTAAAATGAGTTTGGAAGTTTTTATCTAATACCCTATTTTTCAGAATCTATGTTACATCCATATTGTTTAATTCCATAATACTTGATTTGATTTACTATTGAACTATCTGAGACTGAATTTCTTTTGTGGGAGGTTTCTCAGGTATGAATTTTAATTTATTTTCTTTATAATGTAAATGTATAGCTATTTATACTATAGATATTTAGACTTTTTGTACCTTATTTTAGATTTGGTAATGTGTGTCTTTTAAGGAGTATGTCCATTTAATCCAATTTGCATGAAATTATCCTTAAGATTGCTTTATTTTCCTTTTGCTTGTGTAATTTTTATAATAGTGTCCCCTCCTTCATTTCTTTTTTTTTATTAAAGAGAAAAAAACAGGAAAAAGGTAGAAATATCACAGAATTTCAAGAAAAGATGATAAACAGTAAGAAATCACTAGTTGATACATTACATATTGTTCTTTTAGAAATAGTTATTTAAGTTACAGAATTAAAGCACACAAAGTGGACATTAAAGCAGTGAGAGTGCAAACACAAAGTGGACACTAAAGCAGTGAGAGTGCAAACAGATCTGTTCAACAATCCAACAAGAACCTAGACATATGGTCATTAATCACACACATCTAAATATACATTCAGCTATATCTTTTATAGTGCTTCCTATTTCCTCTTTTTTTTACAATAGCAATTATACATTTTTTACAATAGCAATTATACATTTTTAAAATTTTATTTAAACAGAAAAAAGGGTAGCATCCTTTGACTTTTAATCTATGAGTTTCCTTTTGGGTCAGATGTGTTTCTTGTATACAGCATATTGTGGGGTCCTGTTTCTTGATCCATTCTGTCAATCTATTTCTTTTTATAGGTGAGTTGAGGCCATTTATATTTATGGATATCACTGATATGTACTGTCTCGACATTGCCATGTTATGTTCCAGTTGTTTCTTTCCGCTTTTCCTCTTATTTAATTGCTTATCCTACCTGGTGGTTTCTTTCTGTTGTTGTTTTGGGGATTATGGTCATTTTTATCTCTGTCTAGTATGTCGTTCAGTACTCTTTCTGGGGTTGGTTTTGTGGATGTGAATTTTTTCAGTTGTTCTTTGTCTTGTTTCTCCATTAAATTTTAGTGAAAGTTTTGCTGGGTACATCAGTCTGGGTTGAAGGTTGTTTTCTTTCAGGGCTTGAAATACCTCACTCCAAGCTCTTCTTGACTTGAGGGTTTGTGCTGAAAAGTCTGCCGTGATTCTAATAGACTTTCCTTGATAGGTGAGTTGTGTCTTTTCTCTGACAGCTTTTAATATTCTGTTTTTATGCTGTGTGTCTGAGATCTTAATTATTATGTGTCTGGGTGTGTATTTATGTTGATTGTGACTGGTGTTCTATATGCCTCACTTATCTGCATATCAGATTCTTTCCCCATGTTTGGGAAATTTTCTGCTATTATTTCTGTAAATTTTTTACGTATGTCATTTGCCTGGACTCCTGTATCTTCACTAATGCCCATTATTCTTATATTGTTGCTCTTGGCATCATCATGAAGCTTCTGGATTGTCATTTCATGGTGCTTTGTTATTTTTAAAAGTTCTATCCTTTCCTGATCACTAAGTGTGATCCTGTGCTCAAGGTCCGAAATCCTATCCTCAGCTTCCTTTAGGCAGTTTTGCATGCTTTTAATAGAATTTTTTGTTTCTTGGATGTCTTTTTGAGTTTGTTTCATGAATTCTGCTTGTTTTCTGTATTGTTCATTCAAAGTTTCAATCAGTTTCTCATGCTCATGTACTTTTTTCTCTAGTTCTTCTTTAGCTGCATTCAACAACTCCTTTACTAAAGTTGTTATTTCTATCTTTACATGGGAGACTACTTCTAATTAGATTTCCTCTATAGCCTGATGCAGTTGCTTTTTTTATTTCACTCGCTATCTTTTCAGAGATTCCTGGTGTGTTACTTTTGGGGTCCTCTATTTTAATGTCTCCTATACTTGCTTCTGATGAACTATGTTTGAGACTGCATTTTGGTTTTTCATGTTGTCATTTTCACTCTGCCTGATGTTTTCTATGTGTAGGAGGGGATCACACACACTTTTCAGACACACCAAAGTCTTACAGTTAGTTTGAGGGGGTTTTACTACTGGCCCTATGTATCCCCTGTACACCTCTATTTTAGGGGTATACTCACCACATTGATACAGTCAATCTGGTGTAGTCCAAAGTTCACCACCTGGGACCAAAGTTCCAAATTTTCTCGCACTAACTGGATCCCACTGAGGATCCAGTTCTGATGTCCCAGGTGGGAGGGCGGGCTCATCTGTAGCAGTCCAGGGCAGTTTTCAGTCTTGGGCGGGCCTCCTCGATGTTCCCAGTGTCAGGGCAAGCCCAAGGTGGAGATTCCAGGAAGCCTACCCCTGATGCAGGCTTGGGCTGAGTTCCTGGTGGCAGGGTGGGCCCTCAGTAGAGGTTCCAGCGAGCCTACCCCTGAGGTGGGCTTAAGCTGAGTTCCCAGTGGCAGCCCCTCCTTTATTTCTAATGTCAGAAATTTATATATTCTCTTTTTATCTTTAACAATAATACTTACCAATTTAATTTACTTATGATTTTGTGTTTTTGAAGTTTTTGAAAAGTTCATGTGAGCAGTTCTTTTGTGGGATTGTTACTGTAGCTGTATTCCTGTCAGGCTTTGGTTGAGACTCATCTAGGCTGAATGTCCAAGATGCTCTTCACATGGCTGCCTGTTTATGTTGGCTGTGGGCTGAGAGTTCAGCTGGGGCCATTGATGGTGTGACCTGTGACCTGTCCAGAACAGCACCTGTCTTCCTCCAGGGCAAGAATCCCAAAAGAATCAGGTAGAAGTTTTTTGGCCTTTTCTGACATATTTTGTAAATAAAAGTGTACTATATCCACCAGATTTTTTTTGGCCTCAAACAAGTCTGAAGTCTAGCCTAGATAAAGATGAAGGAACTTAGAGTACATTTTATGATGGGAAAAGCCTCAAGAGATTTCAATACCATTTAAAAACCTTTATAGTTAGTCTAGGTAAGGTTTACCAATTTTATTAATCTTTTCAAATATTTGCATTGATTTTATCTGTTATTTGTTCATTTTAAAGTTGTTTTCTTTTCCTAATTTTGTTATTTATTTTCTTTTACTTATTTTGAATTTAATTTTCTCATCTGTCTCAGTTTATTTAAGTAGAAATAAGCTCAGATGACTGATTTTATGCCTTTCTTTTCTCTAAGAAAGATATTTTAAAGATATGAATTTTCAAAATATAATGTATTTTTAGTTTTTGTCTGTTTATTATGCTCTTACCATAGGGACCTACAGAAAGCTAGTTCCAGATTTCAGGAGACAGGAGTTATGCCCACAGGACTCCTTTTGCTAAACTGCACTTCTCCAGATCAAAGATCTAGAGCCAGATTGTCTGGGTTTAATTTTGCACTTACAAGTTATATGAGCTTGGAAAATTACTTAGTCCCCCTCTGCTTCCATTTCCTCTATAGATTAACAGATTACTGATAGTCTGAAATCAAACTGAAAAAGTATGTTTAAAGTGGAGATGTAATAATGATATCTATCTCAAAGATTGTTATAAGGGCTACATGAGTTAGAATTTGAAAAATGCTCAGAATGGAATTTTAAAATATATTTCTCAGTATCCTTGCTATATTAAATTTGAAGTCAAAAGGAGGCCCATTCAGCCATTCAAATGATTGTTATTGAATGAGTCAAGCATAACAGTACAAAAAAGTTGCCAGCCAAGATAGCAGTGATTTGTAGAAAATCTGGTCTGAGGGCTGTTTTTCCTAGGTCTCTTTTTGAAGGACAGATGCCTGACTAAAAGATGAAAACACAGCTAAGATCATTTATCAGAGCAATTTAAAATACTTGTGCTAATTTTTATAATAAATTGAAAGAAAATTTCATTTACAATTTAACCAAAGAGCTAACATCATCGGCCATTTACTGGTCCACTCTTCAGTGTTTATCTCAGTCCTTAAGAGAGATATGCTAGACAAGACTGAAGGTCAGCATTTCCTTTTTAAGATTATTTTAAACCTACATATTGCCCTAAATCTGATCATACACTAAATAGTAAAGAGCGATTAAGTCAATACAGAAAATTAATATGGAATGAATCACTCTACAATTCTGAAAGAAGCTATATTATCTGTAAACACACATTCTGCTTTCACTCCTGTTGGTAGACAGATACTACTTGCCTGCTACAAAAGATCACCTGATCTGATTCCATGTTTTTTCTTTGCATTATAGCCATTCCTTTAGCTATTTGTTTCACTGTACTACACTATAGATTCTTGAGTAAGGACTAGGTTTCACATCTTTTGTTTATATCATGATACCTGAACATAATTATTAAATTAGACTGAAATGATATCAACTTCCAATCAAATCTAGGTGAATAGATTATTGGCAGGCTGAAATCAAATCTGTCTAACTGTGACATCTCTCATGTTTATAAAGATTTCTAAGAGAATCAAAATAATAATGATAATTTTGTTTAAAAACACTCAAATTCAGGTAAAACTATTCATTAACAATATGTAATCTCAAAACATTTTTAATCACTAGAAACTATAGTTTGCTATGATTGTTTTGATATTTACCTAATGTCCTCTTTCTGTCCAGAATTCTGTCTGGAAGACCCCATTATAATCATCTGACATGGCTCCTAAGGTTCCTCTCCTTGAAAGGATCAAAGCAATAAATTTATCATTCATTCCAAGAAAGAAACAATATTAATTAAAGCACAAGTCTGTCCTAGATAATAATGGACACAATTCCAATAGTAAATGGTTTAAAGTATTACCTCTTATTACTTATTACTTCTCTTTAGCCTAAGGAATTTGACATAGATATTAGATAATCAAGTTTTGTATTCTTTGATGGTAACAAAGAAGAGGACAGACATTTCTCTTCTATTTGAATAATTACCTTTAATGAATTGGATATAAATATACAAAAAGAGTCTCAAAGCAGACAAAGCTTTTGTGAAGCTACAGTTAACAAATTTAATCTTCAAAATTTGCTAAAGTATTGAATGATTCTTCAAATTAGTGAGAAAATAGAGTCTACACAGCAATATCTTTTGAAACTTAGAAGCAGGGGTATGGAGTAGATTAAAAAGTCTCTCAACAGATATTTATTGAACACTTATCATGTGCCACCCACCATGAAGGTCTTGTAGATACAGAATACAGAATACCCTAGTCTTATGGAACATTTATTAAAAGAAGACCTAATAATTTTGAACCTACAAGGAAAAGATTTAACTTCTATCATCTACATTCCTGGATATTTTTGGCAAAGTTGGAATGTGCTAAATTCCTTTATGCCTATGAACTATATAGATTCAGAGAAATTAGGAGATTAAAAACATGGCCAAGAACAAAACAGGCACTTTTCTTTTCTTACATTTGCAAAAATTTGAGAAACTACTTAAATAAGTTTGCTGAACAGAAAGGTAGGTCACTGGGCAATTTTCTGGGTCTACATTCAGAATTGACTGGCATCATCTCTGTTAACTAAAATAGTACCATTCAAAAGAAAGTGACACTCTTATTTTACCAGGTATCTCCATAGTAAATCTATCTCAAAATTAAAGAAAAATTAAAGTAGATAATATAGAGTATCTATTATAGTGGTTGGCATGAAGTTAGTATTAAACGCATATGTATACATGTACACACACACACACACACACTTTTTTCTTCAGTCACTGTGAGAAGTACACTGGCATTGCCTCTGAGAAAGAATATAAATCAGGCTGCTAATCATTCTGTACAGTCAATCCTACCTCCTGCACATCTGGTATGGAAAGCACGTGAATCCCTCTTTAATCAACAATTTAAAATAATGGCATTTCCGACCCTCATCAGAGAATTCAACCAGAAACTGATTGCAATACAGCTCTTGCCAAATACTTGCTGGGACAGTTGGTGTTTGATAGAAACTGTCTAATGGACATATTATCAGCATGCTTTCTTCTTCTAAGCTTTTATTTGAATTAAACAATTATTAGAAAACTTATCTGGACCATATTATTGTAGTTTTGTGTAAAATTCTTTGTTGAATTAAATGTGTTGCTCTTTTATCCCTTCTTCGGAGGAGCTATACTAAAATTATCTGCCTTGTATGGGACTTGGACTATCAACAGTTTCTTTAACAATATTTGAATATTGGAAGAATAAGTGTTCAAATAGATTTATGTTTTTTCTCAATAAAGCTATAAGTAAAATATCATATATTAAAATTTCCTTTTTATTCCCTTTCTCTCTAGAGAACCATTCTTTATTATTCATATTTTAGCTGTAAATAACTTTTTCTAGTCTACTTACCCTGGCTTACTTCCTTTTCCATGTATGGTTCTAATCTCTTCCCACCCTGTTGATACCTTTTAAGGCCATTATCTAGATGTTCCTTGAAAGTCACATACACTCAGGGGCTTTTTAAAGATGACTGGAATGGGTTTAACCTAATTCTGAACATAGGTAGTGAAAGCATAACCCTGGGTGTGGGTGACATCGATCAATAGGCTTATAACCTAAATGGAAGACAATGGAAAAAAGGGAAGGCAGATTTGCTGCTGCTTCTGCTGCTACTGCTGCTGCTGCTGCTGCAGCTGCTTGCTGCCTCTGCCTGCCGTGCCATGAATTGTTTCATCTCTGTTGTTTCTCTGCCATGCTACTTGCCTTAGATCCAGCCAGCTATGGACGGAAACATCTACAAGCTGTGAGATGAAATAAACTTTTTCTCTTTTAACTTGTGGGTATTGGATGTTTTGTCTTAGCAACAAGAAAAGTAACTAAGATACCACATCTGTTATAGCACTTGTAATCTGCTTCTGTAATCATTTACAGTATTGTGTTTTCACTCACCAGATTGTGAACCACTTCCATTACTATATCTTTTTCATCTTTGCCAGTACAGTATATGGCACAGTGCTTGTCAAAAATAGGTTAATAAATTTTTGAATGCCAAGATAATTCAGTGTCCTTTTTGTAAGCACTACACAAAGCTTCCTTGGATTCACTAATATAGCTTCCTTGAATTCACTAACATGAAAACTTGATATTTTCAATACATCTTTATTCAGTTTATGCTTTATGTAAAACACTTCTAATATTATGACAGGTCCTCATGGTCTCTACTACTCAGGAGTTCCCTATCAGATGAGATTTATGTATCTGTCATATATTCAAGATAATCTGGATTCAGTATCATAATAGAAGCACAGAGCATGTTCAGGGGAATATGAAATGTACAAGAGTAGTTACCAAATGGAGAAAAATAGTTTTATTGAGAGATTGAGTTTGATTGAGTAGAATTTTAGCAGGCAGATATGGACTTGAGAAAGAGGTAAAAAAAAAGAGCTTTCTTCCTTTACTGGTCTCTGAATTCAAACATGCATCTATCCATTCACTCCCCAGCTTAATAAAGGACTCTTTATTAAATAAAGGCTTTTGAATCTATGGATTATATTTGTATTTTATATCAGTGAATTCCTAGTATGAGCCTAGAAAATGGTAACTTTTCAAAAGATGTTTGTTTGAAAGCAAGGTTTATGAGTAAAGAGGTAAATAAGACTAGAAAAGATAGTTGAAACCAAATTGAGAAGGAAGTAATTTTATTTGTTGTGGGTGTTCACTGAAGATTCCTGACTTAGGGAGAAATGCGATCAGATCTGGTTATGTGATAGATGGACTGTACAAAGTATCTGGAGAATAAGAGAGCAGATAGATGACATGGAAAGATACAAGCAAGAATCAAGGAGGGTATGAATTAAGCAGTAGAAGAGGAAGTGACAAGGGAGGAAGAAAAATCTTCTAGTTTTAAACTGACATTTTTGCTTGCTTTTCTTTAAAAAAATCACTATGAACCAAGAAGGACTAGAATGAAACCTATACTTCCTCACTGGTGAAACTAGGAAAATATAGATAGCCCCAAACCAAGCATGACAGAAAGCCTAGGTTGAGTGGAAAGAGACAAATTATCTGAACTTCTGAGTTGCTGTATCCTGAGTGGTGAGACAGTCAACCCTCTTTCCACCCCTTTAAAGATCTCTTAGATACTCTTAGATTTCAGTGGAAGAATGGAATCTACACTTAGGCTCTCTGGCAATCTCAGTGGCCCCAGTGAGGAGGTGGACACATGTACATACACATATATTTCTCCAAGGCAAACATCTATAAATGAGCCTATAGCAGTCATCAAGCCTTACTTAATTTTAGAGGGTATCCTGTTATTTCACTCTTTTAAAAATTGGAAAGTAAAGAATAAGATTTTTAAAGAAAGGGCCACACATGAAAAGTAGAAAGAAAAGAGAAGAACACCTATAAAACAAGCAGCAGAAGAAAAATTACTTTAAAGAAAGTATTAATTAACATCCTAGAAAGACAAGCATGCTATAAAAAAGAAATAATAAGAGAGGGAGAAAAGGCTTTCACAAAGCCACAGTATAACTAAAATTAACAATTTAAAAAAAGAATTAGAAGATTTAGTTGAAGGAATTTTATTGAAAATAGAATACAAAGAGAAATACATGAATAATGAGAGAAAAAAAGATAAATACAAGAATTCTAATATCAAACCAATGTAGACTGTAGAAGGATGAAACAGAAAAATGAGTTAAATAGAATCATCAAAAAATAATCTGGCAACATTTTTAAAGCAAAAGCACATATTTACATTAACAGTCCAAAAATTGTTCCCTCCAAAATAACTTTTAAATGATTGCAACAAGACATATCCATTTGAAATTTCTGTTAGTAAAGATAAAGAATTAATATAATTCTAGAATTTTCAGAAAGAAATTCAGGCCACATTCAAAGGTTTTCTAACTAGCAGTCATGCTGGAAGCTAGAAGACAGAGAACTGCTTTTGATATAATGAAAAATATTGTTTCCATTATAGGAAAACACAATTAGCCAAACTATGAAATTGTGTGATTATATCTATAGCTATATAAAAATCTCACCAAACTTACTTCCCCTTATCGTGACCGAAGAAACTACTATACAATGAGATTCACTGAATAAGGAAAGAGAAATGATGAAATTCAAGGACATGATCTTACACAAGAGAGAGGTGAAGGGAATTTACTCTCAGAAAAAATTCTGTGCAGTTTACTCAGATAGCAACTTTTCCATAGAATAGGAGAGTAAAAGGTTCAAAAGGTACCACTCAAAGAACAAAATATGGTATTACAGGAAACTGGATTTGGGAAAAATGTTAGAAAAAAATGACAAGATTGGGTCAGTTGTTGGAACAGAAAACTAAGAGAAATAAAAGGAGTGGGGATGGGGGCAAGTATTAGCTACATGAAAACTTAAAATTGAATAAGAAAGCAACCACAATAATAGCACACTACTTGATTCAGTAATAAACGATGCTTACTTGACTCTAATAAAATAAATATTGAATATTGGTGGAAACAAAATTATGGTCTAATTATATATAGAAGAAAGGAGAAAAGATGGTGAGGGATTGGGGGACTTCAACATAGCTAAATAACAATAAAGTGGGAGCCGAGTGTGGTACTAGATGCCTGTAATCACAGTACTCTTAAAGGCTGAAAGTTCAAGCCCAGTTTGGGTAACTTAATGGCTTATCATGACACTGTCTCAAAATAAAAAGCAAAGAAAATTAAAAAGAGTTGAGGTTTCAGCCCTTGATTCCTTAGTACCACCAAAAAAAAAATCATCTGTAAGAAGTCAACATATGATTCAGTTAATCTTGTCAGCTTGACTGGATGAAGAGACTCTTGGATAAGTGATTGGATCAAGAGATTGAATTAGTTCACTGTTGTTCATAGTTACTCCACAGGGTATCTCTTTCACTGACACGTTGCCCCTATGCTCTTCTTTCTGGCTTTCACAAAGTAAGCAGCTTTGTTCCACTATGTTCTTCCTCTATGATGTTTTGGCTTTGGTGCCATGTGACAAATGTTGGAAATTGAAATTATTAGCCAAAGTAAATCTTTCATTTTTTAAGTTGCAGGTGTCATATATTTTTCCCCAGCAACAGAAAAATTGACCAACACAGAAAATCAGCACCAGGAATGAGGCAAAGTATAACTATCCCTGACTATGGGGTTCAGAAGTCTTTGGAACTGATCTGAGGGAGAAATTTGGGAAACTTTGGAAAATCAGACTAAAGAAACTCTAGAATTCTATAAGCACAGCTTAATGGACAATTTTGGTAGGAGTACAGAAAACCAGAATGCTGATAGGAATGTGGATGGTAAAAATCATCCTCATGAGGTTTCACATTGAAATGAAGATTCTATTGGAAACTAGATTCAAGGTAATGTGTGTTACATTCTGATAAAAAAAACTTGCATAAATTTTATCCATGTCCTAAGACTTTTCATGAAGATGAATTTAAACATGGCAGGATAATTTATCTGGAGAGGGTATCTCAAGCCAGCCAAACATTCAAGCTATAGTCTGCACATCAATGGCTGCTTGTAGTCGTATTTATAATGAAAATCAGGAGCAAGAAAAATTTACATTCTGGCCCAAGGAGAACCATGTGTAAAGTTGGGGCCAAAGGAAGTATGATTGCTGATGAGACTAGCATCATTAAACATAAGCCAAATACTTTGTGCAGGGACTCTTTGCTGCCTTGAGAGTGTCTCAAGAATCAGCAAGACACCACTGAGTGTAGGCTCAGGGGTGCAAAGTTGTTAACTTTTCAGTTGGGAAGAGAGCCCCTAGTACTTCAGGAGGACCTTGTAGAGATTTGAACCCCCTGCCAGAATTAATTTCACCATGTTCAGCCATTCAGGTATTTAAAGGCTACTACAACCACAGTCCAAGGGCCCTAACCATTGCTCAGTCTGATGAGGGACCTGGGCTTTGTTAACATGATGCTGCATAGTCAGGCATGCAGAAAACAAGAGCTGTAGGCTCATGGAGGCTTTTACCCAGATTTCAAAGCAATGACTGGGGAGCCAGGTAGTAAATTCCTGAGAGGGAAATGCATAAAGCTGGGGGGTTAAGGATGAAGATACAGTGGAGAACATGGGAAGTTTTGGATCCTGGAAATGTGAATGTTCTTTGAGGAAATCTGCAGGCATTAAACAGAATGAGCCCAGGAGAGAATCCATATGGGCTTCATCCAGCAAGACAAGCAGAGTTGGTCTGTCCAAGTCTTTTAGACCTTACATATCACAACTGCCTGCCCCAGGAACTGGACATGGATCTTCAGGGATTAATGTTTGCTGTGCTGGGCTTTGATGTTGCTTTGTTCTTTGTTCTGATTCTCTCTCTCTCTCTCTCTCTCTCTCTCTCTCTCTCTCTCTCTCTCTCTCTCTCTGTCTCTCTTTGTCTCTTTCTGAATTTTTCTCTTTCTCTCTCTGTATTTTTCTTTCTCTTTGTCTCTCTCTTTCTGTATTTTTCTCTTTGTCTTTCTGTCTCTCTCCTCTCTCTTTCTCTTTCTCTGTCTCCTCTCTCTTTCTCTGTCTCTCTCCTCTTTCTGTGTGTGTGTTTGTCTCTCTCTCTCACTCTGTGTCTCTCCTTCCTTGTTGAAATAGAAATATTTCCTCTGTACCACTGTGTATTTGAATTATGAACTTTTTAAGAGGTTCCAGGTTAAGAGTTTTCTTGAGTCTCAGAAGAGAATATAGACTTAGACATTAATAGAGCTGGGCATTTTCAGTCTTTGAAGAAGGGGTTCCTCTGTTTTCAGTTGTATACATGTGTTATGGTTTATACCTAGAATGTCCCCCAAAGCTTATGTGTGCTCAGAGATGAGGCTTTTGGAAGAGGATTTAATTATGGAAGTGAGATAGATATATTCATCAGTGGATTCATCCACTAAGGAGTTCAGCAGCTGACTGTTGAGAGATGGGGCCTTATGAGAGGAAGATCACAGTGGGTGTGAGCTGGAAGGGTCTATCTCCTTTCCTGGAACATTCCTCCTCCTCTGGTTCCTAGCTGCCATGATATGAGCAGTTTTCCTTCACAGCAGGCTCATTTATTATGCTGTTTCTGCATTTAAGCCTGCCAACCCTGCACTAAAACTTTTGAAAATGTGAGACAAAATTAATCTTTCCTCCTTTAAGTTTCTGGTGTTGAATAGTTTGTCCCAGTGACAAGAAAAGTGATGTAATTATCCTACTGACTTATTTGCCAACATAGGGAAAGCTGATCAATGCAACACAAAACTGATATTGGAGAATCTTGATAAAGAAGTTCAAGCTTTTTATTTAGAATCATGAAGATAAATCCTAGATCACTTTATAATGCTGTGAAATCAATAGTTATTCAGTAAAAATATAGTTTGAAGTTTGATTTTTTCTGGGACTAGTGACATGTGCTAAATATTGTCTTGAGATGCTAGGCAATGATAGCAAGCTAAAGCTTCCAATCAGACCCAAGCTCATGATGTCAAACAATTGATTCTCTACAGTTTGCTGGATTTCCAAAAATTTTTGGATTTGTTTTATTTTTCCACTCACTACATGCCTACAAAACACCCATATGTGTACATACATAATAATTTTAGTGCTTTATTGTAAAATCAGCTTTGTGTTAGATGATTTCATCCAACTGTAGGCTAGTGTAAAAGTTTTTAACATGTTTAAAGTAGACTAAGGTAGGATGTTCATTTTGTTAAGTGTATTCAATGCATTTTCAACTTCAGATATTTAAAAACTACAGTGGGTTTATCAAGACAGAACTATATCCTAAATCAAGAGGCATTTGTATTTGTATGTTGCTCTGCAAAGGGGAGGTGTGTGCAAACTACACAGCTTTCCACAGTCTGTCTGCCTCAGGGAACAGAATCAGTGCTGAGAGAGGTTGATGTGAGACTGGGTCTCTACACATTTGCTAACATTTTGGCATCATTGTATCTTTTAAAATTATTTTTTTTTGATTTTTAGATTTTAAAATTAAAAAGGAGAAGATGGACTTAATGCATAGTTCTGAGACAGAGTCATTAGTACTTGGCAATCTCTGAGAAATAAGGAGATTAAAAAAAAGCAAAAAGAATTAAGAATAATCAGTTAAATAGGTTGAAAAAAATCCCAGAGGAAATTGGCATCAGTAGTCTCTGCTTCCAGAACAGGTAATGGCTAACAGCACCACATGCTGGCAAACAGCACCACATGCTGGCCTCATTATCTCTCTGATCATCTAGTTTGCTTATCTACACATGATGGAAAGGATGTTAACTTTACAGAGATCTTTTCAGCTGATTTTATGAAATACAGAATCACAAACTTGGTGAAAACAAACATTTTCAGTATCTACATCTTGGCAATATTGCTCTGAAGCTAACTGAGTATTACCTGGAGAAAAGATTATGCTACTGAAAGTTATTTTTATTTTCAATATTATATTAAGGATATCTGAAAGATATTTTTCTGTTAAATTTGAGTGGCACCAGGCTTTGCTTCCTGGAGACAGAGGGCTGAAGCTGGGATCTTGGAGGCTTGTAGAGAATCCCACAGAAAATTTCTTATCCTGAGGACAAGCTATAAACAACCATCAATCTCTTACCAGATAGGTAAAGGAACCTCTTTTTTATGCAAGACTCAAGTTGCAAGATAAGCTTCCCTTCACCTAGAAGTTGACACACACAGGGGCATTAAACTTATGCTGTCTCAGCTCAGTCCTGGTTGATTTTGAGAGAAGAAAAATTGGGACTCGAGTCTGAGCCCAAGAAGAAGTTGAGGAATATGAGGGATGATGAAAAAATCTGTGGAGTGCTGCTTGAGCTTTACCAAAATCCTTTTCCTCTTCCAGCTATAAGAAGGAGGTCCCCCACAGTGACTAGTTCCCTAAAAACCACATGAAATTTTTTAGGAATTCTCTATTTGGTTCTGTTCTGGTGTCTATAGTCCCAGGGGAATGTCTTTTTCTTTTTCTTTTTTTTTTCCCTCAATCAGATTTTACCAGTACATTTTAGGTATATATAATGATCACCTTCATCACAGAGAATTTGTACCTGTACATGATATAACTTGTTTATTTTTTTCTCATTCTCCCGCAATTCCTTTAACCTTTCCTCCCCTTCCCACCTACAAAAACATTGTTTCCATTTTCCTTCTGTTCTCTCTCTCTTTTTTTACTTTTTCCTTTCCCCCTTCTCTCCCTTTTGTTCTCCTCCCCATTTGACATTTTCTTCCTATCTTACAATACCTGCTATGCGTTTTGGTCCTTATTTATACTTTTGGTTTCTCATACCTGAGAAACAATATTGTATTTACATGTGTGTCCAATTTATTTTGCTTAAGAGTTTGGTCTCGGGGTGCATTTATTTTCCTAGAAACATCTCAAGTTAACCCTTCTTTATGGCAGAGTAGCACTCTGTTATTAAAAAAAACACATCATTTTATCTATTCATCAGTTGATTGGCATTTGGGTTGTTTCCAAGATTGGGCTATTACAAACTGTGCCAGTGTAAACATGGGAGTGTATGTATTGATGTGGTATGACACTTTTAATAATTTCAGGAAGATGTCAAGAAGTAGAATAGCTGAATTAAATAGTCCTAGTTTTTAGAGAAATCTTTACACTGATTTGCACAGTGGTTGCACCAGTCTACACTCCCATCCACAGTAGAGAAGGGTCTCCCACCAAAAAAAAATACCAACAGCATTTGTAATTGGTTGATTTTTTGATAATAGCCATTGCTTCTGGGGTGAGATGAAATCTCATGTTTTGATTTGCATTTTGTGAATGACCAAAAATATTGAACATTTTTTGATATATTTAATCACCATTTCTATTTCTTCATCTGAGTAGTGTCTATTCATTTCAGGTGCCCATTTTGGATTTAAAGATTTTGCTCATCAAATTTGGGGAAGTCTGATTTTTTTGAGTTCTCTATATATTCTAGATTGTAATTTTTTTGTCTGAGGAACAGCTGGCAAAAACTCTTTTTCACACTGTAGATTGTGTACTTTGTTGGTAGTTTGTCTAGCTGTGCAAAAGCTTTTTAATAAGATGAGATCCCAGTTGATTCTTTATGATACTTCTGGTGCATTCAGAGTTTTGTTCATAAAGACTTTCTCCATCAAACTTTCCAAGAGTTTTCCCTATCTTCCAGCACATTCAATGTTTCTGTTTTAATATTTAGATCTTTGATTCATCTTGATTTTAATTTACTTCATGGTGAAAGATACAGGCATAATCTTAATCTTTGGCATGTGGAAAGCCAGTTTTGTTTTTATTTTGAAGAGAATAAAACCAATGAAATAAAACAGGGTAGAGTCAATCCAAATAAAACAATGAATATGGTACATGACTTCAAAACAAGATGAAAGGAAATCAATAATAGCTACCATAATGCCTCTTGTTATCTTCAAAATAACTGCCCATACAGTCAGGCATAATAAGATCAAACAAACTTGTACAAAATAAAACTAATAAAAACAGATTGCAAGATGGCTGACTGAGTGGCGACACGATAAGAGAGCCTCTCTGAGGAAAAAAAAAAAAAACTCAGATGCTGGAATCTGGCAACATGGAGAAAGCCAGACAAAAAGAGAGGAATTTCATGACCCAGGAAGTAACTGAGGAAAAAGAAAAAGAGAAAAAAGAAGAAAAAGAAGCATGGACAGAGGGCTAGAGCTGGGCAAGCCCCGATCACTGTACTGGCACGTCTTAAAGTCAGGTGAGTCACGATCGATCGCAGCCCTGCTGAGAGCGAGGGTTGGTGAGCTCCAGACCCTTGGCTGGAGGAGGCGCTGAGACAGGGAGTCGAAACAGCCAGTCCAGCTGCATGAACTTTGGTGAGGGATGGGAACTGGATTCCTCAAACTGGGAGGACTGGTTGGGCAACATTTTGGAGTTGCCAGGGCCAGCTTGAATCAAAACCCGAGGCAGAGTCTGCTGATGACTCCTAGTCCAAAGCAGATTGGTGGGATCTGCTCGGGCAGGGCCACGCCCCTGGTTGAAACCCAATAGCCAGGGAAGAGGCTTTTCTGGGCCAGTGGCATCCCCAGGGAACACACAAACCTGTTGAAGCATAAACTGGTTGACTGCCATAGGGGGAGGAGCCAGCTCTCAGCCTGCAACTCCCAGATCTGCAGTGGACTGGGGGGCAGTACTTCCCTAGCAAGTGTGCTGCAGAAAAACTGTAAGCAACACGAAAGGCCCAGAGACCTCCACCACCCACCCATCTGAAGGGGGCCTAAAACATGACAAGACAGAGAAAGAGAAAAAGGTCCTCAACTGCAGCAACAAGGAAAGTGAGTTCAACAGAGGTAAATGCAGAGGAGGTTGAGAGCAGCAAGCCTGTAATGTCAGAGACAGCCTCATCAGAAATAAAGAAATACCTCTGTGACCTCATCGTTGAATTTAAATCTGAAACTCTAACTCAGGTGAAGCAAGATATAAGAAGACTAATAAAAGAAGTCCTGGGTAATCCTCAAGTAGACACAAATGAAAGAATAGAGGAACCCAGAGAAAGGAGAGAAGCCTTTGATGAAGAATATAAACAAAATCTATAATATATGAAACAGATCCAAAGAGAATATCAGGAAATTAAAAACTCCATTGAAACCTGGCAAAACCTTTTAACAGAAACTAAAGACAAACTTTCAAAACTTGAAGATAGATTTGCAAAGTATGATCGTGAAAGGAAGGATCTCTTAAAAATAACAAGGAACCAGGAAGCAATGAAACAAAGGCTAGAAGATGACAAGAGGATTTATAACCTAAGAATAAAATATGTGAATGAAGATGAAGTGACAAATACAAATGAAATAAAAAGTCTATTCACAGAAATAATTAAGGAAAACTTCCCAAACATAGGTAATGGAAGTGAAGTTCAGATAAACCAGGCATATAGAACTCCAGCCAGCTACAACCCAAACAGATCTACACCCAGACATATAATAATCAGGATCCCAGAAATCCATCACAAGAACAGAATATTAAAAGTGGTCAGAGAAAAGAAACAGATTACCTATAAAGGAAAACTCATCAAAATCACAGCGGACTTCTCAATGCAAACCATCAAATCAAGAAGAGCTTGGAG
>PVLA01002440.1:0-269924 GCA_004027455.1 Hydrochoerus hydrochaeris
TTTTCTTCTTTTTACTTTTTAAGTCCATTATCTGCTTAGTTATATCCTGTTTCAGGTTGCTCAGTACCTTACTGACTTGTTTTGTTGTTGTTATATACTTTTAATCACCTCATATAATTCTGTTGCCTTGTTTTTGAGTTTCTCCTCATCCATGATCCATGGATCAGCTTTGGTGGAGTTGGGAGATTTTTGGAGGTATTTTGTTACTTTCTAATCTACTTTTTTTTTTTGAAGGTAGCAAAATACAGCAGAACAAGACAGAACAAACCCATGCCACCGCACTGCTATAAAACTACCACAGAACCTCATAGCAGGTCACCAGGACACAAGCAATGGGCTCAATAGTACAGCCCATTTTGTTCACATTAGCTGTTCTTTCAATCAAATAGAGTAAAATGGAAGGAAATATCGAACTTTTAAAAACAGAATATTGAATAAAGCAGTACCATTAATCAAAACTGAGCAAAACAGTGATAAAAATATTTGCCTTTAAAGAGATGGTAGAAGGAAATCCCCCTTACTTGCCATGCTGTATACATTCATCCTCCAAAAAGATACTCAGACTGCCAGTGTCTACTTGCTAACCCGAGGGGTGGGGCGGGTGGCGGGGGAGATGGATCAATGTCTGATTCTTAGCCCGCGCACCGGCAGGGCCCTAGCTGCTTACCAGGGCGGCCAGCAGGCCAGCTTATTTCCCAGCACCCAAAGTTCCAACATGATGCAGAGCTTAGGAGTCACTGATAGTTCTCACCCTGGTGTGCCAGTGGTTTGCTAGGCCACAAGCTGCTCACCAGGGCGGCGAGTAGGCCGCCTGTTCTCCAGCGCCCAAAGTTCCAACATGATGCAGAGTTCAGGTAAGAGTGAATTTTAAAATGACCTTTTTTGTTTAAGCCACAATTATGCTTACAGTTCTATTGCTTGAATATGTCATCCTCCACAATACCATTTTATTATTATATTTCACAGTTGGAGTTTTCAATTATATAAAATAAAGGATTCAAATAATATTCTGAGAAAGTAAGTTATTTAAATGAAAATTTGAGGAGAAAAGTAGTTTTAAAAATTAATTTTTGTGTTACATACCAGTAATCCCAGCTGCTTGGGAGGCTGAGGCAAGACGGTCATAAGTTTGAATCCAGACTGGAAAACTTAGGGGGGGCAGAGTTTCAAAATAAAAAGGGCTGGAGATGTCACACAGTAGTAGAGTTCTTGCCTATCTTGTGAAATCTGAGTTTAATCTTCAGTACCATGAGGGAGAAAGAGTTGAAGGAGAAGTTTTATTTCTCAAATCTCCACCTTCACAAGCTGAACTTTACTCTTTTGATACAATCTATAAAGCATATTATAGAAACCAGAGTAATAAGCAGTTATTAAATTCAAGAGTTCAAAAGGGGAAACATAAAGAAACACACAATAGAAAGAAAAAAATTTTTAAATGCTTTGGTGCAGACCTTTTATCCAGAAGGCTATGAAGAGCCTCTAGGAAGAAAACAAGAAAGCATATCAAAGGTTGAAGCCTTTAAAAAAAAGAAGAAATTATTTACTTATTATTTGTTATTAATAAAAAGTAATTACTAAATACAGCAAAAGACCTAAATGATTTTTAAAATGTGAGACTTTTCATTACTTTCCATTCACCATTGAAAATGGAGCCAGGTGGTGGCACATGCTTGTAGTCCCAGCACTCCGGCAGTTGAGGCAGGAGGATCTCCACGAGTTTGAGGAGAGCCTGGGCTACATAGTGAGTTAAAGAACAGTTTGAATTACATAGTGAGACACTGTCTCAAAAAACAGAAAGAAAGAAAATGCAGAAAGTGGACATATATTTCAAATATAGCAAACTAAAAGGAAATATTTTCTTTTGTTAAAAGTATTATTTTTCACAGGAAATGTCAGCCTGAGAAATGGATGCAGCCTTGAGTCCATAATGTTAAGTGAAATAAATCAGGCACTAAAGCTTAAATATCACAGTTTCTCTTGCATGAGAAACGCAAACCAAAATTCTAAATAAGGAACAAAATAAAAGATAGGAAGGAAGGAGCTAGGTGGTCCTTGGTGTGGAGGAGCAACAAGAGATGGAAAAAAGAGAGAGGGTAAGAAGGGACAAAAGGATTTTAAAAAAAGAATTGGAGATAACATATCTTTTTAGATATGTTATGCACATTGTCAACTCCGCGCTAGGAATATAAACTTGTACAAAAATGTACTGAAAACTTGCACGAAAGAAAAAAGAAACAAATGGGGGGGGCACGGGTGCCAAGAGATGGGTGGAGGGAGGATGGGGGGAAGGAAGGGAGATGAAAAAGGACTGGGGTGTGGCATATGCATGTGCCAGATCCACACAGGGAATGCAAACATGTATTGCAGACACATAACATAAACTAAAATGTTTAAAATTACATTATACGATGGGTACTATATACATATATAATATATGCATGTATGATCTTTATCTAATAATCGTTCAAAATGTCTGTTCAGGGGCTGAAGGCGCAATGCTGTGGTGGAGTGTTGGTCCAGCTCTGGGTTTTATTTCAAACGTTTCATTCAGGTGTGAGGGATGGGGGCAGGATGAAAATGCAGGGGCAGCACAGTGCAAAGTACGTCCTCAGCATCTTGTTTCTGTAGCATTTTATTCTCCCTAGCTTTATTAGAAATTCCTGTTTTAAAGCCTATTTCAATTGGTTTTGAAAGTCCTTTAAGAGCTGGCTGAACAACTTACTCTGTTATGATACATTTATTTCAGTTACAAATTTCATTTGAAGTTAGATTTCACAGTTGAGACTTTTAAGGTCTGTTCTTTTACCTGGGATGCTACCCAAATTTTGAAGTTGTTCTCAATTTTATGATGGCAATGAAAATTTATTAAAGCAAAAAAGCAACAAATTTTACTGCTATGTAGGACCAGACTTCAGTTGATTATTTAACAAAGAAATCTTAGTGTAGTATACTTAACCTCTATTTATAGTGATATGTAAGTACTTACCAGTCCCCTTAAGTACCACATAATTTTTTAAAAACAACATTAAATGAGCCATTAGGGTTAGGGATAACTTAATGGTAGAGCACTTGCCTAGCATGCACAACGACCTGAGTTCAATCCCCAGCACTGCAAACAAAACAAAACAACCAAATGGGCTCCAAATTTGGAATACTGAGCCCTAATACCATAAAAGTGTAACTCTTTCTTATGATTTATGTTTTTTAGAATCAATAAAAGTATACATTTTTAAGTGGCCTAGAGTTTTGTGCCTATGGTCCTATGACTCCTATTTGTTAGTTGACAAGAGCATCATAGAGATACGCTTCTTACATTCTCATGATCAGAACACCAGAGCTGGAGGATGACAGATGGGTAATTAAAGAGGAGTGATGAATTAATACGGATGTATAACACTGAACTCAGTGCACTAGCTTATTTCATTATTCCAGAAGGCCTGAAACACGAGTTAATATAGGATGTTTACTTGAAGGACAGAGCCTTAGAATTGTTTGCAGAGGCTAGCTGAAAAACACTCCTAAGCATCTTCAAATTCTGATTTATTATTTTAAAAACCATTCTTTAAATCTGATTTCTTCTCTCTAGCCTTTTTGAATATGTTTAAATTAAGACGAGTAATTGGTTAATGAGACTTAGAAAGTGAAAGAAGATCCTGCTGGAAGGATTTCTTGATGAAGTAATCAACACATTTGAAAAAAAATAGTTGCTGTTTATTTAGCACTTACTATATGCCGCACACTGTGTATACTTTTTTGAGGGGGACAGGGTCTTGCTATGTAGTTCAGGCTGGCCTTGAATTCATCATGTCAAACTCGCAGCAGTCCTCTGCCTCTGCCCCCAAGTGCTGGAATTCCAGGGATGCGCCACCATGCCCAACACGTGTACACGTTTGACACGAATTGCTTCATTTTTTCTACTTCTTTAAATCTGTATTTTAGAACATTTTATTAGTTCATTGCAGTATGAAATGATTACATTTTTAATGGGGAGTTGGTACACGTGCATAACTCTTACCATTTTCATGCCCTCCCGCGCCTTCTTCTCCCTGTTCCTTTCATCTCTTGGTTTCCTTCTCACTTGGGAAAACTACTTCACTTTTTCCCCATTCTTTTTTTCATCCTCTTCCTTCTCCTTCCTCCCGCTCCCTCTGTCTCTTGTTCTCCTTCCCATTTGAAAAATATTTCTAGTATCTTTCTTTTATGTTGCTCTTTATTTATATTTCGGGTTTCTCATATTAAAAAACTATGCAGTATTTAAGTTGTGTGTCTGACTTATTTCACCTACTATTATATTCTCTGGTTGCATCTATTTACTTATGAATCACTCAACTTTATCCTTCTTTATGGCAGACTAGTACTCTATTGAGTATAAATACCACATTTTCTTTATCCATTGATCTGTTAATGGGCCTGTAGGCCATTTTCAAGATTTAGTTATTATGAGTGGGGCTGCTATAAACAGGGGTATGTATGTATCCACGTAATACGATGTCTTTAATTGTTACTGGAAGAGACCTAGAAGGGGAATTAGCTAGATCAAATGGGATTTCTAGTGCTAATTTTTTGAGGAATTTCTGTGCTGATTTCCATCATTAGTGTACAAGTTTATGTTCTGACCAACAGTGTAGGAAGCCCTCCCTCCCTTCAGCCTCACCAGCATTTGTTGCTTGACTTCATTATTTCTGGTGTAAAGGGAATCTTGGTGCTGTTTTAATAGCCTCTGCATAGCAAAGGAAACATTCAACTGAGTGAAGAGAGTACTTACAGAATGGGAAAAAAAATTTTCCAGCTATTTCTTGCACAGAGGACTAACATTGAGAATATATAAAGAACTTTAAAAATTAGGCTCCCCAAATATAAAAGAATCCATCTAAGATGGGCAAATGAAGTGAATAGACACTTCTCAGAAGAAGCACAAATGGCCAATAAAAACATGAAAAATGTTCAAAGTTGCTGGGCATTACAGAAATGCAAGTCAACATATTTTAAAAATTAAATAATATGTTTACTAATAAGGAAATTGGTGAATCAGATCCAGGCCTTTAAGTTTTGTCCTGTGTTTACTCTGCATTTTTTTCAGTTCTTCCTATGGAAAATGCTAGAACCCTTGCCCCTTCCATTATCTCGATCATATAGACAGAGAAATCACAACAAATTTTGAGGTCCTGATACATAAAGAAGACATAAATATTGTTAATAAGAACTTGAATTCAAAATGACTTTTTAAAAAGAATGCAAATCAGAACCATGCCTTTCAAGTTCACAATTCCTGTCTTGGATGCATTTTTTTTTCTATCTCTAAAATAAAGGAAGTAGACTAAATGAAAAACTAAGTCTCACTCCCTCTTAGTTCTCAAGGTGCATGCTTTTATTTTTAACAGTCCTTATGAAACCTGCCAGGGCAAAACCCAGGGAGTTCCAATTGTAGCCCCTGGGAGGAACACAGAGGGACTTACTTTCTTGGGCCCAGCATCATTTTAAGGCTCACTTTGAGAACCTCACTGTAGTCTGCTTGCTCCAGAACTTAGGACCTACCACTCGAATTTCTGACCCAAACCACATGAATCAATATGAGAGACAATTGGGCTTTCTTTCTCAAGATATGCATGTTCAAATGCAGTTTAAGAAGAAAATGTTAATATGAAAAAAAAGGTCCCTGGATAAAATTATTTTTATTTTTTTAATAAAAAATTTAAAAAGGAATAGTAAGCTCTTTATGAAAGGATCATAAAATATTATTTAATTACATATTACTTATTTATATTCCTGGGAATAACAAAACCTCCAAAGACAGCTTCAAAGAAACCACTTATAATTTCAAAAGATTCCTACTTCTATCCTGGAATAACTAAAAGAATATTTCTGGGGCCTTTTTTTAAAAGGAAGGAATCCACTATTGGATTAGACTCTAATGTTGCGAGAGATTTTTCTGGCCTGGAAATAATTTACAATGCCAAGGCTGATGCGTAAATAGGGATACATGGGAGAAAAATGGTTTGAAAATATTTTTAAATAAAACTATCTTCTTTAGTACTGAGAAATGAACCAAGGGCCATCATATTGAGCTAGATTCCTAGTCCTTTTAAGTTTTTATTTTGAAATGGAGTCTTGGTAAATTGCTTATTTACTTTTGACATTTCTACGACAAAACACCTGACACCCGAAGTTAAAGGGGGAAAGATTTATTTGGCTCAGTTTGTAGAGATTTTAGTCTATAATCGGCTGGTTCCAAGGCAGGGTAGAACATGGCAAAGGGGCAACAGTTCATGATGGTGAAAGAGAAAAAGCAACCAGAGAGAGCAAGAGCAATCTTTCTGTCCCTTATCCACTCTACCAGGATTAGGACTGTGCCAATCCAATTAGAGGACTGATTCAGAAATCATCCACCCTTAATCTCAACACCCTTAAAGGCAGAATTACATTATAAATCAATCACACACTCTAGATTCAGCCACCTCCAGAAAAACCCTATGATTACATGAGGCTTTGGGGGGACATCTACACACAAACTATAACAGCTGGTAAATTGCCCAGGCTGGTCTTGCACTTGTGATCTTCTTGCCTCAGCCTTTCAGAGGGCTGAGATTACAGGTTTATGCCACCATGCCTGGCTAAAATCTTCTAAACTATAAAACACAAAAGGAGAACAAATTAAATTTCATGAAATCATTGAAGATATTTAAAGGATTTGTTGTCTTAAGAATGAGCAATTTCCTAAATTTTTAAAACTCAAAGTACTTAATTTATTCCACATTTATTTTACCTGTGTTAAATTATTATGTGATGATTATTTTCCTGAGGATTCCATCTGCAACACATAACAATAAATGTGTACAGTATGAACCCCTCATGTTATACATTGCACTTGATGTGATACCATAAAAAATAAATTAAACCACAACCTAACAATCTGGAATCTAACTTCTCTGTGACAGAATTAGATGTGTTTTAATTCAAAGTAATTGATTAAATTTAATTACCAATATAGAAAAAAAACCTTCTAGGTTGCCAGCAGTCAAAGTTATAACTGGGGCACAGTGATAAAAAGTAGCACCAGAAGTTAAACACAGACTTCAATGTTAAATCACCCACATTCTGCCTACTGTCCCCATTCTCCTCCTGAACTACACCCCCATGTGTCTTTTGCATGCAGAACTCTCTTTAAAACTAGTGAGAGTTTCATGCGTGGGAAATCAAAGCTACCTTATGCAAAAGCATATGGTTAGAGGTCCAGAGGATGCTGAAAAAATACTATATACTTACAGTCTCCCTATGGGGAATTCATCTAACAATGAGACCCTTGAATTTTGCATTGCTTGTGCCTACGCTGTTCAAATTGGTAGCTGCAATTCGATCACACCAAGGATTGTTTTCACATTTAGTTCCTTTGGATTTTTTTTAACCTACTTTGAGGGGAAAAAAAAAGGAACAAAATAAGGAAAGAAGGCAGGGGGTGGGGAAAGAATAAATCATTATGCAGTTCTCAACCTCCACAGGGAAACAGCAGTACAAACCCACAGATTCAGAATTGTCAAGCAATAGGGCTGTTTGTTTACAAGTCACAGATTCAATTATGTAACTAGATAAGTTCATAAAATCTAGTGAGTATATTGAGGGGGTAGGAAGACCTATACTTTTGAATTAGTCAAGACAATTCATCTCCCAAAAGATTCATAAAGGAAATCTGTTTATTTTAATTGCTGTATGAATTTAGTTTTTAAAAATTTATTGCTTCAAAATGTAGTATTTCCATGTAGATAATGACCTCTCATTCTTTATCATTTGTCCTAGATACTTCATAGTGCTTTTTCACCATAGAAATTGTTAAACCATCAGCATACACTTATAAGGGAATTGGGAATAGCTTTTAATCTACCAGCTAGGTAGAACTCCTGTTTGATATGATCAATACATCAGTTCTAATTCTTTTTCACTCTTCACCTGATAACTTCTTTTTTTATTGGTAGTTTTTTTTTTCATTTAAATTTTTGGACTATACACTGTTTATAAAATTAAAGCTCCTAAGATAGGTCCATATAAATAAAAAAAATTTATTTGTGAAGTGATGTAAAATTTCAATTCAAAAGGAAAAAGTTTAAAAATCAATTAGGAAGCCATTAGATTATAGTAAATTTCAAACATAGTTACTCTTAACAAAGCTCTCAAATAAGTTTATGTGATCTTTCTATTACCTGTGTTTACATTTATACTCTCTAGAAAGACATTTTTTTGAGAATTTAAACTCAATGCTATATTGGTGGAACACCAATAAACTCTGAAATATTATAATTAATCAACCTCTGGTAGTAAATTATCCTTAAATTGAGATTGCAAAATAAGTAAGCTTATAGAACTGTTTTTCTTTCTCATCTAGTTAACTTGTTATTCAATTGGGTGAGTTTGATGTTGTATGTTACTGCCTAGGGGAAAATCCCAAGGGAATTGTTGGAGAAGAATTAGGTTTTTCAGGAGGCAGACAAAAACACTATATTTAGTCTCTAGGGAACTTTCTCAGGGTGTTTTCTGCTAATGGTGTGAGAACCCATGACTAGGAGGGAGCTTCCCAATTGAGACACAGTACCCAGAGGGCTGCTCAGCTCTCTACCAGCCATGATACACACTGACGACAGTGTCTTTTTCTTTCTTTCTTTCTTTCTTTCTTTCTTTCTTTCTTTCTTTCTTTCTTTCTTTCTGAGAGTCTTGGCATAGAGTATGATTTTTAATGGCCTATGTCCTTCTATCCTAGTTAAAGGCGGAGCTGTGCTGATCCACTACCTAGAGGCTAGAGTAACATAACTAACTACAACAAAAGACCTACGTTCAGGAAAAAATATATATATATTTTTTGTACCAGGGATTGAACTCATGACGTTGCTTTTGCCAGGCAGGTGCTTGTGCCACTGAGCTAAACCCCCAGCCCCAGGAAGAATATTTCAATAAATTATATGTTCCCAGGCCAGAAGCATCATATTGCCTCTGTGGCTGGGGTTTGATTTTTGCCAACTTGGAGCAGCGGTGGAGTTGAGTAAGATCTCTTCATTCATGACTTGTCAGGGAATGGTAAATGAAGGAATATGAGTCAAAATTCAATGACAAAAATAGATATCAATTTGAGATGGACTTCTTTGAATTGTTTGTTATTCAAAGTTTTGGGTTCCTCTAAATTTTCAGGCCACACTTAATAAAAACTATTTGTGCGATTTATGTGGGGATTAACTGTATGAACAAACTTTTATACATTGGTACAATATGTGGGTTGTGATCGCTGTTAAAAAAATGTGTATATGTTTATCTACAGAAGTTTTTAAATTATCTTTTAACTATCTGCTGCCTAAAAGAAAATACACAAATATCATTTAAAATGATAATCACAGTTATAATAATACTTTATCGAAAACACTTTGAATATTGGGCTTAACCTTTCAGAGCACTTTTTTTTTCAATACCGGGGATTGAACGCACGACCTCGTGCTTGCCAGGCAGGCGCTTTTTCAGAGCACTTTAAAGAATCTAAACTTATTTACACATAATTAGAGTTCATTATTACAAATAATATATTTCTTTGAGCTTTAACATGGTAGTAATACACATTTGTCTTATTGTAGGATGAAAGGGAAGATGTTTAGACATTTCAAAACAATATTTCATTTCTGTATGCATATTATGCAGAGTTTAAAAAGCTTTGGTAATACATCATACATGTTAATTTCATATAAAAAGTGAAAATGGAATGAACGCTTAAGAAACTTAAGAAAGGATATAGTTTTTTTCCTATGAAAATGCATAGAAGTATCTTTGAGAAGTAATTTTATCTAATGATCCTTCAAAATGACTTTTAATTCATGATTTGAGAATGTTCTCAAATTCTCTGGGAGATAAGTTGAGGTTTCATTAGAGTACTCTTTCTTTAATTTTTAAATTCAGTGAGAGAAATAAAAGGGACACAGAAGAGAAGAAATTCAGAGCAGTTGTAAGTATGGACTCTTGGAGGTTTCTGTTTGAGGTGGTGAAAAGAGAACAAGTGGGCAGAGGGTTTAAGTCTCTACTGTTTTTCATGCTCATTGAACCTTAGTATCTCATCTGTAAAATAAACAAGTTACTTTGCAAAGTAGATGCACAGTACTGTTATGCAGCAGGAGGAAGAAAAAACCAAATGCCTTCTTGGGTTTATGTGCTGGAATTAAATAATCATATAATAGAGGAACTAATTTCCTTTCAAGCATGAGTAGTTGCAAGCACCACCAAAGATGGCAGAATAAGCCATTAAAATGACTTTTGGAAAACTTTTTTCCTTTGGCTTTTTATCAACTATAAATTAAAGCTACTGTATTCATTGTATAAAACTGAGAAAATAAGCCTTTGTAACCTGGTAATATTTTCACCCCAGGAAAAAAATAATTGTTCCTAGAAAAGCCAAAATGTTCCCACACTTAATCCTGCTGTTTGAAGTATAGGGATGTTTCATATATATATATATATATATATATTTTTTTTTTTTTTGGTCTGAGTTGAAGAAACCAAGCATTGTTTACAAAACTTTAAAGAATGACCAGGTGCCATGTAAATTCTAAGTTATATATCACCTGAGGACCTTAATGGAGCACATAATAAATACTAATTAATTTTACAAACACCCCTGTGGTAAAAGCATTAGTACTACTCCTCCCCTTTCAACAGGCAGAGGCAAAGATTCAGTGAGACCTAGCAACTCACCCTGGGGATGCATTGAACTTGCTGAGTCAGTAAAGGTACCCCAGGAGGTTGGAACCTGAACCCTATGTGTTTCTAGTTTAAGAAGAGTTCCATTGCTTATGTGTAACATTTATGCTTCTCTTTAGACTGACATATTGAGAAAGGGGAGTGCATTATATGTACTACTGAGACACCACACACTGACACTCAGACTTGTTAGATATTCATGACCATGATCTGGGATCAGGGATTACTTGTTTGTGATGTTAACAGTTTGTTTATGTCCAAACTTACTTAGCTTCAAATTGTTCCTATGAATAGATTACAAATGGAATTTAAAAAGAGCAGTGAGGACTGAAAACAACATGGAAAGTAAAATAGACTTCCCATTCAATAGATAAGTGGTTTATTTGTTTTCTGTGATTTTACTTGGGTGGGGGGTTGTAGTGCTGCTTGCTAGGCAAGTGGTCTGCCACTAAGCTACTGCTTCAGCCCCTACTTTTATATTTTTATATAAGATACATTTACAAAAGGGCAGAGCCTTTTAAACTGTGTATAGTATATATCCAGAAATGAAGTATTATGTTTGAAATGTCTGAAATCATCCCCTTCATCCTGCAATAAGACACATATGTATGGTTACCATTTTAAATCTCAGAGAAATTTATTATTTGTAATAATGAGTTAACTAACAAGATAGCCCAGGATTTGTTGTGATCTACTCTGTTGCAGTCCCCTATTGCACAGGGAGTACTTAGGAAAGATTTATTGGCTGAACAGAATACTTGTCTCATTCATTGACCTGCTAGTGACTAGCATGGAGCAATGTAAAGTAGATAACACAATATGTAAAACATTTTACTTATTCAAGTATGCAGTTAATATAGCATATTTACTAATTTAACCAAGTTATTTGTGATTTGAAGAATCCCAGAAGTAAACCAGAGAGTTATGTGTTGACTCAGTTTTGGTAAATAAAATCAAATGTTATTCTTCAAAAAACTGGGGTAGTTTCATGATTGAAAAAACAAACAGAAAGAGGTTGTGTCAAGACTAGCATAACATACATTATTTTCAAAATTTAGTTTATAAAAAAAATCACTTTTTTGTAGCCAAGAACAAACACTAGGGGTTGTATGATTATAATGCTGAGTACTAAGAAAAATGGAACTCATCACCATTGGAGAGTTTTTTCCATAATAAATTCAATATTGGATTATTTAGCACCCAGATAACTTCTTTTCTTTCATACTTTTGGAGTTGTGATATATAAAATAACATCTTGAAATTGTTGACTATAATATAGAAAAATCAAATTGAATTTGACTTATGAGTTAGACTTTAGCTTTGAGGTACTGCAGTACACTTCTGAAAACGAACCTTGCAACTGTTTTTCCACTAGCATATTTATGGATATAGTAATTTAAGCAGTCATTCCCTAGAGTGGATTATGACATGCCAGTAGCTGTTGCAGAAAAAAAATGAAAAAACACATGGACTCTCTCTCTCTCTCTCTCTCTCTCTCTCTCTCTTTTCCTTAAGATTTGCACTACAAGATCCACACATTTGGAAAACTGTCTTTATGACTATTTTTTCTTTTTTCCCCTCAAATCCATTTTATTTCAAGGAAAGAAAGAAAGAAAGAAAGAAAGAAAGAAAGAAAGAAAGAAAGAAAGAAAGAAAGAAAGAACTACAACAAAATTTCAAAACACATCAATTAGGGGCAACAATGGTACATACCTTGTGCACTGTATGACTATTTCTGATAGAATGCGTTCTTTCCTGTTTTGGGGTTAAAGTTAAATAGCTCCTGAGACTTTAAGTTTAGTTTCTCAAACAAGACAAAAACCAGTTGAACTGCTTTATATTATTTTCTGAGCCAAGAATTGAGGCCAAGATATTAAAAAGGTAACAACCACAAATTGACTTTTGGTGTTTTGTAGGTTGATACTAATAAAAAAGAGGGAGAAATGTTTATGCCTTTAAAATAACTTTAGAAGAAATGAAATAATTTTCAACTCACTGTTAATCATATTCTTCCCTCATTCTTTTTCTGGGAAGAATTTATAAATGTCATTAACCTCCTCCTCTCTTCTTTTGGTGCCAGGGATGAACCCAGGACCAAGTCTCAGGCATGCTAAGCAAGTGCTCTACCCCCTACACCCCTAGCCCCAGTAAAGCCCTTGCTATGCAGAAATTACTGTTTAAAAACATGCTACATGTCATTACTGGTACTGCTACAGGTAGCTATTTCTGTATAAAACTAAAGCTGTTAAAATATCTGTTAGGAGCCTTGACAAATTAATGTCCTTAAAAACATCACATTTTAGAAATTTTTATAAATCTTGAGTTACAAGAAATAAAGAACCTAACAAAAAACTGAGTAAGCTCATTTCACTTGGCTGTCTCTTTTTCCTCTGGGGCCTATTAGGTACTATACAAACAAGGCTGTGTCTTACTTGGCTGATTTGGTGGTAGTACACACCTCTCAGGCAAGTGGAGCCAGCTCTCTAGAACTGGCTGTCTTGTCTTGAACAGCTTGTTATTCATATTTCAGTTCTCTTTTTTACCCCACACCTCTTTTGCATTTTGTGATCATTATCATCAGAGATAATGATCAAACCAAATGAAGACAGACTAGGTCTAAGCCCTTCAGAAGAGGACATTAATGCTGGCTCTGTATGCAAGCTTCTGGGCATATCTCACTTACTGGCACAAGTTGCATGACATCTGGAGAGAAAAAACAAAGTTCAAGAATGCTTTCTTGGGGCCAGGGATTTAGCTCAGTGGCGTAAGCATCTGCCTGGCAAGTGCAAGGTTGTGAGTTTGATCCCTGGTACCAAAAAAAAAAGCATACTTTCTCTCAGGGTTACAATGACTTGCCAGGCCAAGTATGGAATGGGACTTTTTTTTTTTTTTTTTGAGACAGAGTCTTACTACATAGCCCAAGCTGATCTCGAACTCACAGAGATCCTCTCACCTCAGTCTCTTGAGTGTTGGGATTACAGGCATGCGCCCCTATACCTGACCAGGACCCTTTTTTTAAAAGCCATGCATTTTTGAGTAACTGAGTAAATGATGACATATACAGAAGAAACATGAGTTGGCATTTCATCATCTAAGAAGGACCAAGAATTATTCAAGTACCAAAATGAGGGAAGATGGTACCAAAGAGAAAAATATGCTTACTTCTGCCTCATGAAACTCATGGTTGGGCAAATTTTAGGATATAGACTCTTCTGCATGTTCAGACGTAATACCCATTATGGTTTGTAGGAGATAACTTTATATGTAGAAAAGAAAACATGCCCTTTAGGACTGAACTTAGACCTTAGGGATGAAAATATCTCCTTTGCTAATTGCTGATGGGAATTATACAGTCTTGAATTTGCTCCCTGATGACCTTACATCATTGAATTTGGAGAAGAGGAGCCAGGTTCATCCAGGGGTAGCAGAGAAAAAAAATGTTTTGAAAAAAAAAAGGTAATTATAAATCAGTTTTTAAAATTAAGTCGAAGTCCTTGCCTAATTATAACATGAAAGTAAGTTCTAGCTCAATGTTCCTTGTGAAGAGAAATTTGTGATACAATTTATTCTGGTTAATGCAGTCAAGCAACCATTCTTGCCTCATTTTTAAAAAAATAATAAAATTTAACTCATCTAATAAAATTGGCTCATCAGATAAAAATATTTCAGTTTAGAGATCTATTTACATTTAATTTTAAGGGACTCATGGTCAGATGGTAAAAGTAAATCTGAGCCACAGAAAGACACAAACTTTGACTTCTAACCCATAGCTCATCTTGTGATGTGAATAAAGACCCCACTCGCTCACTGATGCAACCCAGTATGGAGAAACTGTGTGGGTGGGACATTATGGACAGAGCAGAAAGGAAAAAATCATAGCTATTGCATTTAAACAAATGAAACTAAGCCCAAATGTCAGTACAAGCATGTGAATGGATTTATATTTATTTTCTTGATGTAACCTTACCTATCTCCTTTGAAAATAATAATGAACTAAGCAGTAAGGAGTAGAAAAAGTCAAGTTCTCAGGAGCCCATTAAATTGAGTGTGGAAACATCTTTAAACAATCCGAGTTCTTAACTCAGTTCAGAATAGGATAGAAATTCACAAGACGAACCTTTAAAGTGGAGAAATCTGAGCTTGTTGTGCTAACTTTTCCAAGTCTCAGTATTCACATCTATAAAATGAGAGCAATAATGCTACTTTACAGGATGGCTGAAGAAATCAAATAAGATAAAATACATAAAGTGTTTCGCTTAAGGCTTGGCAAATAGCAAGAGTTAAAAAAAGAGTACTATTACACTAATAGCCTTCACTACTATTAATGACAAATATTGGCTAATATCCATTTAATATTTAATATACTTTTCACGGAATATTTTCAACACTTCTCTGGGATCTATAGGTGGCTCAAATGCCACGTAAAGAGTGTCAAACCTGCTTTTGTAAGAGATTGGCCAATTTCTTCTTGGGTCTGTTTCAAACACTGATTTAGTAAATTCCTATTGCTGGAGGTGTAGGGATAGGGCACAGTGGGGTAGGAGGGTCAACAACCATACATGGTTAAGTAACAATTAAACCAGGAGCGTGCCAAGTCAGAGCTACTGCACATGCGCTTGGCTTTATGTTCTGTGGGGCAAGCAGCTTTGTGTGCCAGGCTTAAGAGTTCAGTTGTTTTTATGCATCTGACTAAGGTTTGGCTTGGATATATATCACTCTAAGATGAAGAGTTTCAGATGACGCCATATGTAGATGAACCAAATTGTGTCAATGTAGATTGATGCAGAAAGTCCCCCTCCTTTATTTAACTTGTAAATGTTTTGATACAAATTAAGTAAATATCTCACATCTAAGGGGAAAAAGAAAAGGGGAAGTGCTGGGGACCTTAACCACTAAACTCTGAGAACTCATGGAGCAGTAACTGGCAAAGGTATTTGTTTCACTCTGTAAAGTTAGGAAATTAGACCCACAGGTAGGGGTTTCTAGTTAGATGCATTTGCAGGTGTCATGGAAAACATAGGAAGCTAAAGGCCGTCCAATATGTCCTTCCACTAGTACCACCTAGTGGTAGCCAAGAAGATGTGTAAGCTTCGTTGTTTGTTTGTTTTTTTAATGCTTTAAAAATTAGAAAACCAATACATCCATACTTGTCATAGTTTAAGACAGTTGAAAATGCATAAGAATCCAGAGCAAATCATCAAAGGCCCTTCATTTCTATTTCCCAAATCCACACTTCTTCCTTCATAAAATGAGCCCTGCTTCTCTTCTACAATTCTCTCTCTGTCTCTCTCTACTCTTAGGTTTGTAGACATAAACAAAAACCATACCACATAGTAGGAGGTGATTTTTTTTAAAACTTAAAAACATATTTAAACATGTTTGCTGGCATTGTAGAAACTTTGCTGCCTGGTCTTAGATACCGGGATTTGCCCACAAGCTGTGGTGTCAGGTCTGCGTTGAATGCTGAGCTGAAGGGGATGCGTGGCCGTGGGAAGTGCCATGCACTGGATGAGCTCTGGCCAGTGATTAGCACCACCACTTCTCCTGCCAAGTCCTTCCCAATCCTGAGCAATGGCTCCTCCACCGCTCTGCCTGTGGCCTACCTGGCAATCTGTGGCCACGTCTCCTCCTTCTCTCCTGTGTTCTCAGCCTGCTAACTCCATCTGAAAGATTGCTTACCCCTACTGCCATCGCCCCCATTTAGCTTCCTCATCCCTCACTGTTGCAAAAGCCTCTGTACTTATCTCCGTACCTCCGAACCACTACCAGGAAGACTGCTCTGTAACATAAATATCACTCTGTCATTCTACGCTTTAAAAATTTCTCTAGTGCCAACTTTCCGTAGAGCTAAATCTAAACCACTTAGCATGTATACAAGGCTCCTCACAGTCTGGCCCCCACCCATGCCTCTTTTCTCCTCCACTATTTCCTATCCTCCAGAACACAGAGGATAGAACAGTTTATATACCTTCCTATGCCAGCACTCTGCAGTGCTTTTTCCATGCCTGAAATGTGTGCTCTCTCTGGTTTTTCTGATTAGATTGTACTCATTCCACAATATGCAGCTTGAATATCATGTATGAAGCTGTCTTCACCTCCCATGGGTCTCTCCTTTCTGTTTTTATAACTTTTACAGTGTATAGCACTTTCTATACTTTGTCATTGTTATTTGGCCTTGAGGAACTTAATCACACTCACATTATCATCTGCCCCTGGAGTACCTGGCACAGGAAAGCTGGCAGAATGAGTAAAGTCACATTCAAAAGGAAGACCAGAGTGAATAAACCGCAGAGCAAAATTTTCCAAATTTTAATGCGATAAGAATCAGCTAAAGAGCAGATGCCTTGGATTTACTCTCTGGGACTCTACATTATTTAACAGATCTACAAAGGTGGGGCTTAGGAATCTGTATTTCAACAATCATCTCAGATAATTTTGTGCCTTGTAAGAAATCTTCCCTCAGAATACAAATCAAGTGATTGGGGGGAAAAAATGACAAAATTTTTTCTTTTTTTAGATAGGGCCTCATGTAGTTCAGGCTTGAACTCATGGCGATCCTCCTGCCTCACATTTGTTTTTCTGACATAGAATATACTAAAGACTGTGCTCCTGTTCTTGAGATTCCTTGAGAGGCACTCCTGAGAATAAATAGATACCAGCCTAAGTTTAAGAAAACCACAGTGAAGTGGCTTCCCTAAAGACTATAAAGAAGCATCAAGCTCCATGTACAAGGGGTGGACTGCTTCTTTTTTGGGGACAATTGTCATCCACTCCCATATGCTTGTTTTGTTAGAATAGTCACTATTTAGCCAAGCCCAAGCTGTTTTCATTAATACATTGCATTTGTGTCAAGCTTCTCTTTCAGTGTTCTCCAAACATTTTAGCAGCTTTAAGCCTGTCTTCCCTCAATCCCTGAGGGAGGAACAAAAACAAGTTCACGCCAACTCTTTACAGAAGTATTACTCAAGAGCAGCTTCTGGGGCACCAGATGCAGGCAGGAGCTGAGAGGGATAATTCTCAGCCCCTCCGCTCTGTTCTGTTTCATTTTCCTCACCCACCCTGCCAAATGCTCATATTGTCTTCAGCAGGTGGCTTCCACCCCTGCCTTCAAGTCTGCTCAGACAGTTTCCCTCCAGAGATAGAGAAGCTCCAAAAAGAGTCACAGCTTTTATGCAAAGCTGAATTGCAAGGACCACACTGGCCAAAGCGCAGCCTCAGAAAATTAAGTTCTGCAGAGACTGTGGTAAACACAGATTAGGCCCTGGTTCAGAAAACAGAAACTCTAGGTGGTAGATATCCACCAGGTGCAGGGCACAAGTTCCCCTAGAAGTCCCAGGTACCAACTTTAGACATCTGGATCTGTGTGGACTCACCCTGGCTCCTCATTCCTATGATTTACCTTCTGGTGAACCCCAATCAGTTTTTTATCTTGTGTTTTCCTACAGACTCTGGTTTCTTATGTTTTCCTCATAATCCAGTGAGGTTAATCCAGTTTCTGATTTCAGTGCTTCTCTGGCTCCACCTTTGCTGGGTTCTGTTCCCCTCAATTATGGTCATCTAAGCATTCCCATGTCAGTTCCATGACTCCAGATTTGATGAAGGTGCTACTACAGAGCCAAAGCAAGACACATATTTTTGAAGCAAACCATTCAAGGGAAAGAGGGGGGAACCACACTGGCAGTCACACCTTGGGAACTGTGTTCAATGGCTTGTGCCTCTGGGAATATTTACTGGTGTTTCCCAGAGATGTTCTAACTGTAACTGTGACAACTTGATTTCTTGCCTCATGAGCCACTTTGCTTTAGCGCCAAAGTGCTTACATAAACATACAGTAAGGATAACTGTATGTGTGTTCATACAGATTGACTGAATTTGCACATAGATTCATGCCACCACTGCTGTTTTCAGGTTGCAGAACAATTCCATCATCCTAGAAAACTCTTTCATGCTGCCCCTTTAAGTGTGTCCACACATTATTTTAAGGGTTTAATCTCATCAAACCTCTTGAGAAAACTTAAAATCTATAGAGAAGCTTAAAAAGGATAGTCTATATTTAATCATTTGAAAATTTTGTCCTTCTGGGTGTGATGAAGACAAATTCCCATAATCCAAGACTTAAATGGGTGCTCAGGTTACCTTCCTTTCTGAATGAGTTTTGTTAAGCCAGTCCCTCCTACTCAGGCAAGCAAGCACAGCATAGCTCAGGAAAAGTATCATTGTCCCAAGTGGGGGCCTGATAGTTAAAGCTACATCCATAATTTCCATATGGGGTGTGGCCAATATGAATATAAAAGCAGCATGAGCCATAAATTTTGAAAATGAGTTTTGTGTGGTCATATAAATTAAATTTCAAGGTGTAATAGTCTAGATTTGGGGAAATTAAGTACCCTACATTCACACAGGTATCTATTCCACACTGCAGCATAAGTCTACGTAATGAAATATGGAAAGATCAAGATTCCAGTTTTTTTTAAGGCGGGGGGCTAGTTCTGGGGATTGAATCTAGGGCCTTGTGCTTATGAGATAAGTCTTCTATCACTGAGCTCTGACCCCAGTTCATTCCCATTGGGTTTTGAACAAGAGAAACATTTTTTTAAAAATAAGCACTTTAAAATATATGTTTTTGTTAGAAAAATGACTACCTGGTAAACCAATGGACAAATCAGCTGTTTCAGTTGTGTGACTCTCACAATGCTCCTGTGTTTACTAGGATTTGTTTAGCTTTCCTGAACATGCAAACAAACCTCATCATATCATTCTGACACTTTCATATTTTGTCAGCAAGGAAGGGAGGTTGTAATTAATGCCATTATTACCTGCTGGGCCACAACCTCCATAAGGATGGTCATCCCTAAGGGAAGAAATAGAATCTTCTGTGGCTGTCAAAGAATCCAAGGACTTCTAAAGGCAGGAAAGCAAGTCATCCTGATTTGGGTTTCATTCCACCTCTTCCACTGGCACCAGCTCTGTGACCTTACACAGGCAGCTTAATATCTTTTAGTTCTTTTTGCAATAGTAGGGATTGCATCCAGATCTTTTTTATTTTTTATTCTGAGAAACAGTGTCACTAAGTTGCTTATTTGCCAGTCTGAGCTTGAACTTGTGATTCTTCTGCTTCTGTCTCCCAGATGAATGTCCTCATTTGTGCCATAGACATTATGTACAATTTATAGGATTGTTTGGAGGCTCTGATGAGACAGTACTTATACAGTGTCTTCCATGTATAAGGCACTCAGTGGATATTAATGTTATCTTTCCTTTTTCTACTTAATCTATCCCTCTCCCTTTAAGAAGAGCCCACTTAAACTACCCCAGTCAGTATTTATCTTATAAGACCTTGAGAGAAAAAATTTTCCTTTCAGTCTATCCTCTGGCTTTTAACTTTCCTGGCAGGAAATGATTTATTAGAACTTAAAATAAGCACTTTTTTTTCTTTTTGGAGTAGTTCTATTTTAGAGTCCTTAACAGAAAAGGAGAGCAACTGGTCCAGATTCCCCAAATAATGGCCAGCCTCCAAATCTTAGTAATGATTAAAAAAAAAGACTAAATGTAGCATAGAGGGTTGGAAAAATGATAAAGCAAATATAGCAAAATGTTAATTGTGAAATCCAGATGATGGGTATGTGGATGTTTTTCGTGTAGGTCTTTGAACTTTTCAACATCTCTCCAAAGTTTTCATGACACTGTGTTGGGACAGAAGTGTCTTGTTTATGTTACCTGTGCAACAAAAGTTGGCTGCAGTATCACTCCATACCCTCCCACTCCAGGACCCAGGATGATGTGTCCTCTTAAAAGTGGCTTGTTGCCTTGGCAAAGGGAAAGAGCTCTGCTGGGTATTGCACAGACAATTGGATGTTTCAGTCTGGGAATGACACATGTCACTTCTGGTCACAGTTTTCTGGCCAGAGCTAGTGACACATATTCCTACCACAGGTCATGAAGGTGCAGTTCTGTCATGTGCCTAGATGAAGGGGGACTGAAACATTCACTCGAATTACCTTGACATAAACAAACAGCTTCATAAACTCCTGCAAAGAATGATATACCTCTGTATCATCAGCCCTGTTTCTAATATAAAAAGACAAATTCATTGGAAGCAACGTCTGTATGAAAATTCAGATCCTTTTCTTTTCTCATCCCCTTCTCTTCTAAGTCTTCTTTAAACAGAGTAGGAGAAGGAAGCCATTAAAGCTAATGTCTTCCAAACTCCTCACTGGCTGGCTGGTGTTTCGGCAGGTCAGCCAGCCAGCTAGCTCTTTCTAGAATCTCATCACCTTCTTATTGAGTCAGCTCATTTTCTCTGAGTAAGTAATATGTGGAAGCCATCCAAAGAACTTAAAAGAAGTTAAATGGAGGGAGGCTGGTAAAGTCTTTTAGAAATGGATAATAAAATAAAACCTTTGGATAATGATATTTCAAAACTGTTTTTGACTCAACCTTTCAGAGGAGTCAAGACAAACTTCATAGGGGAGGTGACATTTAAACTGGCACTTGAAAGCATTTACTAGGTAGAAAGTGGAGCAAGACATTCCAAGAGAGAACAGGTTGTGCAGTGGCAAGGAAACCATTCTGGCTTCCAGTGTCTGAAGGAGAGTTAAGAAATTGGCTGTAGCTACGGACTAGCATGCCTGTCAGGGTTATACCAAAGTACAGGCATAGGACCACACAGGTTGTATTTTGCATTTTTTTAGCAAGCAGGGAGTGAAATATCCCTCCTGACTAGTGCTCTAGTGGCCAGTTCAGCTGATTTCAAAGAGAAAAATCTATCTTCAAATAATTTGCTCTATAGAGTACAGTGGATCCCCTTTATCTAAGATTTCACTTTCTTTGTTTCATTTAACCTCAGTTAATGGAGATCTAAAGTAGTAAGTGAAAAATTCCAACAGTAAACAAGTCACAAGTTTTTATTGCATGCCATTCTGAGTAGTGTGATGAAATCTGTTTTATTATAGTATACTGTATAGTTATACTTATTATTATTATTATTTTTTCTTTTTGGTACCAGGGATTGAACTCACAACCTTGCACTTGCGAGGCAGGCGCTTAGGCCGCTGAGCTAAATCCCTAGCCCGATTATACTTATTCTAATTTATTATTATTGTTAATCTCTTACTATGCCTAACCTATAAATTAAACTTTATCATGGGTATGGATGTGTAGAAAAAATGTCATACATACAGGATTTGGTACTACCTAAATTTTGGGGCATTAATTTGGGGAGGAGGATGTTAGAACACATCCACCATGAGTAAAACAAGTCTGCTGTACTACAGGTAAGTGAGCTTCTAGAAACTGAACATTTATATTTATTGGCAACTATTGTTAAAACATCCAGATTTAAAATATGTCTACAGTAATTTTGTTTTTTTTGAAAAAGCAAATGTTTAAGTAGGCTGCAAACAAATTGATACAAAGCCATTGTGTGAAAAAACAAACACTTCAGGAGTGTGGGCATGCACAGACATGTTTTTGTTTTGTTTTGTTGTTTTTTCTTTTGCCTTTTTGAGACGGAGTTTCGGGGTTTCGCTATGCAGTTCAGGCTGGGCTTAGACTCACTTTGTAGCCCAGGCTGTCTTGAACTTGCAAATGATTCTCCTGCCTCAGTCTCCCAAATGCTCAGATTACAGGAGTGTGCTACTACGCCTGGCTAAAGACATAGTTTTTAAAGATAAGGTGTTTGCCCAGAGGAAATTAGATGGAGAGGAGAAATTTGTGTCTTATATGCTTCTATCATTTCACCCTAATACCCTTTGTGAAGTGGGAATTATTATCACCATTTCATACTCAAGAAAACCAAGAATCAAAGGTGTTTCTTGTAAAATTGGCTGTTTAATCTTGAGTCTTATTTTTCAGCCTCTGAAATTCATTTTTCCTCTGCAATTTGAAGATATGACACATGCTACTTCACAGGGTTACGAGGATTAAAATAAATAATAGAAATTTTTACATCATTCCTGACCTTTATCGAGTCATAAGTTCTCTTTTTTTTTCCCTGATGCTTGCATATTTTTCAAAACTGGGTCTGTATAAAAAGAGGCTTTCTGAAGATTGTTTGTGGAGATAGTATTTTCTTAGCAGACCTGCAAGTACAGTTGCTTCTTGGTACCTGTGGGGGTTTGATTCTAGGACAGGCCCCCACACTTTGGATGTCAAAAGCCGTGGATACTTAAGTCCACATATAAAATCCCGCACAGGATTTGCATATAACCTACACATATCCTCATATGTACTTTTAAATAGCACTAGATTATTCATAATACATAGTGTAAATGCTATGTAAATCATATCATATTGTTTAAGGAATAGTGGCAAGAAAAAAAGTCTGCATGTTCAGTACAAAGCAATTTTTTCCTAAATTTGTTTGATTCATGGTTGGTTGAATCTCTTGGTTCAACATTGTGGATACAGAGGGTCAACTGTATATTATTTCAAATATATTTTTTTTAATTGGTACCAGGGATCGAACTCACAACTGAGTGTTTGCAAGGCAGGCGCTTATGCTGCTGAGCTAAGTCCCCAGCCCCTATTTCAAATAAGTTATTTTTAAATAATTAAAATATTATCTCCACATGTGTCTCTTTTTATTATAGAAATAGAGTATAATCTTTGGCCATCATATCAAATTTGTGCATAGAGTATCTGGAGATGTGAGTTTTATTTCTTAAAGTGCCTTCAGTTTTTCTCTTAGCATTTTTAACGATTTTGTTTGGAAATGTGTCTCTCTTCTTCTATATTTTTAAACAAAATTTACCAAACAATGATATTACATGCCAGGCGCTATCCTAAAGTTGGTAAATATTATCATTTCACTTTCCAAATGAGAAAGTCAAGGTATCTAGATAGTAAATGACTTGTTTAAGATCACATAGCTAAATAGCAACTGAATGGTATTTGAATTGAGGTAATTTGGCTTTAGAATTTAAACATGGAAGGCAATGCAGTATTTTCCTATGTAAGTCAGAGCTACCATTATGGATATCAATTTTTATTTGATGCTTATAGAAACACCATGTTTGTGTGTAGGATTCTGTCCCTATAGCATAGAGATGTTCCCATCTATCATATTTTTAACAGACTGCTTGCTATATTTTGGTCCTCCTTCTTTGTTAGAAAAACTATTTCCCATGTACTTACCTCTACAAATTGCCTCCTTTCTTCTAAATATCATGCTTTAAATATCTTCAGGGTCAGAAACCAGATCACCCTACATGTTAGAACTGCATCTAAACTAGGAATCATGAGGCTTTGAGACAAGACCCAAGTCTTCAGTGAATGCAGTTTATGACATCTGTGACAGGGATCTTTATTTTTTGGCACGTTTTATATATTTAGCTGTGATCCAGATATTTTAAATAACTGGATAAGTGGCTTCTCAAAAAAACAAGGTGTCACAAAATATACATTCAAAGTATTTCTACTCTTTCACCTGTCCCAGAGTTTTAGTCATCATCATAATTAGAAGGATGGCCTAGTTCCTCAAGCTTCTGGGTAGCCATCTGATGCTTGAAAGTAGAGAGATGTGGCTACAACTTGTATAAAAATAGCCCTTCCAGATGGTTGAGGGGCAAAGTTACAACTCAGCAGCTTGATATAGCTGAGCACTCACATTTTGGAGTAGGAGGAGAGCTAGGAGAGAAGTAGCCAAAGAAACTGGGCTAGAATCCAATCATAAGTAGAACAGTATATGCCAGGAGCGATCACTTAATGTGGCAGATTAGCTGTTAAGATTTCCTGTGACTTCATCTCCATCTCTTCCCCACCTCCATTGAGTCAACCTTGTCTTTGGTCCCAAGGAAACACACAGACACACCTGGGCACATGCACACACACCCGGGGGGCGCGCGCGCACGTGCACACATGCACACACACATACGTGCACACACATGTGCACACATACATACATGCACACACATGCATACACGCATTCACATGCCTTTATTTAAAGTAACATGGAGTTTTATAGAGTTCAGGAATTTTTTTTTGTCCACTAAACTGTAAGTCATAGAGGATTTTGGAAATCACCTTAGTGCAGAGACAAGCAAGCTCCAAGGCAGAAATGTGAAGTGACCACTTAAGGTGTTAATGAGACTCACACACAGCTTCTCTCACAGGGATCAACTTCCTGTTCCTCTGGGGGAGGGTGTGTGCAGTTACACCAGGCCACAGTTCCGCCAGCCCTGCCTTGACTCTTCAAACTCCAGGTGAAGCAGTTACTTAAAACAAAACAAAACAAACAAAAAACCCCAAACAACATAGAATAGTGCAAAAGTCATGATATTGTTTCCATTCCTCAAAACAAATACTAAAGCTCTGAGAGATGAGCCACGGGCATGAAACAGCTTGTTCACAAATGAAACTATTTACCGGTCAAATTCTTACATGGATTAAAGTGCATAGTTCTCTCATTTTTCTAGCTCCTAATTGACCTGCATTTCTACTGAATGTTCTGAGATTCTGAAAGAAAACTGAAGTGTCTGTGGTAAATCCACTGTTTTAAATCTCTCAATGTCCAAAAAATTGCATGTCAGTTTTTAAAATATGCTAATTAGAAAAGGGTTAGTGCTTATATTTGGCAATAGCAATAGATGCTGTCATTTTCAAATAATCAAACAAGCTAGTTGAAAAACACCATTTATTAGCCTAAAGTCAAGGCATTGCTGTTCTCTGGTGGCAATACAGCTTCACTGCATGCAGCCTACTGAGAGGGAGAAAGCGTTTTTATTGCCATCCTTCCAAATTCAGTTCTATAATACCCAGGTTTTAAAAAATACTCCCATTAAACGTTTTTTATTTTATTTTATTTTTTTGGTACCGGGGATCGAACTCACAACCGTGCGCTTACAAGGCAGGCACTTATGCTGCTGAGCTAAATCCCCAGCCTCTAAACTTTCAATAAAGATTTACAGGTGCCAAAACACAAACAAAAAGCTAATCCCCAACTAGCTTTTTCCAAAGGTAGGGTTTGTACTACCCAAGTGAATATTTCAATATTATTGGAAAGTTATGATGTTCCTGTTCAGAGGAATCTCTTTTCCCTCTTATGAAACTGCCTGGAGCATGGGCACCTTTATGCTAGGTACTGTGCAATGCCCTGGGGCCAGGTAAAGAGGTCTCAAGCCTGGTGTCCATGCCCTGTTCAGCTCCGCGCTCTCCCACCGCGCTGCTGTGTAACTGACAGGAGGAATGGAGTGAGAACAGAGACAAGCACTTTTTGATTGCCTACCAATTACCTGGGTCTGTGCTACCTTGTCAAAACTGGTAGGAATACTCCTGTTAAATAAATAAGCTAATTCTGCTCCACGTATGGTACATCCCCCTTCCCCTGCAACATAAAGATCCAAGTAGAATGACCTGCAGCAGAGGTCCACTGCTAGACAGCTACTGCCCAAATCAAAACTCCAAATAAGGGCACAGCTTTCAATGCCTTTATTAAGAAATATCAAAAGTTGATTACAGATCCATACACAGTTTTACAAAGTTCAAGTAAAGGGAATATAGGGGGGCCATCGGTATGCACATTTGAACACTAGGGTAGCTTGCAAAAGAGGTGGCCCTAGGACTCCTGTCACTTTGCTTTGCAGTAGTCCACAGCAATGCTTTTGTTCCATTTTCACTACATCATAGCAAAAACCCTTAAGTTATTTGAAAGAGTATTCACATATACTTCTAACATTTTTGTCTTTTTGTCATTCTTATTCCCTGAAAAGCTGAGCTGTTCAAGGGAAGCACAGCATTTGAGTCCTGTTCCCTGCAGCTTGTATCAAATTTTCACAAAGTCTGCTTTGAAAGCAGGCCAACACTGCACGTTATATATCACCATTCTGCACATGGGAGGACCCAAACACATTGTTATTCTTTTAAAAATTTAACAATGAACAAAAAAGTGTGAGGGCAGGATTACTCATCTTGGAAATAAATCACCACAGTCACTTAGTAGAACCGTCAAGTACAGGACAAGACTGTCAGTTCCACTAAGCTCTGGTCACAGGTGGTCAACAAGATGACCGTGCACGATTGGGTGCAGGAACACCAGCACAGAAAACAGGAAAGAGCACTTTTGGGGGGAAGTACTTCACGACCTTTTATATCAGGGGTACTGTATCGGAGGGGAATGACACTTTGGAAATAATCAGGGATAGGTCACTGATTCCAGATGGGGAACAGCCATGGTGTGGTGTGCCTTAGTTAAGGCTTGTGCTGGTATATCTAAAAGTAGGTTTCTGGAGAGATTATCCAGCAACATCAGAAAGAGCTGTCTTCAGAGGAAGGACTCCTTGTTCACCCACATGAGACTGCGTGTCTCGTTGGGCTTGCATTCGTACTCAATGACAGAGAAGGGGCTCCCCCACTGGCAGTGGTCTCGCTTGTGGTAATTGTAGAACTTGACTTGCCACACCGTCTCGAAGGTCCCAATGTCTGTGAACTGAGGGAAGAGAAAGTTGCCCAGTGAAAACCTCAATGGAGGAGAATGAAAGCCAGAGACAAGAGTATTTGATGAGCATTCATGACCAGGCAAGACTCTAGGTCTGAAGAGCTTAGTCCTTTCCTTTTGTGACTTATCTTCCTTTATTACTGGACGTATTTCCTGAAAAGCTGCCTGGTATTTGCTGCCATATTGCTTTTTAATGAAAACAACTCCCATGTTGATCTTGTTTTTCAAGTTTAATTTTCTGAAAATCATTTTAAGAATCTCAGTTTTAGACTTTATTCTAAAATGGTCCCTAACCTAAAAGGGGCACTGGGATAGAAGAGAGAGAATGATGTTTATTGCTGTCTTCTGGTTTTTGCTTCAGAAGACAGTGGTACAAGACAACATCTGTATAATACATTTACACATAAGATAGAACGGTCTTTCTGCCATTCTGGGGAAAGATATTTGATGTGAGGGGACAGCCACAACTACTTTATTGGAAGTATTGGATTGATAAGGAATTTTTATAAAATATTGAGTGTTTGTAAGTCAGGAATCCATGTTCATTTCTCAGGATATAGGACAATGTATTACCCTATATCATATTTGCACACCTAGTATGTACCTTGCACATATAAAATTTTGTATAAGGCATGGTTTGTGCTCCTAAGAAGCTTGCATTCTACTTCTGGAAGGTAGGCTGGGCAAATCACTGCACAAAATTCTCCCAAGGCACATGGATACATTACTCTTGTAGCTGAGTAGAGGTCACAGAATACCCTAGAGGCTACTGGGCAGATGCTCAAGTGGCCTGTGGGGTTGCCTGACCCTGCTACCACCTTCTGAAGCTATTTAGGGGATCTGGCATTAAACAGCATGATGACTGTTGTTATTTTCTCCAATGACCCTCCTGTCATGGGAGGGAACAGGGACTGACTTGGCAGGATTCTTAGACTTGTCTAGAGCCAGGAGACATGGAGAGAAGAAGGGCAGGGAGCAATAGGAGCCTTCTGCCTTGCACCTGATACAGGAGGAGGGCGATCAGGTGCTTCCCAGATAGTTTTCCAAGACGCTCTCAAAATTATATCCTGCACCATTGCCTCATCCTGCTAATTTAGTCCCAAAACAAGATCTGGGATTTCCTTTGGAAAATTTGCTTGATGTGAAACAGTAGTAGTTACAGTCCACCAACCTCCAAGGTATGAAAATAAAGTATCTCTTTATAGAGTCATGGCTATAAGCATAGGAGCTTTTCTCATAATAGCCTCGGATGAGAATAATTCCAATGTTTAATTATTTATTTTGTGATAGATAAGTTTTAGTATATTTATAAAATGGCATTTTATTCAACAATAAGAAAGCCATGCAGACTCACGCAACAACAGGGATGGATCTCAAAGGCATATTGAGCAAGAATGTAGACCCTAAAAAAGACACTGTATATAACTCCATTTATGCAAATTTCTGGATAATTACAGGATATTATCCAGACCAACCAGAAATACCGGTGGTTACCTATGGCCTGGAATGGAAGGGGTGATGCAAGTGTGCAGGAGGAACCTTTTGGGGAAGCATTCAGTATCTGCATCAAGGTGGTGGGAACATGGATGCATACTGGTTGACACTCACTGAATTGTATACTTCACCTACAGACATTTCATAAGCTGTACAGCAAAACTGACTAAGAAAAAGATATCTATTTTGGAGTACAGGTGTTTTAAACGCCACCAATGGGAATTGAACTGTACAGCTTCGAAAAGGGTAATTTTCATCTAGTTAAAAGTGTGAGTTTATGAGGGTTCAGCAATTCCACTTCTTAAGGACATCATAAATTAACATGAAGTATCATCTTAAAAAAGGACACCATGGGCCAGGGGTTTAGCTCAGCAGCGTAAGTGCCTGCTTGGCAAACGCAAAGTCGTGAGTTCGATCCCTGGTACCAAAAAAAAGGACACCATAAAGTTCAAAGTAAGGAAAAGTTGAACTTTGAATATCTACCTTTAAGACATTAACTATGGCATGTCCACATAATGAATACTATGTAGCAAAATATTTAAATATTTTTCTATTATTTTATCATTATATGAGCTAAACAGAGAACCATCATGAATGTGCACTATTATTCCAATTTAAATAATATCTGTTAATGTTGGAAACTGATTTTTTCTATGTGCTATCTGTATTTCCCAAATGCAATGAATAATTTTTATATCAGAAATGAATTAGATCAAAATTGTATTTACAAGTTTTACCAAGTAATTGCTATCTTTAAACATAGAAGATTATAATAATTAATAAGAACTACTAAGAATATTTAGAAAAAAGACTGGAACACAGGTCATTAAAAACAATCAAATATAATATTACCAGTAACTAAAGAAATATAAACTTTAACATAGAGATACTATTCAATCAACTTTAATAAAATTTTTAAAAATTTCTTGCCTGAAGTAACCTAAGCATGCAGCATTAAAAATAGTATCAAAAATCATGGCATAGGCCAGGGATTTAGCTCAGTGGTTGAAGTGTGTGCCTGGTAAGCGCAAGGTCGTGAGTTTGATCCCTGGTACCAAAAAAAAAAAAAAAAATTGTGGCATAACTGTATGATGGACTTACATGGCCATTATAAAGGAATACTGTTGATGTGAGAAAATCCCTAGAACAATATAGACAGGAAAGAGACTAGAACAATTCATTTATAATATTAGCACACTGTAAATGGTGTGTTTACATTTAAAAAAAAATTATTACAGTAAAAGACCCTTTGCAATTAATCTCCCTCAAAACATTCCCATTTTAAACACACTTATCCTATCATTATTGCCACTTTCTGAGGTAGTTCCAGAGGTCCTCTTTGGGAGGGTCTTTACATGGTCCAGTAAAAAACACATGGTGAATGTTGCCACTAATACCAGGAAAGACAGGTGCCCTCACCCACCTTGTTCACCAGATCTGACACTGTATGACTTCTGGCTGTCCCCAAAGTCCAAATGACCATAAAATAGAAATGTTTTGAATCAATTCAGGCCATTAAGGCAGTCATGACAGCTAACGAAAGTATAGTTTTGGCTGTGGCCATGCTGGCACCCAGGAGGCTGCACAAAGAAGCCATTCGTCTGCCCTATGGTGAGCGCCTTCCTCTGCCTTGAGCCAAGAGGAGAATCAGACAGCGGCTCCCGGGATCCTGCCAATTCGCCCGCCCTCTTGGTGAGCGCCTTCCTCTAGCGTGAGCCAGGAGCAGGCCCAGTAGTGTTTCCTGTGAGCCTACCAGGGCGCAGGCTTGGAATCCAACATCCCCCCACCCCGTTAGCAACTGGGGACAGAGGTCTGTGCATCTCCTTGGCAGGATGATTGTATGCAATATAGCAAATATGGGGGGGGGTCTCTATCTTCTCTTTGAAAGCAAATGTTGTTTTCAGTTTTGATTTGTTATGATTAATTGCTTTACTCTTTTCAATATTCTCTTTTGATTGATTTTATAATGTTCTGTCTTTGGTTTGATTTTGCTGTACCTAATTGACTAGACAACTATTGTGAAGATAATGAGATATACTATAGTACCTATTGCTGTTATCCCAGTAACCTGCTGTGAAGTTCTGTATCAAATTCACTGCACTGTCTCGATTGGCTTTGTTCTGTCTTGTTCTGTTGTATTTCTAATATCTTCAGAATAAAATTTTTTAAAAAATGGAAAAAAAAGAAAGTATAGTTTTGTTCACAATAATGTAGTGGTAGTGTGAATAACTAAAATCTCATTTTATAATTCATTGAGACTTCAAAAGGTTTAGTATTATCTCTAACCCAGCACAAGAAACTGCGAAATTTAAGTGCAACTCAATTTTAAAACTCAATTAAAATTTCAATTAAAGAGTATTTTATTATAAACATATTTTTCAAATGCCAGATAATCTTTTGATTGAGACAGCAAACTGTAACCATATTAAGTAAGAAACAACACTGAAATCTTTTTTGAAATAAGTACAAGTTGGCCATTAAAAAAAATCTAAGATGATTACGTCCACAGGCAAGAAAAAGCTTTATTACAGTTATGTCTGAAAAAAGTTAAAACTCAATCTATCAAATCTCAGTAGCACAAGAGACCAAAATAGAATCATGTTGATAAAAAAGTTACAGCTAAAGATATGAGATGATTAGGTGTCTGTATTTCACTTTGATTTCTCCCTGGTTAATGTTGCTCTCTTTAGTTCCATGGTTATGTGGAACTTAATTGCCTGCTCACTGTGTATATATTCTTCCTCTCTCCCATTAACCATTTTTTCCCCCGAGTTCTACTTCCCAGTTCTCTTATTCTTAGAGCTCAGAATTTCTATTCATCTGGCTAAGAACAGATGGGGACCCAAAATCTGACTCAAAGAAAAGAAGCATCTTTACAGTCTCTTTACTTCTTACCAGCTTTGTTCCTTCCAAGGAAAATTTACCTAGGCAGATTCTTGGGCTATAAAATTTATAATTCAGTAGAATTCTGTGCATTTGTACAGGCAGTCTACCTGATATTATTCACATATGTCATTCCACCTTGATTTTATGCCTGTTTTTGTTATCTCCATTTTATGGACAAAAAACTAAAACTTACAAAGGTTAAAAGACTTTGCCTGAGGTCTAGTCTTCATAGCCAGCTCATTATAGGATCAGAACAAGAATCTATGTCTCCTAATTACTAGCTGGAAGATATCAGCACTGTACCAAACCATTCGTATAAGCAAAAGGACCAAGAGTGTGTGGGCAGTTTTTCTTTTGCCTCCCTGAAACTTACATGAATTATCACATGTAGAATTCTTTTAGGATTTACTATGGATTGAATATTTATGTGTTCTTCCTCCCCCCACAACTCATAGATTAAGCCTAAATTTTCAGTGTGACAGCATTTGCAGGTAGGGTTTTTGGGAAGTAATTAAATGATGAGGATGGAGCCCTTAAAAATGGGATTAATGCCCTTGAAAGAAGGCATATGAGATAATCTGCCTTTGTTTTCTGCTATGTGGGAATAGAGCAAGAAAGCAACCATCTATGAACAAAGAAGAGTGTCCTCACCAGGAATACCCAGCCACTCGATCTGCTAGGGTACTGATTAGTGTTGACTTCCTAGCCCACGTAGCTGTGAGAAATAAATGTTTAAGCCACTTGATAGTACTGTGCTACAGCAGGCTGAGCTAAGACTGATCCTTTCTGGGAACTGTACTTGTAGTGTTCACTAAGTTGCAAGCCTAGGTATGTTTTTATTTCACAATGAATATGAAAGAGAACACACCCCATTTCTGAGGAAACTTACTTGATACCTTCAAAGAGCCTATTTTAAATAATTTTCACAGTAGGCAAGTGTTCTCCCATGGAGTTATACTCCTAATACCAAAATAAGATAAAGATAATACAAAGAAAAAAATACAGACAAAAAAATCCTAGACTTACATGTAAAATTTTGCTTATAATTTCTATTTGCTGGAAATAGTAAATCAATCCAAGTGATATATACTGAGGATAGTACATCAGGACCAAGAGGAGTGTATACGTGGAGTTAAGGATTATTCAATATTTGAATATTTCCCATATTAATGGAATAAAGGAGAAAAACCATGTGTCGCATGTTTCAATCAGTGATAATAAAGGGCCACATATATTGCCTAGTGACATCATAGCCATTCTAGTTTTTAAGTATACTTTGTGGTGTTGGTACAATGATGAAATTATCTGATGACAGGTTTCTTAGAATATATCTCTATCATTAAGGGAGCCCGCCACTTCTGTTCCAAGTGCTCACAGGGCAGGAAAAACCTTTTCACTTCTTTCTGGAGCCACACTGATAAGTTACTGCTGTAACTTCCTGAGACCAGCATTTCCTGACGGACTTCTGGTTTTAACAGGATTCATCCTCTTCAGCACTAGGTGTAAAAAGAATGCTGATAGGGCAGAGGAGATGAATTCAAATTATTTAGAAAGGACTTGATTTAAATATTTTTTCTAATTGGGTCTGTAATGTGAGAATTTCTAAATTCTTTTGAATAACTAAAGCAAGAGATTTTCTAATATAATTTAGACTTTCTCATCAAGACAAAGCTGTTCTTGTCATAGCTCATGCTTATCCAGGGATCTGCTAAAAGCTCAGAAAGCCTTACATTGTTAGACAATTTGAGGTATACGACTCTAAATACTTAACTTATAGATCCTTGGCCCTATACGTAAAGCCTAGGCTCGCACACAACTAGGAAGCAGGTGATTATTATCTAGAAGCAGGTGATTATTATTCCCAATGATGGCACAGCTTTTGGCTTAAGAATTATCCATCTATTTGTATTGTATCTGTAATAGGCTGATAACAAGGAAAATAATTAAAAATAGAAAAAGCTTTCTGACCTAAGCCAGCAGCTCTTTTTTTTTTTTTTTTTTTTTGAGACAGGGTCTTAGTATGTAGTTTTGGCTGGTTTGGAACTCTCTATGTAGCTCAAGCTGGCCTCAAACTCACAGCAATCCTCTTGCCTCAGTCTCCCCAGTGCTGGGATTACGTGCGCCATTACCAGATCTGCAGCTCTAATGTTAATATCAAATTTTCATCCTAGTGGTGATGCTTCAGTAGCCTTTAATACTACGCTAGCATATGTTGAAGTTGCCGATACTTTAAGCTTAAGTATAAAGTATTGTGTTATAGATACCAGTTTCTTACAGACAAAAAGAAAGCTTGACATGTCCAAGTATATCCAATTATCTATAATTAAAGAGCTAAGGCCCTGGATTATTTAAATTTATGTAGTTCACCAAGTCACCAGTGCAGGTGCCTGAGAAAGCTGAGAAATCAGAATTTGAAGTAACAGTCAGGAAAGTATGGGTACACTGTCTACCTTTGTAATGAACAGTGGGGTCCCAGACACACTTGAACTCAGTGGGCCTGTTTTATCTACACAAACTACAAGTGGTTTGTGTTACCTGGTTTCTAAGGCCATTTTCAGTGCTAACACAGTATATAAAGACTACAAACTTACCCATCAGGATGCGACAGTAGTGATTTTTGGAAGTCAGACTTCCAAAATTAGGGACACACCAAAAACACTAAAGGCTAGCAAGTACCCTAGAGATTTAGAAGATTTACATCATTTTTTTAAAAAAAAGATGAAATAATAAAGGTCAGAAATTTGAAAATTTTTAAAGCAATAGTAAATCCCTACATTTTAATTCAGCTCACTTCCAGGTTACCTTCCACATATAGGCACATCATTGTTGCAATTACTTTAAAAGTTGGAAAGTTAGAATTATGTTGCCCAATACATATTGTTAATTTTGGGGGTGGGGTGAGGATGGAACTTCAAGTTTCACATGTGCTGAGCAAGTGCTCTACCACTGAGCTACATCCCTGCTCTCATTGTCACAAGCTTAGTGGTGGCATGGGACTCCAACATATCATGACAATTAGAGATTTTAGATGTGATTGTAAGGGTACTTTAAAAAATAATTTTGCATTTGTATCTATCTCAGTAGGAGTGACATTTTTTGGTTACAAGAAACAAATCTATGTCGTTACTCATACAAATGTGCTATTTTTTCCCAAAGCAGTATACATACCATTTTACCATATCGCCAGTAATAAAGAAGGCTTTGTTATAGTTATTACATCAGTGGATATTACTTTAAAAATAGATTTTCTACTTTACTTTTCATAATTTCAAGAATGTCAATTTTGTTTCTTATGTGGGAAGTAGTCTTCATATTTTATTAATATTTCTATTGAAGATTTTTTTAAAGAATCATTCTTAAGATAAAGTATCATTTTTCTTACTTGCTTTATTTTTATCTTTCCATTGTAGAGAAACAGAATTACATTTATATTTATCTTTACTTTATAATTCTATTTAAAATTGAGAACACCATTTTCCATAATTGACAGCCTATTTTGATTTTTTTGTAATTTTAACTCAATGTGATTTAACTTTTTCACCTCATTCAACCTTGATTTATATATTTACACTGTTCATCATCTTAAAAAGGATTTAAAATAGTGTTTAGCATTTTACATAAAATAAAAATATATGAATAAAAATAATGACATGGAAAGTAATGTAGATTTATTTTTGTTTGAATTTAGATTTGGTTCTGGGCTGGTTGTCCACATCAAAAAAAATTGTTGCTCAGTGCACATTTGTGCAAAAAATTTTTTTGCTCGGTACACATTTGTAATCTCAGTACTCTAGGAGGCTGAGGCAGGAGGATCACAAGTTTGAGCCTGGCCTAGTCAATTTAGTGATTTAGCTACACTATGTCTCAAAATAAAAGAAATAAGTAAGGGCTGGGGATGTAGCTCTGTGTGAAGGCCCTGGGTTCAATCTCTAGTACTGGAATACAAACAAACAAAATACAGTATATTGTTTTTCTTTACAGGATATAAAAGGCAGTACTGTAATGGCTGATGACCAAGAAAGAGGCTCACCCTACCCTGCGTCCTTTGAGGTCCTGAAGTCACTCAAAGGAGCCTTGGGGTTCAGGAAATAGCTTTACAACTATTGACTTAAATCACTCTCATCATTAGAAAGGAGAGAAATATCAGTTTCTTAAAAGTTAGAAAATAAAAGGGCTTTCTAGATCAGAATTCTAAAGCCAAACAAAAAACAAACCAAAAAAACTATATATGGAACATTAAAGAACAGCTGTGAGCTCTTCCTACACAGTTACATTTCAAACTTTCACAGCACTTGAGAGGTAACTGACAAAATGCAATTCAGTCAAATAGTTCTAAACTTATTTAAGGATGTAGTTTTAAATTCTTTTTAAAATAGTCTATCAATATTCGTGTGCCTCTATCAGACCTTGTGACATTGGCACATTACCTGTCTGACATGAAAAAATATTGTTTATATTCCTTGAAGTCTGAGAAGACATTTTTGATATTTTTAATTGTTTTTTGAGACAGGGTCTCACTATGTAGTCCAGGTTGGCTTGAACTCACGGCAGTCGTCCTGCCTCAGCTTGCTGAATGCTGGAATCACAGATATGCAACACCGTGCCTAACTACCTTTTTGAAATAAATATTTTCCTTAGAAAAATACTATAGACACAGTAAAATTCCTACAAGGCAAAAATCATGGACTAAATTGAATGTTAATGGTATTTTCCCCAAATATCTTTATTTTTGGTTCTCCCCTTTATGGGGAAATATCGGCAGACTTTGTGTTAAGTGACAAAAAGAAAAAAAAATAACAAACAAACAAAAAAACTGGGCAGGTACCAGGTGCTGCACACTGCCAGGAAGATAGAGTTCTGTGTCCAGATAGATAGAATATAAAATACAGGTTGGACATTCCTAGTCCAAAAATTAGAAATTTTGCAAAATCTGAAGTTTTTTGAGCACCAACATAATACTTTAAAAAGTTTGGGTTTGAATATTTTAGATTTTGTATTTTCATATTAGAGATGCTCAACAGGTATAGCATAAAGAAATACTTCAAAATTTGCAAAACTTTGAAGTCTGAAGCACTGTTAATCCTAAATATTTTGGATAAGGAACATTCAACCTGGAGCAAAAAGAATAGACAGGAAGTACAGTCAACATTCTCCACAACGTTTAGTTTCTACCACCAAATTATCAGATATATAATGACATAGGGAAGTGCAATCCACATGCAGAAAAAAGTCAATCTGTAGCATATTACTGTAAATGGAACCAGATTTTGGATTTATTAAAGATTTCAAACCATCAGTTACACATAGGCTGAAAGGAATAAAAAAAAAACCCATGGTCTTTATGAACAAACAGATAAGGGATTATGAGCAACTGAAACTGTAAAAAAACATGAAAAAAATTCTAGAGCTAAAGAAATAGTAGAAATATAAGTACAGAAATAGCAAAAGAATCAGTAAGCTTAAGGATACATAAAAGAAAAAAAAGGATATGAGTATCCATTAAAAAAAAAAACTGAAGAATTTCAACCGAGCCTCAAAGACTGGAGGGATGATACCAAGATTCCTGACAAAGGTTTGTTTTGGGTTCCACAGGGAAAGTAGAACAAAAGATGACAATAAATTTGACAATCAATTGAAGTGCAATACTTCAAAGGCAAGTTATAAAAGTTCAAGAAATAGTCAACATAAAGAAAACTGAATTTGTATTTAAAAACCTTGAAAAAAGTAAAATTATGCATTTACAAGCACAAAAGTATTTCACAAAATAATAGTTAAAAATATTCCAAATTTTGTGAAAAGTTTTTCTAAATTAAAGAAATTCAGCTGTGTGTGGTAGTGGACTGTGAGAAGCTGAGGCAGGAGGATTTCTGTGAGTTCAAGGACAGCCTGGGCTACATAGAAAATTCAAGGCCAGTCTGAACCACATGGTAAGATCCTGTCTCTAAGTAAAGAAAAAAAAAAAAAAGAAGGAAGGGAGGGAGGAAAGGAGGGAGGGAGGGAGAGAGGGAGGAAGGCAGTTAAGTTAGTATGGTGATACTCTTCTGCAATCTCAGCACTTGGGAGGCTGAGGCAAGAGGATTGCTGTGAGTTCAAGGCCAACATGGGCTACATAGTGAGTTCAAGGCCAGCCTGAATTGCATAACAAAACCCTATCTCAGAAAGCCAAAAAATTTTAAAAAAGAAAGAAAAAATTACTTCAGTGTTTTCAAGGAAGGAAAGATACAAAGAAAAAACATACTTAAGGCATTTCACAGTCAAATTAGTGAAAACCAGAAAGACCCTATGTATAGAAAGGGTATATGTACTACATACACTTCAATGAAAAAATTTAACACGGGCCAAGGACACAGCTGAAGAGCATAGTGCCTGTCTGGCAAGTGAAAATTTGTGAGTTCGATTCCTGGTATCCACCCTACCCCCCCCAAAAAATAACACAAAAAGGAAATAAGTGTAGAAAACAAATGAAATTAAAAAATTAAGAACAAGAAACAAAGCTACAATTTTGGGAAAGCCAATAAATCTCTAGCTAGACTGAACGGGGAAAAAAAGAAAAAGACATTTTGAATAGCAAGAGTGAAAGAGTTAGCTGGGCGTGGTGGCTCATGCCTGTAATCCCAGCACTCAGGAGGCTGAGACAGGAGGATATCTGCAAGTTCAAGGCCAGCCTGGGCTACAAAGTGAGCTCAAAATCTGTATGAATTGCATAGCGAGACCCTGTTTCGAAAAGAAAAAAAAAAGAGTGAAAGAGTGGCTGGGAGTGGTGATGCATGCCTGTACTCCAAACACTTAGGAGGCAGAGGCAGGAGGATCACTATCACTTCCAGGCCAGCCTGGGCTACATAGTGATTTCAAGGCCAGCCTGAATTATGTAGTGAGAAAGAAGAAAACAATGATAATCTCACAAGAGACAAAAAAAAAAAAAAAAGCTTAAAACATTTGTGAAACAGCATGATAATTCTCAGTAAACTAGAAAGCATCTTCCTTAAGTTTCTAAAAGGATTGATAATGTGAACTATACAGCAAACATTATACCTGTTGTCAAAAAACTGGTTTCTCTCTAAAACAAAGGGACCAAGAAATCTGTTTTGATTTTTATTTGACATCATTTGAAGGTCCTAGCCACTATAATGTGGCCATTAAATTTAAAATAAATGCAGATTGTAAAGGAAGAAGAAAAACTCTTTTTTCTTTACAGATGAGATTAATAGTATATGTAGAAAGTCCTACGCATTTTACCAAAAAAGATATTAGGATTAATTAATGAAGTCAGTAAAATCTCAGGATTCAATATCAACACACAAAAACTAATTTTCTTCATATACTGCATCATCAGTAAAAACAATTCCATTTTTAGTAGTATTCAAAAATATAATGATAAATTTAACAAAATATCTGAATATTGTAACATAATGCAGAGACAATTAAAGATCTTAATAGAGATAATTTGTGGATTAGAAGACTCAACATTAAGATGTCAAATGTCTCTAAATTGACTGAAGAATCTCTTGTTGTCTCTCTCTCTCTCTCTCTCTCTTTGGTGATGCTTTTGTGTGTTGCCTTGGTCAGGTTCCAACTTCAGGGCTCAACTGATTCTCCTACCTCAGTTTCCCAAGTAGCTAGGACTTTCTATGCCTTGCTGATCTATAAATTTAATGCAAACTTATTATACCAAGTTTTATAGAAATTCATGAATTCATTCTAGAATAAATACAAAAACACAAAGAACAGCCAACAATTCCCCCCACCCAACAATTTTTTTAAATACAAAACTGCAGTCCTTATGTAAAGATTATAGTAGAGATCATAAAACAAAATTCTCTTGGCCCCTTTAGGTCTTTTCTATTTTCAAATTTAAAAGATTGCACATAATGAGTATGCAAAGCAACTAAAATTCTCATACTTTGCTGGTGAAAGGAAATAAGACATTGTACAACAGCCTGGACTTTCTTATACAAATACACATTTACCTTGTGACTTAGCAATTCTCTTTTTAAGTATTTATTCAGGAAATAAAAATCTATGTTCACAGTCAGACTTAAACTGAAATGCTCAATGATGCTGTCTATATTCATAATATCAAAAGTCCATAACAACCCAGATGCCCATTTATTGTATTAGGATCAATATGGATGATATGTGTTATCCAATGATAAAAGGAACCAATTATACATAAATGGAACAACATAAATGAACCTCTAGAACATTATATTAAATAAAAGAATTTAGGCAACATCATCATTTTATTTACATAACGATTTTGAGTAGTAAAAAGCAACACTAAGACAGCAAGCCCGGGTTGGGCTAGAGTTGGGAGTATTAAAAACAAATGAGCAGAAGGGAATTTCCAGGATGCTGGAACTGTTCTCTATCTCTATGGAGAGTAATTAACAGCTGTACTTATCTTTGAAGTTGGTGCAGCTATGTATCTAAATTGTACCTCAAAGTTCATTTTAAAAACCTTCAACAAATTTGTATAGGCATTAGGAGAAATAAAAAAAAAAAAAGGTCTTTATTAGTTTGTTTTGTGTTACTACAGCAGAGTACCTGATGGTGGGTACCTTATATGAAAACAGATTTGTTTAACTCATAGTTTTGGAGGTTGTAAGTTCAGATGGCTCCATCTGTTTGCTTTGGTTGGAATCCCTCTGGTGAACAGGGTAATGGCCTATGCAGAAGGGGCCAAGCACTTGGAGTGGCTTTGCTTTATAACAAACCACTCTTGAAAGGACTCTGTGAGATCACATCAGTCCCTCCCGAGGCACTGCCCTGTGATCTAATTATCTATCACTAGGTCCCATGTTTTGAAGTCTTTCCCATCTCAACACTCGGGACCAAGATTCTAGCACACGAACCTTTGAGGGAAACACACCATACACATACCATAGCATCCTAGAACAGCTAACCCCTACTACCCGGCTAACTTTCTCTGAAAGAATCTCTGCTTTCCTCTCTGTTCCAGCCCTATTGGGCTTCTCACCTCCATTAGAACAAATGCTGGCCAGGGATTTAGCTCAGTGGCAAGTGTGAGGTCCTGAGTTCGATTCCTGGTTACCTCCCTCCCCAAAAAGAACAAATGCTGTCCCCCAGCTCTTAACTTTTGCAGCTCCCCTTTTCCTGAGTGCCCCCTGTTCTCCTGTTACTTATCCTTTATTTCTTCCTTAAGAAAGCCATTTCCCAACTCTTGAACTAAGATGAGACCCCTGGCACATGCTCCAAGGGCACTTTCCACTGCACTTTTTATAATAGCAATTATTACCTCTTTATTGATAATCATGTATAAGGAATGTTTCCATCTTCCACATGACAAGGCTTGTGAAGCAAGGGATATTTACTTTATTTACCACTCTTTTGCCAGAGCCCAATGAATAAGAAAACATCAAATATTTGCTGATAAAGTGAGCAAATTAAAAACTAATCTAAAAACACTAAATATAAAGAAAAACTAACATAAAAACACTAAATATAAAGTAGCATGTTGAACTAAGTAGTATACTAAAAGTAATACATTATGTTTAGGAATTAAATATTTATTTTAGGAATTAAAGAGTAGTTTAGTATTTGAAAGTGTATCATTGCATAATACATCTCATTAATGTATCAAAGGAGATAAATTACCTCCCTCCAAGGAAAAAGCATTAGATGAAATTCAACGAACTTCTCAATGTAAAAAAAAGCCTGTTAATAAACAACAAAAATACTGCTTTAACACAATAAACATCTGAAACTAACACTGTACCTAACAGAGAAACTTTGGAAACAAGAACAGTCCTCATCACCACTAATAGTCAACATTATTCTAGAAATATGAGATGATGCAATGAGTCTACAAAATAATCAGAAAAGTGAGTGGCCCCCGAGATCCAGCCATGGCCATGGTGGAACCCAGGCAGCTGCACAAAGCAGCAATTTGCCCACTGCCCTCTTGGTAAGTGCCTTTCTTGGGCGTGAGCCAGGAGGAGACCCAGTAGTGTCTCCTATGAACCTACTGGTGCACGGGCTTGGAATAAAACATCCCAAGCACCCCCCCCCCAACCCCCTTAGCAACTGGGGACAGAGGTCTAAGCATCTCTTGGTAGGATGACTGTATGCAATATAGCAAATATAGGGGGGGGTCTCCTCTATCTTCTCTTTGAAAGCAAATGTTGTTTTCAGTTTTGTTTCATTATGATTAATTGCTTTACTCTATTCAATATTCTCTTTCGACTGGTTTCATAATGTCTGTCTTTGGTTTGAGTTTGCTGTACCTAATTGACTAGAAAACTATTGTGAAGATAATGAGATATACTATGGTACCTATTGCTGTTATCCTGGTAACCTGCTGTGAAGTTTTGTATCAAATTCACTGCACTGTCTTGATTGGCTTTGTTCTGTCTTGTTCTGTTGTATTTCTACTACCTTAAAAAAATCAGAAAATTATACAGTTGTATGCAGGTTATGACCATCTAAACATCCAAGACAATTAACTGAAAAATTTTAATAAGCAAGTTCAATAAGATGGTCAGCTAGAAACATATGAATATATATAATTTGAAATGTATTTAAAATAATTCAAAGTTAGCGTAAGAATTGGCATAAGAATCAATTAACTTGATTAGATAATAGGGAGCTATGTTTAATTTTTTCCATATAAGAAATTACTATGAAAATGAACACTGAAGAATAGATTACTTGAAAAATTGTTTTAGAACATTATAAGCAAATATACTCTAATAGGAAACTATAAAATAAAAAAATATTTAAATCTACTTCATCTAAAATCTAACAAATTCATGAATGTTCAGATGAAAACACACAAGTACGGCTGTACATGTGATGTATGGATAGTGTACAGAGTTAGGGAACTTTCTAAGCTGGATGGATCCTAAGTGCAAAAAAACCAGGAAAGTGCTTGTATGTTGGACTACATGAAAACTTAAAATTTATATTGTAAACAAAGTTAAAATGCAAATGAAAAAGGATGAGTACACTCAAGATACAATAAAATAGGTGACTATTTTTAATTAATTAATTAATTAGTTCTTTTCATCTTTTTGAGACAGGGTCTCGTTATACAGGTCAGGCTGGCCTTGGGCTCACTTTGTAGCTAGGGCTGGTCTTGAACTTGCAACAATCCTCCTGCCTCTGCCTCCTGAGTGCTGGGATTACAAGAGTGCACCACCACACCCGGCTTTTAATTTAAGTTTTAAACTCAGTTAAGACATGGTATAAAAGCAATGGACATTAATCCATAAAGGAAACACAAATGGTAAATGAAAATATGAATACTTCAAATTAACAGCCACTAAAGATATAAAAATTAAACTATTCTGCTAGTCAGATTAAAAATATTATAAAGCATTTTCTTATATCAAATGTATAGGGATATGGATACTTAAATACTGATGATATGAGCATAAATTGCCTGGCTTTCTTAGATGGCAATAATTATAAAGGGGTTTACCATACACATTTCTTAAGGAAATTTATCCCAAGAAAACATTAAACAATTTTGCTGAAGTGAGTGAATGTAATGTAGTTTTTAAAAATAATACTGAGAATAATCAGCAATAGGTAACTGAGGGTAGTTTGACACATTCATATAGTATGGTACTCACATAGATTTCAAAATATACTACATTTACAAACTGGAGTATATTCGAAGGATGTATAGAAGTAGAAAAAAGTGTAAGTAGAAAAGACAGCACAAAAAACTTTCTAAGAACATTCACCAAAATGATAATATGATAACTGTTACCTCCTGGAAGAATTACACATTTCTCCCATTTTATATTTTTCCACTCTGTTTAACAACCTCTGATGGAAAATGCAATTCTTTACAAAAATAGTTCAAATAGAGGATGTAAAGGATGTGATACTAGATTATTTTTTATATGCTACTGTTGCGGTTGTTTTAAGCATACTGAGTACTACGAAACCCTGAGATTTTCTTTCTTTCTCCCTTCCTTTCTTTCTTCTTTCTTTCTTTCTTTCTTTCTTTCTTTCTTTCTTTCTTTCTTTCTTTCTTTTCTTTCTTTCTCTTTCTCTCTCTCTCTCTCTCTCTCTCTCTCTGTCTCTCTTCCTTTCCTTTCCTTTCCTTTCCTTTCCTTTCCTTTCCTTTCCTTTCCTTTCCTTTCCTTTCCTTTCTTTCCTTTCTGTACCAGGAATTGTACCAGGACCTTGCCAGGCAGGCACTGCATCAGGTTTTGTTTTTTTTAATATTTAAAATTTTTATTAGTACATATTTTCAGTATGTAATCATTATGGTCATTGTGGGGAGCTGATACATGCACATAACACATCTTAATTCTTTTTACTTTTTCTTTGTCTTCCCTCTTGGAAAGGAAAGACAAAGAAATCTTGGAAATCTTAAGATTTTCCAGGACTGGAAAGATTAGGCTATCGACTGCAAAGTTTATTCCACACACCACCTTCCTCGGGACTAATTCTCTGGTAAGCATGGAGAAAATCCAGTGTCTTTGGCTCCACTGTTAAACTTTCCTAAAATCACTGGAGGTGGAACCTAGGGCTGGCGATCTAAATAAACTCCTGAGGAATTTCTTATGCTTGTGGTACTTGTGAACATCTGTGAACTTCCCTACAAACTAGAGGGCAGACCAAATTCAAACGGTTTTGTTGGTGTGTCTGCTTTGGTGCTGAGGGGAGAAGTGGATCTTGCTAGGCAAGCACTCTACCGCTGAGCTACACCCCCAGGTCTTTTTAATCTTTGAGACAGGGTTCAGTAAGTTGCCCAAGCTGATCTTAACTCTGTGACCCTTCTGTCTCAGCCTCCAGAGTAGTGGGATTACAGGCATGCATCAGCACTGTGGCTAGCTTCAAGGTTGTTCATGCAGAGAGAAAAAGCTATTCAGTTTGTTGTTGCTGCTGCTGTTGTTGTTACTGAGACAGGGTCTCCTATGTAGCACAGGCTGGCCTCGAACTCATGGCGATCCTCCTGCCTCAGCCTTCCGAGTGCTGGGATTACAGGTGTGCATCACCATGCCCTGCTGCTATTTAGTTTTTAGAGCAGCAGTGTAGGTGAATTCTCCTCTTTCTGTGTTTTGGCAAGCTTACTTCACCATCTCTTGTATATGTATATATACAATTAACCCTACTTCCTTAATCTTTTATCAGTTCGATGTTTTTGCTTCATCAATATTCCTTTGCTATAAATATTGTCTTGTAATGTACAGACTGTCCTCTGCATGGCCCTCTGTATCAGTGGACAATCTGCATCAATGGACATCTGACTATGGATTGAAATCACTTAGAACATAAAAACTGCGTCTGTACTGAAATGTATGGACTTTGACTTTTTCTTTCCTAGCTAATCAGTGTAACAAATACACACTATTAGGCAGAAAGCTGGACATTAGCAGCTCTAGGGACAGGTGGCTGGCGGTAAGTGATAAGTCAAGATGACACGATTTTTTCTCCTAACTTTTCTTAAATTGTTAACTATAGATAAGATTCCACAGAAGTGTGTGGTTTTAAGTTCAGGGAATGTAGCATCCTCTAAGTGTGCTGATAAGATCTAGGGCCCATATGAAGTCCAGATCATGAGTGAAGGTTTAGAAAAACTCAGGGTCTACAGAACAGTAAAGAGGGACCTACTGCCCTTTCAACTAGGTAAACACAACCCATTTATTTATACCAGAACAATGACTTTGGAGGAAGGAATGTTATTCCTTCTGAGATCCTGTTAATCACATAAACAGCCAGGCTTGGTGGTCCACTCCTGCAATGCCAGCACTTGGAAGACTGAGGCAGGAGGTTAGCTGAGGGTCACTGTGAGTTCAAGGCCAGCCTGAACTATATGGTGAGACCTTGTATCAAAAATCAACCACACAAAAACTCACATAAATCTAACCCAAGGCCTCATTTAGTACAGCTGCCACTTTGGCACTTGCCCACCCTCATATATGAAGGTTTATTTTCTCTGTGTCTGAAAATTTATCTTTTTATAAAAAACTCTACCTGTTCTCTACACGACAGTCTATGAACATTGTCTGAGATCATTCATCAAAGATACAAAGAATCGAGGTGTATGGCCAGTTCCTTGTAATATTGGACCTTGTTCTGTTAGAACTCTGCTTCTGGTAACAATACCATTTTTATTATATTAGGTATCATAATCTAGAGATGATTTAAAGTACAGAGGGAGATGAACATAGGTTATATGCTAATACCATGCCACTTTCTATAATGACTTTAAATATCTGTGGATTTGGCATCTGCAGGGTTCTCTGAGTCTCCTGTGGATACCCAAGGATGGCTGTATTTGATCTCAGTAGCACTTGCCAATAAGGGGTAATTATTTCCATGGAAGTCACTTTTCAATGTCCCTCCATTTAGAACAGATGCAAGTAGCAATGTGTTACTCAACAAACCAACTTTTTTCAAGACTGAAATACTGTGGGCTACCTGGAATTAGACTTTGAAGGGTCAACTATTTAAACTGGTTCTGATGTTAGGACATAAAAGGGAAAATGGCAGCGTAGGTACCCTCTTCAAAATCATTTGCATGGTGACTTTATGCATCTATTGTTTCTGTCATACAAAAGAGCATTAATTACACAGTTATTTCTCCAGCAGGCCCGTGATGGGTGATCACACCTAACTTCCATAGGAATTGATTCCAATGCACCTTTTGTTAGAGATGTGCTATTTTTCCTCCCACCGTTTCCATTTTCCCTGAAATACATTCCCAAGCCCCCAGTCCAGCCTTACCGGCATGGTGATCTGGATGGGCTGTCGTTCTCCGCTCTTAGTTGGGGCCACACCTTCTGTGTCATATGTGCCCGTGTACACCACTCTGTCTCCATCAGGTTCTTTACACTTCAGCTCCAGTGGGACAAGCACACCACCGATGGAAATGTTCCTGCAAATGGACTGTAGTTGACTATATCTGGTAGGGATTAGCTTGGGTGCCCTGGTCTGGACCAAAGCTCTAGACTGGAAACCTACAGGGTTTGGCTAAGAGAGACATTGTTGTATGATAGAAAGTTCTGGAAGTTCACAAGGATAGAGTTTGACAACTAACCAGTCACGTGACCACACCAACTACTTCCTCTCTTTGGCCTGACCTCAGTATTCTCATCCAGAATACTTATAGGAGGCTGAGTTAGATGCTATCAGTGTTTCTACTCTTTAGCGACTCAGCAAAATCATCTGTGGAGCTGCTAAAATCTACCTACACCCAGTTCCATCTCAAACCCCGGAGACTAAGATTCACTGGTCTGGTTTCAAACTGGTAAGCTTATTTTAAATGCATCTAGGTAATTCTTATGTGCAGGTAAGGTCAAGAACCAGAGATTAGCTCTCTAATATTGTTTTTTTTTTCTGTTCCAACACTTAAGGATTCTATGATTTGATGGTACTCTTCTTCAAGTCTCTCATATCACCAGAAATTTCTGCTGGCATCATTCCATGGTTAGGATGATGTTCTCAATGCACAGTCCCTGGACCAGAGGTATCACCTCACCTATCAGGGCACAAACCTTTGGCCTCCTCCTAGGCACAGAAAACAAGAAACTCCAGCTTGGACCCCTGTCATCTATGTTTTAAGCCCTGCAGGTTGATTCTGTGTACACTAAGGTCTGAGAATCACTGGATTGGGGCATTGAGAGATCTTTTTCTAAATAATAATTCATTTATGAGAATGAATACACTCACCTTAGGGAGCTGGAACATAAACATAACACATCCTAATCCTCTTTGCTTCCCCTTCCTCACCGCTCTGTCCACCCCTAGATTCCTGGCCCATTTGCAAAAAAGTCTATCTCCCTGTTTCCTGTTATCTATTATTTTGCTCTTTAAATTATTTATTTTTTTAATAGGGAAATTCTTGATACAACTAAAGTGTAACTGGGAAAAAAATCTTTGTCATTAAATCTGTTTAGGCTAGCTTGAAATTTAAAAAACTCCCCTGAAGGAAACAGAATATAGAACAGATGGGTCAGGGAAGAGACTGCCAGCAAACAATAGAAAGAAAACTCCCAAAATATCTGTACATGTTGGTAACACTGGCTGATGTGAGGGCAGTGGCTGCATGGACTTGGGGTGCTACCAAGTAGATGGACCAAAGCACCGGCAACTCTCCAAGTGTGTTTCTGGGTCCTTGTGCAAGTTCACTAAATTAAAACAAACCATGAAAGCATCTCATGGGTTCAAAATGCTTTCCTCCCACGGTAAATGCCACAAACGTTTTTTCTCCTTACAAACCAGGTAATGTATGCTTCCCCTACCCAGGCTACTGCACTGTTTCCTGCTGACTTTCCTGCCCGAGGTTTAATGCGTGCATCACTTCCTGGTAGCTGGGAAGAGGTAATCCCTGCCACTAATAAACCAAAAACAGCCTCTTGTGTCCAAGGATGATGTTAATCCCAGGCCACATCATCACTAGACTGAACAGACAACTCAGGCGAAAAATAAAAACAGAGGAGACAGAAAACCACAAAACTAGGCCGGAGCTGAGGCCAGGCCCTTCGACTTGTGCCGCACTCAGCTCCAGCCTGCGGTCCCCCACTTCCAAAGGGACATCCTTCAGGGAGCTCCCCAAGCCCCCCATCCCCCCACCTTTACACCTCATTCTTCAGCCTTACTCCCTCCTTCAGTCTTACAGGTGGGAGCTGTTTGGAATCGACTGGACGCCAGGACAGGTCAGAGGAGGGCTGGCATCGCGGGTGGGGAACCCTGCGGCGACCTTCTCCCACCTGCCCCGCCCAACCTCTGCGTTTCCGAGCGCCCCTCCCCCTCCCCGCTTAGAGTGGCTGATTTAAAGGGTTTCACTAAAGTCACTGCGAGGTGGAGGAAAGGGGAACAGAGGAATACAAACGTGAGACGGAGGAGAGGACCAAACGGGCCTGTGCGCTCTCCCCCACTCCCTGGACCGCTGGGCGCGGTGCGAGACTAGAGGGGCCTGGCCCGCGTCTCCCTCGCCACCCGCCACCCGTGAGCCGCGGCGCGCCCGGGACTCACTGGACCTGCAGCGTGGTGGGCTTAATCTTCACCTCCACCTTGTACGAGGAGCCAGTGAGCAGCTTGATGGTGCGGTTCTGGCCGAAGCGCTGCCCGTCCACCTTGTAGAAGACCGGGCCGTCGTTGGGCTGGATGCGCAGCGCGATGGAGAGGCGCACGAGGCCCGGCAGGTCCCCCATGGCTGGGCGAGGGGCCGGCGCGGCGGCTGCGGGGCGCAGGGCGGCTGGGGCTCGGGGCGAGCGGCGGGGCGCGGGGGGCGGAGAGGACGCGCGGGCGGGACCGGGAGGCGGCGGAGGGGGCGGACGCTAGGAGCAGTGGCCGCCGTCGCTCGAGGCTTCCGTGCGGCAGCCCCGGAGGCTGTGGCCTCCCGCAGCCCTCGGCAGCGCCGCGGACTCCAGAGACGGCGCCGGGGCCACCAGCTGTGCCATCGCCTTTCCGGGCCGCGCCCGAGGCGCAGGCCGGGCGCGAGAGAGTTAATCCCGAGTAGGCGCCGCGGTCCCTCCGGCGGGGGAGCGGCCACCGAGGCTCCTCCTAGATCCCGCCGGCGGGGGAGGGGGAGACGGTCCGGCCGGCCTGGGCCGGCCCCCCCTGCACCGCTGCACCCGGAGCGGAACCCTCCTGATCCGGACTTGGCCTCGGTCACCCAGAGGACGGGGGCTCTGCGGCTACAGCTCGGCCCCCGCCAGGCAGGAGGAGGCCGAGAGGGGAAGGGAAACGGGAAGTGGGTAGGAAACCACTGTGATTTAAATTTCAGGAAACAGGAGTGTTTCCAAGCTTAGGCGTGCGCCAAGGGCGCAGCCGTGATTCCCGCGGAGGGGCCTGCACTGCAGGGGAAGCTCCTGCTCCCGGAGCTGCGCTGTGCTGTAGGTGCGTAGCTTGACACACTTCTTGAATCGAGAACGACACGGTGTAATTCATCACATATATTTACACAGATCTGGAAGGATGAGCCATTAACCCTGTAAAAGGCAACTGACTTGTGCCTAAGGCAGATCCGGTGACCCGGCCAAGAGGAGGGACAGGCCAGAGGATTGCTGAGAAACCACACGCGACACCGAACAGTTTAAATTTGCGTAATAAGCATGATTTGAGAGTCTTGGTGGTAGAAGTTGCTTATCCGCTAGTGATTTGGGGAGACAATAAGACAGACGCCGCATGGGTTGGGGCTGGGAGTGACTGAGAGCGCGCAGAGCAAGTTTCTGCTTCAGCACCAGCCAGGTGGATAGTACCAGAGCCGGCGAGCACACCTGGGAAAGGAGGAGGGGCGGATTCGGAGCCACGCTGGGGAGGGAAGAGCCTCACAGTTGTTACCCACACTACGTTGATTTTCTTTAGAAATCATATCTCCTCTCTTCTGTCTCTGATGTGCATATAACAACTGATGTTTACTGCAATTCCGGCTGCAAAAATAATAATCTAATCAGAATGCATCATGAATCTTTAAAGAAATGGTTAAATTCTCACGTACGCATAAACTAGACTATTATGCAATTATTAAAGTAATGAACTATATGTTACAACAGCAAACACATATGCTAAAATGTTATAATTGCGGGTGGCTGGCAGACTGTGAAAGCCTAAGTGTGGGATTGTTGTCTATTTTGTTCATTGCTGGGGACCCAGCATGTACAGAAGAGTGCCTGGTGCATAGCAGGTGCTGCATAAATATTTATTAAATTAAATTATTTCCCTTGTTTTAAATATGGCACTATATACATTCTTCTGCATTTTAAAGTATTCGGATCCTTATGATCACCTGAGATGAGGATAGAAAGAGACAAATCTAATTTCAAATAGTAACTGTAATATTTTAAAACAATGAAAAATTTAAAAACCATGTAAAATTTAAGACATCTTGTTAACACTTTTAAAAGATTGAGAAGGTACACAGTAATTAATGTGGTTTGTTTTGGTGGATGAATAGTGGGAAGAGGCTGCATTTCCTTTCATAGTTATTTAAAAATCTATTTGGAAATTTTGTTACCCCCCCCAATCTTTTGTTCAGCAAACCTAGTCTTATGTCAGTTTCTGCCTGTGTACTGAAGTGCTGGGCTTGGAGTAGGATGATTCCTGCTTAAAACCTGGCCCAGCCACTTATTTGTGTCTTCATGGAAAACATTTAACATCTTTGTGTTCAGTTTTCATTATGGGAATTAAACTACCACTTTCTCAATGTTCTGAGGATTAAGTGAGAAAGTGGAAATGGAGAAAAACAAATTGCTTTTCAGAGGGAAAGTGATAGCAGTGCTGGGCCACAGCCATTAGGGATCATATCTTCAGGACCATAAAACACAATGTCTTAAAATAGAATCAGTAAAAGTAACTGGAAATGTTTTGTTGCTGATACAGATGTACAAAGACTATGAATATGTAATCTGATGGGTCTGTGCTTGTACCACATCTGCTAATCATGAGCTGAGTCACTTGGAGTCAGCCCCAACTTTTTCATTTGTAAAATGACAATGCTACATATGGTGCTCATGGACTCACATGAGCTAATATAAGAGTATCCGTCCAATATAGATATGTAGATACTCTGGAAATTGTAGATATTTTTAAGGTTCTAGTATTTCCAGTATTATTATGATTCATTAATTATTACTTCAGTTTGATGAATTTAAGCATGTTGGTCAATAGGGCAAGTGTTATTATCACTCTTTTGGAAGTGGGAAAATGAGCCCAAGCACATGCATGATGGGCTTGATTATCATTCACAAGAATCAGGTCCTGTGGTCTGACTGTTTGTGTTTCCCTCAAAATGTATATGTTGAGACATCCTCCCCAGAGGGATTGAGAGGTGAGGGTTATGGGAGATGATTTCAGGCATGGGACTGATGCTGTCTAACAAGGGCCGAAGGAGGCTTGCTTGCCCCTCTGCCATGTGAGGATGTAGCAAGAAAGTGTCATCATGAAGCTGGAAGTGAGCTCTTCCAGACAGTGTCAGCTGGTGCCCAGACCTTGCATTTCCTAATCTCCAGAACTGTGAGTTATAAATTGCTGTTGTTCGCAAACTACCCCGTCTAAGGTATGTTTTATAGCAGCCTGAATGAATTATGACATCAGTCTAAAGCAGTTCCCATGGTCACTGTCTCTATGTTGAATTCATATTATCAGTTTCAAAAAGTGCTTAGCATTATATTATGGGACATAGGTGTGAGTGTGTGTGTGTGTGCAAAAAAGAAAGTTATGTGTGCTGGAACTGAATTACACTAATATACAACTATGTCCTTTGTCATAATATTGCTGTAGGTGGATTATACACACATGCACACACACACGATCCAATCCAAGAGCACTTAACTACTATATTTTCAGCTGTGTCTACGCTCAGGCACAGTTTAACAGCTTCAGAAGTGGTTTTTATTTTTAAGTCAATGTCAGTGATTTTTGATGTGCCTGACTCTCTCTTCTCCCACCTCATGATGTGTTTGCATCTCAACCAGTACGCTTTACACTTTCTATGTTAGGTTTCCTCTCCTGATTTGATTTGTGAGACTTGGAAACAAAGCATCCTCTTGGACTATTCCTGAAAAACGAGTCCCTTCCTGAGGCCCAAAGGATTTTGTAGCCATGGTGATGAGAAACAGCCTTCCTGTTTGTCTGGGAGACTCTTGGTGGAAGCTGGTTACCTCCTTACACAGTGCGGGCAGGATTCACTTCTTGACTTAGTGATGGTGATCCTAGTATCAGGTCTTGTTTGCCCTTATTTTGGACCACTTGAGCATAGCAATTTGCATTCCAAATAAAACTTAATGCTGTTTCTTTCTATGTGTATAATCTCTGAACAACCACTCACTTTTTCTCTACAAATATAAATAAATATTTAATTAAAATTAGATTCCATAAAAATAATTTTCTACATTTTCTGTTCTTTACTCCTTTTGTGAGGTTAAGTTAGTATTCTGTGGAGAAAGAATATAAACATTCTTATACTGGGTGCAAATATCTGCTAAATATCACTACCACTGTGCTACTCCTAATTTTATGTTTCCAAATCCTTTAAGCCCTTTAAACTCTTGATTGAGATAAACAGTTCCCAAACAAAGAGCCCTACCTAGATGCCTAATAGGTATTCTGATCTTAATATGGCAAAAGAAAATTCTTGATTCTTTCACCCAAATGTCATACTCCTTCAGGGTTTCTTATGTTAGTTGTTAGTAAAATATACCACAGTTTACTCTGTTGCTCAGGTGAAACACCTTGGAGCTATTCTGCGTTCCTCTCTTTCTTACCCCTCCTATGTAATCCATCAGCAATTTCTATCAGCTCTTCACCAGAAACCCTGTTCCTAGTCACTTCTTATCATTTCTACTGTTATCATTTCAGTGCAGGCCACTGTCACCCTTCACACAGAGACTGCACGTGACATCCTGATGGTTTTCTTGCTTCTACCCTTTACCATTGTAATATCCCGACTCACAGCCTACTCCATGCCCTCACCCTATTTTATTTTTCTCCAGAGCAATTATCACTAATTAGAAATACAAAGTAAGATTTCCTACATGTATATTGTTTCTTCATCAGCATATAAACACCTTTAGGGCAGAAATTCTGTGATATATATATATATATATATATATATATCACAGAATTTCAAATTGTGATATATATATATATATCACAGAATTTCGAATTGAGCCTAGCAAATAGGATGTCAAATATTGATTGATTGATTGATTGATTGAATGATTAGTTTTCTGAAAGTTGTTCATAACTCTTCCTATTTATCTGGGTCTCACCTTTCTCCTTGAAGCTCGCACTGACTACCCAGCTCCTGTCAATGTGTACTTCCTTGAAGACCTACAGCCATCAGGGTAAGTCAATTTTTAGTTAATTGGAATATTGGGAATAATGAAGGATTGGAAAATAAGGTAGCCATTGATAGTCCAAATTTATGGTAAAATAGAATTAGTAAAAATGTCTTATTCAAAATGAATGAAAAATGCACCATATCCACAATATCTCAGCATATATTTTCTTTCTATAGATTCTTTCCCAAAGGTAAAAGTGGTAAAACTACTTTTTGAGATACAGAAAGTCATACAACTTGTGGAACCAAAAAAAAAAGGCAAAGTTCTTTTGTGTTTTCAAATAATATAGTAAAGCCCATGAAATAGGTGTTTATTATTGAATAGAGTATCTTTGTAGGGTTCTACATTTTCCAGGAGTAGCTTAAGATATTGATCACAATTTTTATTTTTGCTGTCTATTCCACCTCACTGAATCTCCATGTTCACACTGGGAAACCTCACAAAGCTGTTACTTTTCAGTTTTTTACAAAGTTTCCACACATTGCTGTTTTCTTCAGTGTGTCCTTGGAAAAACTCATAGTACTGTATGACTATAGTTAGTCAGCAAAAAGATACTATATGGTTGTCTTCTGTCTTCAAGGCAGTGAAGGTTTTTGCTTAGTGCAAATCAAACCAGATGAGACAGAGTCTCCTGTGACAGGTCCAAGCCATCACTGACTTTTCCCTTTGCATAAAAGCTCTCTTCCCATGATCCTTTCCTTTTCTTTACTCTATTAAAGGCAAGTGATGAGGATCAAGGTTGCTTAATATCTCATCCTTTCCCATTTTTTCAAATATTTCAAACATTTTTTGTAGGTCAAGAAGCTTACATTTTTATTTATGGTTATTTTAGTAAACATAGACATTTAGATGTTCCAAAATGGAGTGTAGCTTGGATTTCCACAGGACAGTTGCAGAATGTCAGGCTGAGGTCCATTATGTGTTCTATCTGACCAATGAGGTTTTATGCTTTCCATATGATGTTGATGATTAAAAGTATTTAAATATGCAGGAACTGTGGCAGTTTTAAGACTTTTTTTTACAAGTTCAATATTGCTTTTAAAATGTATTTAATGTGAAAATCACATCAATCCGCATTAAATGATTTTTATTGATTATTGCAATAAAAATAATATACTCATCTCCTTGTTGAATTTTTTCTTTTTTTGTAAGCATCATGTTTCAATCAGACCATAATCTCCTCCTGTTTTTTTATTTATGCCACAATCCCTACTAGCCACAGCTGACTTTGTCAAGGTTCTTCTACAAATCGTTACAAATAAAGTCATTCAATTCTAACTGGTTTAGTAGAAGATCACCTGGGTATATTATGTGACAAAGGCAGAGTTAATAAAGCCCTACATGGGTGAAGGGAAGGATCAGCTGGTCCTCAGGAGTAAGTGGAAGTGGAACATTTTTAGAGCCCGTGTTTAAAAGGGAGAATAATTTCCTTCAGATGTGGGTCTTATTTTCCAAGGAACGACCAGTTGAAAAACAAAGCACAATTCTGAAAGACTGGTTCTAGAAAGGCACAAGACAAAAAAATGACAGATGGTATTTGAGCAGAACTGGTCCAACTCCAGTGGCTGATCACTGAGCACAGTTCATAACTGTCTTCCCTTTACCCTGATCATTTGGCTTCCTTTATAATTGTGGCATTGACTGATATTATGAAGAGCATAGCTGTGGAGTCCAAAAACCTCATAGGGATGTCAGTGACATCTTGAAGTTTGTCATATTTCTAGAGTTATGTGATTAATTAAGGAACAAATTGAATAAGGGATGCTAGTGCACTTGCTATTTTCTACTTCCCAACACCAGTCTCTCTTACTATCATGCACACCCATGTCCACATGCCCAGGTGCCTGAAATTCTCCCATACTACCACAGGATGCACAGTATAGGTCTCAAGTAAATGTACAGAAGTTATTTATCAACATTAAGAAATACTAATACCCTTAAATCACAAAATGGAATGAAATGATTGCCTGCAAAAGATAACTGGACTGGCTCCAAGCTTCTGTCAGGATCAGGGTTTGGTTGGCTCAGCAGAGTGACCATTATGTTCTTGCTTTTCCTGCCTTATGTTCTACAAAATGTCATTCTTGAATAACACTGATACTGGCAGGAAGTAATAAAAAGTGGAATAAATTGTGCACTCTAAAGGAAAATCAGGCGGGTGATTGAAAAAAAAAAAAGCACAATTCCCAAAGATCAAATTGTCACATAGCTAAGTGCAATATACTGTCTGAAAAGAGATACAAGTGAAAATGAGGAGAGTGTGAGTTCCACAAGTAGGTTAAGAAGTAGCGAATAAACCTTTTTTGTTCTCGAAGAGGAAACATACTATTATTAAATTACTAGATTTGGAAAATCTGACTGGTACTTTATGGAAAATAATGTGCAAAGAATTTCCTCTTCTCCCTTTACAAGTTCCATATGTGACACACATACATTCTAAAGCTGGAGTTAAGCTTCGGTTTCAGCGAGTGCCTGGCACAGCAGTGTTCAGAGACTGGTCATCTGGATATGGGACTGGGTCGCAACTCAGAGCAGAAGGATTTTAAGAGTTGCATATGTAATGGACAAATAGTAACAGATATGATCTAATACACAATATCTTACTTATCTATGGCTGCATAAAAAATGACTGCAATTTGTAGCAAATGAAAGCAACAACCATTACACTACAGTTTCTGGGTGTTCAGGAAACTGAAGGAATTTAGCTGGGTGGTTTTAGCTCAAGGTCTTCCAAGAGTCTACATTCAAGTGATCATCATCTGAAAGCACCATCAGATCTGGTGGCTCTGCTTCCAAGCTCACTCACGATACTTAGTTTTTCTCTGGGTGTTTGCTGGAGGCTTCTACTCTTTGTTGTGTAGACTTCATTGTTATAGTTTGTGTCTAGATGTCCCCCCAAAGCCTCATGCACTTTTAGATGGGACTTATTCAGAGTCAAAGACTGGAGTTAGGGATTGATTCATGGTTCAATGCTGGGATTAAAGTTGCTGGGATTAAGGGTGGGTGACTGTTGGATTAGTCCATTCATTGGATTGGTACTGTCCTAATCTCAGCAGTCCGGATAGGATAAAAGGAACAGAAAGAGGCTTCTTTCCCCCCTTTGCTCTTGGTATCTTTTGCCACCACGAAGAGTTGCCCCTCTGCCATGGAACCAGCAGATTATTTAGCTCTTCAAACTGAGCTAAATAAACCTTTTCCTCTCTAACTTTTTTTTGGGGGGAGGTACTGGTAATCAAACTCAAGACCTTGTGCTTGCCAGGCAGGTGTTTATCCTGCTGAGCTCTTTGTGTAGAAAGTTTGCCAACTCATGATATAAAACAACATTTAAAATAGAGTGTGCCATAGTAATTAATATTTATGTAATAAACAGGACTATTATGTCGACTCAAGTAGGCACGCTTACATTACTTTATCCATCCAGCATGTTTAATGAGTAATGGGCTATATCTTAATTACAGTAGGATGTATTATCAAACACTTTATAGTCTGATGATGTGGCAGTCAACTGATTGTGTCACCTTGGGTAAGAAATGCCCGACTAAATTGGATCAGCATAGTTCCGGTATAGTTCTGGCTAAGGAAATTCTCTGAAGACAGAAGACTCAACCTAGAGTGGCTTGTCCTCTGAATGGAATAGAAGGGAAACAAAGAAGCAAGGATCGCTTCTGTTTCCTTGGAGGAGCTCCAGTCTTGGCCTTCACCTTGGATGTTGTCTCCTGGCTTGCAGTGCAGACTCCAGCCTCCAGCACAGATCCTTCGGCCTCCTGATATGGAGTCACAGGGAACACTGTTCTGAGCTCCGGGCTACCGATCGGATTTAAGCTCTCCTGAGCACAGGCAGCCCTTTCGCACACTTCCACACCTGACTGCATGGGCAGTCATTGTAAACTAATCGGGTAAATTCTTATGTATTTGTGTATCTTGAATTAAATCCATCTCTCTAGTAAGCACTGACTAATACAGATGAGAACAAATTTTCTTCATTTGTTATATCCAGCAATTGTTTAATCTTTAAATCACCATCTATTCTGTATAAATTGCTAAGTAAAATTCTTTTCTTTATACATATTTTAACTACAAAACATTAGAATATAATGACAAGCAAACCAAGAAAACATATCCATACTTCTGCATATTGCAGGGATATCATTTTAGTATATATCTTTTCATCTGTTCCTAAAAGCAAATGAATCTCTGTGTGTGTGTGTGTGTGTGTGTGTGTGTGTGTGTGTGTGTGTATTACAAATGTCAGATGAGGTTTCCTGCTCTTTGAGATTTAGGTAACTTTCATCCAAGATTTCTTTTACGCCAAACTACAACAGTTGTACTACTTTTGACTCCTATTAACATCATTACAATTTGATGATTTTACTCTTTTAAGTTTTGAAAATTTTCAGAAGAAAAGATGGTTTCTTTAAAAAAAAACATGGTTTCTTTATGAATTGGTTGGTGTGACTATATTAAAAATCAAACAATGTTTTCTGAACATTATAGCTAGAGAACAGAATGAGCTGGGCTTTATATTAACAAAGATGTTGAGAAAATGACTTAAGCTATAAGAAAAACTGTGTTCTAAACACTTTCTTTGTGATATCAACAGCCGATATGTGAGGTCTACATTATTTCTGAGCACATATTGAGCAGTAACAAAAGAAAATCTGAGTGTCATCTCCTATTTAATGTTGATTATTCTATAACCAGTGTTAGTTCTACATCCAGATTATTAGTTCTATATCCAGTATTTAGCTAAAATCAATACAGGTGGCAAATGAGGACAAATTTTGGAATATTAAATATGGCTAAAATATGAAGCTAATTTTTCAAATATTTAAGAACACCAATTCCACAAAAGCTATTTGGTAGTCTGTGAAATATTATCTGTGGTCAAATATGTCTGGAAAATTCAAAATTTAAAAATATTGACCTAAATATGCATATTTTATGTGGCAAACTGCAATTTCAAGAATATAATGTAGGTAGTGTGGCTGAGCGGTGTAAGGTGCTAGATTAAGAATATAATGTATGCAGTGTTTCCCAAATATTTTTCAATCACCAAAATTGTTTCCTCAAAACTAATGTGAATATCACAGAGGGAAGTAGTGTTCCATAAACCAGTGTTACCATAAATATTGAGAAATAGTGCACTAGATGTATAACAGGATATCATCTAACAGCACTAATCGAAGGTGTTAAATGGAATTATGCTATCTATTCACTTTTTCATCTATTCATTTTTAAACTAAAAAGAATCAATGTCTGTTTTTCTCTAATTCCATATACCAATCTCAGATGGATCATGGTCTCCTATTCAGTGTGGGCTTCCTTCTCACTCCTCAAGTGACCCAGCTGTCATTGATAGAATGAGAGGCAGCAAAAACCATGGAGGAAAAGACAGACACAGTCCCCAGCAACTAAGACCTGCTCAGAAACTCCAGCAGAATGAGTGTCCTTTTCACCCAGTCCAGGGTCTCTTCCTGGTAGCTGTGGTGTTACATGGGGTGCCACATACATTCATGAACATTCGGCTGTGATCGTGGAGGAGGAAGAAAAAACATACATGTTCCAAGCCAAGGATGTTTTCTAGTTCTTGAAACCCCTTTTATTAACCCCATGTTTTGGTCTGAACTACCCCCTACTCATTCTTTCTCTCTGACTATCTGACCCAGCCCCATGCCATGCAAACTAAATGGAATTGTGGAACACAGAGGTTAGTGCTGGCCACACTCAGGAAGAAATACTTTAGAAATGAACCAGCCTATGGCAGTGTCAGCAGAAGACTGTCCACGGTTTTCCTGGCTGGCTGGGAGCCAGAGGCTGTGCACGCTGACTTGAATGATGACTGCTCTCCAGTGTTTTTCTAATAAATAGTTTTGACTGTTTATGGACATCAGAGCCAGTTTTTCTTTGTTTTCAATTTTTAAAATTTTTTATATAAAAATATTTTCAGTATATGATTTTAAATACCAAAGAGATAAAAAACCAAGTCTGGAACTATGTGGTCTCAGTAAGAGGGAGAAGGAAAGGCAGAGGGGGTAGGAGAGAGTGAGGGGGAGGGGAAGGGAGAGGGGAGGAGGGGAAGGGAGCAGAGGGGGCAAAGGAGAGAGAAAGGAGGGAGCTCTCTCTAGAGAGCTAGTCATTACCTGGACTAGGTCTTTAAAAATTTTTACTGGTACATTTTAGATGTACATAATGATCATAGGGACTTTGTACCTGTACATGCTATATCTTGATACTTCTCATTATTTTCCTGCAATCTTCTCCTCTCTGTTCTTTTTAGCAATCAAATAAGTATAATAAAATTGGGGTTGGGATGTAGTATAAACAAAGAACATAAATAAGAATTTTAAAAGGAACAGTTGCTCACTTTAAAATTTTTCTTGTCTACATTTCTTACAATGAATATACACACACACATATATATGTGTATACACACACACACACACACACACACATATATATATATATATATATATATATATATATATATTTTTTTTTTTTTTCTTTGTACTGGGAATCAAACTCAGGAGCTTGAGCTTGCCAGGCAGTTCCTTGTGCCGCTGAGTTATATCACTGGCCTAAGTGAATACTTAATTTGTAGTACTTTTATAATATGAAATGAAGAGGTAATAAAGCCTATTTTTTTTTAACTAAAGCAAGATTGTAGACAGAGATGACCCCAGGTGACTGGCATTTGTTGGGTGTAGCAGTCAAACCTTACTTGCAGTTCTGCCTTCTCTGGGAGTTATGGAAAAAGTTGAGACAGGAAACATATGAATTATTTAATCTGATAAAAAGAAGCAAACATTTTTTTAAGAGATGTTTTTCCTGGCAATGAATTTAAGAAATCTTGTGTGTGTGGGTTTATAATAAGGTACATTGAGTTACTTAATGAATATTATCTTGAAATGTGATTTTGAAAAATCTTAAAGTGCATTTTTTTGGAGGGAGGTCTTTTTGAGACAGGGTCTCACTATGCAGTTCAGGCTGGCCTGGAGCTCACTTCCAAGGCTGGTCTTGCACTTGCAGTGATCCTTTTGCCTCAGCTTCTTGAGTTCTAGGCTTACAGGTGTGCACCACCATACCCGGCTTTAAAGGATGATTCTTTTTTGTCGGGGTGGGGTTCTGGACTTGCACTTGCCATGCAGGCGTTTATGCCACTGAGCTATATCCCCAGCCCCAAATGCATTTTAAATAATAGTATGTTATAAAGTTAAGAAACTAACATTGACTTTTAACATAGTAAAGATATTTCTGCAAGAGACCAAAATAATTTTCATTTTTCAGAAACCAATCAAATGTAGATCAATCCTAGCTGTTACTTCCACTTAATTTAAAATGCTATTTTTCCAAAAGTAGATTCAAATTCACATTATTCTTAAAAAATGGATATTTATGTTGTTAGTTTGTGATTTACAACCTCACCAAACAGCAGAAATTTAACATTGTCCAGTGAAATTACTTTCTTGTCTCAATTACTTCTTTTCACAGTTTCTTTTTCCCAATTACTTCTTTTCACTCTTTCTTTTCCCCAAATCCCTATAAATCCTGTTTTGGGATCCAAATTCACTTCCTGTCCTCAGCTGAGAACAATCCAGCTCTTACCTACTTTCCTTGACAAAGCAAATTGTGGTTTGGTTATTTTTTCTCAAACCTGAGAAAGTGTCTTCTCAATCTACCAAAATTTATCCTTTTAAAGGTTTCTTCTGTTTATTGGATGTTGGACCATACAGTTTTAAAAAAGATCTTCAGGGCTGGGGGTTTAGCTCAGCAGCTTAAGTGCCTGCTTGGCAAATGCGAGGTTCTGAGTTTGATCCCCGGTACAAACAGACAAACAAGCAACTCAAACTTACATGAAATATAATTTTTATCTTCTACCAAGCAACTCAAACTTACATGAAATATAATTTTTATTATATTGTTGGTATCATAAGATACATAGGGAATTTTCCAGAAGAAAAAAACTCCAAAAATCCTAGTGAGCATTTCAGAAAGAGGAATTAAAAAGAGGAAAATTGTATCTTTTAAAATTATTTTATTTTTTTATTTTGAAAAGAATAAAATCAAATGAGAAAAGAAAACACAAGATGAGGTCGTTCAGAACAAAAGGATGGACATAGTACATAATTTAAAACCACAATACAAGGTGATCTACAATGGTTGCCATGACATCTCTTGCTATCTTCAGTAGAATTGCCCATATCTTCAGATACAATAAAATTGATTGAACATAGCAGTACAGAACAAAGTCAATAAAAACAAAACATTGGAGACATTATAGGACTTCAAAAGAGGGTAATAGTCAAACCAGAAAGGGTATCGTAGTGAATCTTATTGTCTTCAGAGAGTTGCCTATATTTTTAGACTTGATACTATCAAACATAACAGATTCGAATAAAATCAGTCAAGACAAGATGGTGATTGAACAAGACAGCTTCAAATAAAATCAGTCAAAACAAGGCAGTGAAAGCAATACAGGCTTTTAGATTAAGTTAATAGGAAATTAAAAACGGTTACCCTAGTATATCCTGCTCTCTTTGGAATAGCTGTCTATGCCCTCAAATCTAGTACAAGTAGACAAACTGGAACACGATATAACCAAACTAAACAGAGCGAAGAAAGAAATATGGGTTTCAAATCATGATACAAGATTACCAATGTCCTCTGCCTTCTCTATTTAGACAATTCCTCCCCTTTCACTTTCCCAGGAGGCATTGTACATTTTGTATCCCATATATGAGGCATACAGAACTCCAGCCAGCTAAACCAAAATAGATCTACACCCAGACATATAATAATCAAGATTCTAGAAATTCAACACAAGGACAGAATATTAAAACCTGTCAGAGAAAAGAAACAGATCATCTATAAAGGAAAACCCATCAGAATCATGACAGACTTCTCAACACAAATCATCAAATCAAAAAGAGCTTGAAGTGACATATTTCAAGCCCTGAAAGAAAATAACCTCCAACCCAGATTGATGTACCCTGCAAAACTATCTCTCAAAATTAATGGAGAAACAAGATGCTTCCATGACAAAGAGGAACTGGGGGAGTTTGTGACCACCAATCCAACCCTACAGAGAATACTGAAGGACATTCTAGAGAGAAAAAAGACCATGGTTTCAAAAACAGTGACAGAGGAGGCTTACTGAATGGGGCAGACAGTGGAATGGAAGGGAAAAGTAGACAACCAATGGCAGAAAAATAACATGGCAGAGATGAGGCAGAGAAGGTTGGCCATAATCACTAACATACATGGCCTTGATACATTAATAAAAAGAAACACAGGCAGAGTGGATCAGGAGATGGATCCATCAAGATGCTTTATCTAAGAAATATACTTAACCTGAAAAAGGTTTTATGGACTGAAAATCAAAGATGAGAAAATAATGCTCTATGTGACAGGGAACCAGAAAAAACTGGGGGTAGCTCGCCCATCAGCTGCAGATTGGTTGGAAAGAAATAACACTTTTATACAATGGAGAGCTACTCAGCTATAAGGAAGGAAAACCTTGAGGCTCTAGTAAGTAAATGGAGACAACTTGAGACCAAGCTCAGGGGTAAAAAGGTTCAGAACCACTTAGGTAAATAGTGGGTTGCCTCCCTAATCTATTTTTTTCTTATTGATATAAGAATTCTTTGTGTATCCCAGAAAAGATACACAAATATATTCAAACTATCTCTTCTCACTCTGTAACTTCTGGCTTCATTCCTAGTGATATCTTCAAGTAAATGCAAATTCCTAATATTACTTTAATTTCACCTTGCAGTATTTTATTTTATATTGCTATCTGCTTAACCTTAGTTCTTAAATATCTTTTTTCCATATTACTTTTCAAAGCTTTTGATCTTGTTTTTTACATTTAGATCTATGCTCTATATGGAATTGATTTTGAAATCTCATTTTTATCTATTAAAAATAAGATATAATTACATAGAGTAAACTGTAACAAATTTAGATATAGTAGAACATTGAATTCTGTGATTTTTGACAAAGACCATTTGTAACTATTGCTACAATTGAGAGATGGAAACTCTCTGTCATGCTCCCTTTCCCAAAAAACATAATGCTCATGCTTTGTAGCCAATTATTTCTCCCACTCCTAGGCTTAAATAATTACTGATCTCCCTCCTGTCTCTAGAAGTTTTTCTTGCCCAGAATGTCATATAAATGAAATAGACATCATGCATTTGAGGCCTTTTCACTTATAATGCAGTTTATATTCATCCATGTTGATGTGCGTATCAATAGCTAATTCATTTTTTAGTGCTGGATGGTACTGATTGTGTGGCTGTGTCATTGTTTATCCATTCACTAGTTGAGTTATATTTGGTTTGTTTCCAGCTTCAGACAATTGTGAATGAAATCACATATGATAGGGTAAGTATAGCTAACCTTATAAGAAACTGCCAAGCTCTTTCCCAAAGTGGCCATACCCTTTTACATTCCCACCAGCGATACGTGAATGCTCCAGTTGTTCCCCATTGTGGTCAGTACTTGTATTATTGGTTTTAGAATTTTTGTATATTCTTGTAGTTGTGCAGTGGTCTCTGATGGTTTTCATTTTCATTTCCTTAGTGACTAAGGATGTTGAGCATTTTCCATGTGTTTAATGAATGTATACCTTCCTTGATGAAGTATATATCATTTTGCTACTTTTGTTGTAACAAATTAGCACAAGGCTAGAGATTTAAAGCAACGCATATATATTGTCTCATGGTTTGTAGTTCTCACGGTTTGTAGTTCAGAGTTCTAAAACAAGATTTGGTAGGGCTGTGTTTCTCTGAAGGTTCTCCTTGCTTTTTCTGGATCCTAGATGATAGTATTCCCTGGTTTGTGGCTCCAACCTCCTTCTTCAAAATCAGTAGCATATCATCTCCTTAGCATTCTTTTTTCTGTGTCAAGCCTTTTCTTGAAGCTGACCCTCCTGCCTGCCTTTTGCAAGGTTACTGTGACTGTTTTGGACCCATCTGGATAATCCAGACAATCTCCTCATTTCAGAATTTTTAGTTGCTTTTGTCATATAAGGTAACATATCTGTAAGTTCCAGGGTTCAGATGTGGATGGCTTTGTAGGGAAGAAGATATTCTTTAGCCTTCAAAAAGCCTCTCATTACCCCCTCACTCCTTCTATTTTCATATGAGATTTTTTTTTTTATTACTGAGCTCGGAGAGTTCTTCCTATAGTATAAATGCAGTACAGAAATTTGATTTACAAGTACAATTTTTTTCCAATCAAGCCATGTCCTTCCCTTTGCTTAAGTATTTATTTGGAGAAGTTGTTAGTATTGAACAATTTCAATTAATTGATTTATTTTTCTTAATGATTATGACATTGTCACCCTAAGAACTCTTTGCCTAATTTAAGGTTATAATAATATTACATTTGAGATGAGGGCTCTCACTAAGTTGGACAGTCTGGCCTCAAATATACAATCTTCCTGCTCCAGAAGCCTGAACAGTCAGGACTACAGGTATGTGATGGAGTCACTCAGTGGTCAACTTATAGCACCTCACATAAATCAGCATGGTACTGGGTGTGGAAGGCCCAGCTGAGGATTGTTGCCAACAGCATAAAAGGAGAACTGGAGGAAGAGATAGTAATGCTGTTGGTTTTCTTGGAGAAGCTTGTCACTGTTTTTTCCAGGTATGAACTCAGCTGTGCTTGCCATTGGAGGAGCCTGGGTCCCTGCTGTCACTGAGGCTGGCTGCGGTTCTTTTCAGGCAACCTCTGAAGTTTTTACCTTGAGAGTTGCTTCCTGGCTCCAGTGCAGAGTCCTCAACCTACTGGTACAGATCCTTCATCCTGACGGCATAGACTTTCTAGCTTCCACTGCTGACCTTTGGGCCTTCCCAGTGCAGATCCTTGGTACAGATTTGCCTGAGACATTGCCATGGGATCTAGGTCTTCAGCTGGACTCATGAAAGACATTGCTGTGGGATTCAGACCCCCAGTTAGATTCTTTGCGTCTCTAGCATGTGTGCGGATCTCATATACTCTTCTGCATTTGACTTTTTGAGTGAATTTTATTAAAATAATCCTATAAATTATGTGTCCTGTATTAAATTCCCTTGCAAATCCTAACTACAACAAGGTTTGTGCCACCACAATTGGTTCAAAAATTTTAAATAAAGGATTCATTATAAGCCCTAAACAAGAATGTAATGGCTTGGCATTGTTCTGCTTATTTAAGAAATTATGTGTGGAAACCTACACTGAGCAGTGTAATTTTTATTTATCCTAGAATATTGCTTGTTTGATTAACACAGTCCTTCATTTATGGTCATTTTTCCCCCTCAAATATCCTTCATGGCAAGAGATTTCCCTTTTATTGTTATTTTCTAAATAAGTTCTTACTTGGTAGAAATTTGGGAGATGAATTAAACACGAATTCTTAAAGCACTCTGGCCCTTTAAATGTTTACAATTAATTTTTATTTTTACATTTGCGCTTCTCACATTGTGTGTGGTATTTATTTTGCAAGTAGTGACATAAAGCTTTACAAACACAGTTTCTGCGTGAGCACTTGAATGCTACAGCATTAGTGAGGAAAGGACCAGGGCCTGGCTCCAGGTAGACAGGGTTTCCATCCCATCTTTGGCACTGACCAGACTTTAGAGACAATTTTAGTCTCTGCATGCCTCAGTTTACCCTTCTATACAAAGAAGGTGATGATTTTCCTTGGACACACAGACTTGGCATTGTATAAACAGAGCTCTGTGAAAGCCATGGGGGCCTAGGGGGACAGTGCAGCCTCACGGGTGCCACCTCAGAGGGCCCTCTGCTGGATCCAGAGGGCTGGAGTGGAGGCTTATTCTGATTTTTGTTTTTTACCTCCTTTATTTTATAACTGTTATCTATCTGTCTGCCTTTTCTGTTACCATGGTGATTCAGGTTCATTTTAGGAGTTTGCGACAGGACAGATTGGTTTTGCAGTTTGTGAAATCTCACTCTCTAAAAATAAGGACCAGGCAGTCACAGCGGCAGTGACAACCTGTGGTGGGTAGAGATTCTGCTACCTCCCTGCCACACAGTAGTGAGAACCCACTGTCACCCTGACATGCTCTGGGGTTCAAGATTTCTAGGTTTATTGGGGGCAGCTATATGATAAATAGGTCACAGCAGTTAGAGGCAGTAGCTTGGCTCTTTCCCTCCTTTCAGCTTCTTTATGTGCTGTATAGTCTCATGTTCCCTACTTTCTGACCATTAAATCCCTGCTCTCTGGCAATGCATTCTGTTTGTTTTGTTTTTGAGACAGGGTATCACTGTGTAATTCAGGCTGGCCTGGAACTCACTGTGATCTTTCTGCCTCAGCCTCATTCCCGTAACCACTGGAATTACAGGTATGGGTCACCACATCCGGCTAGTCACGCATTCTTCCCGAGCTAATTCAGAAGTCATCTGATGGATTTTAAACATAGAGATTCCTGTAAACTGACTTAAGAAAACTTATTATGAAAAATTTCAAACATGAAAAAGTAGACCATGTTCATCACCCAACTTTGATGACTATCAATTCCTGGCCAATATATATCCCTATTCAATTTCCTCTTGCTTATATTTTTGAAATAAATCTCAGAAATTATATCACTTGGCCCAGAAATATTTCAACAAAAACTATAAAGGTAAAAATTTGGGGCGTGTGTGTTTGTGTGTGTGTATGCTTTTAACACAGGCACAGTACCATTTACACTGACCTTGGAAGCCAGATGTAGTAGTGTATTGTTGTAATCCCAGTACTCTGGGAAGCTAGGGAAGAAGGATTGAAAATTCGAGCCCAGCCTAGGCAATTTAATGAGTCAGTGACATCCTGTCTCAAGATAAAAAATTTAAAAAAGCCTGAGATATAGCTCAGTGTGAAGACTGGGTTCAATCCTCAGTATCATAAAAGGAAATGAAATAAAATAAAATAATACAAAAACTGAAACAAAAATTTGCCTTACAAGGTATTCTTTATCATTCTTGGAGAAGTTATAAAGAATAAAATTATTGCCTTATATTTCTACCCTATAAGGTTTAAAGATTTCTCTCCTATAATTAATAACTAGAAAATCAAGCAAAGTATGTGTAACTACTGTATAGAGAGTGGACAGAAAATAGTATAGGTGTGAAATCTGGGAGAATGGAAATCGTTAAAGTAAGACCAGTGATGGCCTCTGCTTATGGTTTGTGGTGGATTTCCAGGGCCCAAGGCAGGGAGAAAAAATGAAACAGATCCTTGCCAAATTCATTGATTTGAGAAGGCAGAGATCAGGGTTAGGGGAATATGGTAGGAATTTTTAGGGCAGAATATTAATAAGGAGGGGGATTGTGGAAGGATGGTGGGTCATGAAGTTTTACCATTCTGCACCTTTACTCTTTTTCACTTGAAATATATTCATTAATCCGTTCATTCATTTTTCACGCATCATTTAAATGTGATAATATTCCTAATACGTGTCCAGTCTGACTTTGGATGCTGAGCATGCAGACTGCCTCGGGTTGCACTGTCCCACCCCTGGCAGAGCTCCAGCTCTCAGGCCGGCAATCCAGCCAGCAAGATGCAATGGAACAGTCTAGCACTAAGTTTGCTCTGTGGACAAAAAAAAAAAAAAAAAACGATGGAAGAGGAAAGTATGCAAACTTCACTGGTCTTATCTGTGGTTCCTGCAACTCTTCCAGGGAATGCAAACACAGTTTGCATGAACCAAGGCAAGATATGTATAACTTATCTGGAAGCAGAAAATGTACTTCCTTAATCCCTGTCTGTCTTTCTGTAGTTCAAGGTTGAATGATAGTTTGAGGCTCCCCCAGAAATGAGGCAGAAAACCAACACAGGGCATATAATATTTAACATTTATGGAAGAAAATGTTTTAGAGGCTATGCACTGAGCACTAATGTTTATTGAATCATAACTTGACTACTGTTTTTAATTGATGAGGTAAAGTATTTTTGCAGAAGTAAAGTATTTTTCTTCTGTTCTTTCTAAGACTGAGGGCTTGAAAGAGGTCAAACCCCCAAAACAAGCAAACACACAAAACTGGAGTGAATCTTATTGATTTCATTGAAATTACAGAACCTATGTGTTGGGTAGACATTTAGATTTTATCTAATGCAGTCTCCTCAAAGATAATTACCCTAATTTAAGTTGGAGCAATCCTCTTGCCTCAGCCTCCTGTGTGCTGGGATTACAGGCCTGGGTCATCATGCTCTGCCCTCATAAATGTTGTTTGTAAACTTCAGTGTGTCAAAATATCTTTGGAGCCAGGAAGTTGGCACAGGCATGAGGCTGAGGCAGGGGATTACAGTGAGTTCCTGGCCAGCCTGGGTTACATAGTGAGTTTAAGGCCAGCCTGCACTACAAAGCAAGACCCAGTCTCAAAACAAAAACAAAAACAAACAAACAAAAAACCTTTGGAACTGACACAATTACAATGTTAGGTGGAAAACTAGTCATTAGTAGGAGTCTGGGACTAATAGAAAAGCAAATAAGATGTGATCTACCCCCTCCCAGCTGTTGTGAGTCATTAGCTATAGATAAAATCTACATTGTTTTTGTTTTCAAACTTAAACAGCTCTAAGTGTGCTGATGATAAGGTCCTGGAGCTCTATAAAATTCAGATCATTGGTGGGGGGTTGACAAAACCTCCAAGTCTCAAAACAAGCTAGACAGGAACATTTATCTAAGGAGCAAACAGGGACCCAGTTTTTTCTGTAGTAGGTGAACATGACCCATGTTACTTTATTCAAGAACAATGACCTCAGAGGAAGGAAAAGATATTCCTTGTGATCTAGAGGAATGAAACTCGGCCTACTATATGTGCAGTACCAGTTTGTGTTTTGTAAAATCGAAGAATGAATTTTTGGAACAATGGAAGTTAAACACAGAATGTATTTATTGAGAGAAAGAAAGCTTCTGTCTGAGAGAGACAGAAGGGGTCCCGAGTGTGTTGCCAAAGACTCTTGTCTTTTTTAGGGACTTTTATAGAGAAAAATCATGGGGTGAGATGGGTTTAAGTGGGGAAAACTGGCATCTCTCAAGGCAGATGGGCATAAGGTGGGACATAACTATGGCTGACCAATGAAAGTAGTATGTTTAGGTGAAATTGATTACATTAGGGATAAATGGGGAAGCCAGTCACCTAGAAAGCAGGGCCTTCTTAGAGAGCAGTGACTCTTCCCTAGGGGGCCGGGAGGGTGCCTCCTGACTTACTCAGGGTGATACAGAACTACTTAACGTATCAGTCCTTACCATATGAGTGTGTTTGTTTAATCTTTGTCTTGAGGCCTGGCCCATAGCACGAAGTGTCTGTTTCCCCCACGGGTGCAAGGTATCTGGGCTCCTGCACTGGCTCCCTTGAGGACCCAGCCCTGTCTCACTGCCTACAATATTTCTAACTAACTCAGCTGCCTGTAACACTTGAGAGACCCAGTTAGTCATATAAACATAACCTGAGATCTCGTGTGTTAGGATCCTGCTTCCCAGTATCAGTGACCTAGTGAGGAGTCATTATAGGGGTGGGGAAACAGGCAGAATACTAACGCTTTACCTGCTCTCATTTAAAGCATGATTTGTGCTTCTCCTGGGACAGACAAGGACGTTTTAACTATGAACCATGACTCTTCACTTGGGCCCAAATATGTCCTATAGGTCATTCAAAGTAGAACGAAATTTGTCTTTCGTTTTGTGTCCTTCGTCAGGGTAAATCCTGGATCAGGTCTCTTCCCAGCTCTGCACAGGGTTATAGTGATCGTTTAGGAATTGTCTATCGAGGTACTGGCTGGACAGGCTTGATTGGGTCTAAATTTACGGCTCTCATCTCCCTTTAAGACTGAGGACATCAAGGTAAGAGGTTTGCAGCATCACAGAGACCATCTTTACCCGGCAAGGAAACCGTCTCAACCCTCAGCCTTAAAGATCCTAAAACTGTGACTCCAGTACTGAGCTAATGCTCTGCAGGCTTCCGCTCACCATCTAATCCTGAAAAGCCGGCCTCCAGCCTGGGCAGCTGGGCCATTCTGAATCCGCGCATCAGACTGCGCCCCTGCCAGCTCCTTAAACTGGACTTCTTCCCTGTCTGTCATTCGTCTGACTTTCCAATCCAAACTTCTCTTCCGTGAATTTGTGTTTTAATTTCCGTTGTTACTAAAAGCGAGGAGGACCCAAGCCAGCCCGCGACAGAACCAAACCGTGATCAGCTGTTTCATTTGACTTGAACACAGTGGGAACAACGTTTTCTCGCCTGTTTGCAGTCGGTGCCAGAGCGCGGGAGCGCGGCCCTGCTGGGGACCCACAGGCAGCACTGCGCCTGCGCGATCCGGGGACGCGCCCCAAGGTCTGCAGACCGCTGCCACTGCGCGGAGGAGGATGTGCTGACCCAGGAATAACAGCTCTGAGTTGATGATGTCAGTAACTTTTAAAATAGCTTATTTAAAAATCTTTTCAGTGACCTTAGCTACACTTAACACCGCTTAGCTCATCTGGACGTGAGCAGGAAATGTAAGAAGGGTGGGTGACAACTGGAACTCCCAGCAGCAGCTGTATCCGAAGTGACTCATTTTAGGAAAGAACTTGTCTGAACAAGTTGAAGACTGAAGATCCCCTTGGTATCTGGTGACCGTGGTACAGATATAGAACCAGCGCGTCCCCAGGGCGCAAGGCTGGCGAGGCGGAGTCACGCAGTTGCGCGCGGTGTTGCTCCGGCTCTGTGCCCTGTGTGCCTCGGGTGACAGCCGCTCGGCTCCCTTCCCGCCCCCTGTGTATTCTGCAGATTCTGCAGACGACTCAGGTGGACTCGCAGACGAAATCCAGCTTTCGTGACCTTCTTCTGTTGACCCTCCTTACAGTTCCCTCCCTCAGTCATTGTGGCCCTCACCTGCTGTCACCGGCTGCCTCCAGGCTGCGGATTGTCTGATGAAAGAAGCCCCAAGGTCGGTGCCAAAAGCACCTCGGCCTCCTCGGAGCTGAGGCTGGGGCGCTGCTCCTCGGCAAAGTGCTGATGGACCAAGTTCCGCGGAGACGTTTCCAGTGCTGGAGCCCTCGGAGCGCTGAAGCCACACGGAAGAAGGGTGCACTCTGGCGTTGCGGCAGTAGCCTCTGAATTGGACAACAAAAACTATACCGTGAAATCACCAGCACTGCATAACTGTTCCTTATGAAATGGACCATAATTAGACATGGTCTTAATTAAAACTTGACAGTTTGTTTCATAACAACGAGATCTTTACAGGACTAGAGGCACTTTTTCAACCTTATAAAAGTTAGGAATTTGCTGTGAAAAAATTAGCATATAAAGTCTCCAATTGATTCACACCCCACCCTGTTCTATTGCTTTATTTTATTGTGTGCATACTTTATAATTCATTGAATATGTTTTTATTCTTGCACATTTACCTTTCCCCCAATGTCTTGTTGTGATAAACTATGTTGCAAATGCACATCCTCATATTTACTTTTCCTACATTTTCCCCCGCTTGGGCGAAAAATTCTGATTGTGGAATCAGAGGAGTTGCATTTTAAAAGGCATTTGATACATATTTCTGCTTGCTTTCTGAAACAGTGGGGCCAATTTACATCCCTAGTGTGCTCTTGTCAAAGCTAGATGAATGTTTATTTGATTTGAAAATTGTTAGTGATACATAACATTATAGGGAATTAAAACAATATAAAAATAGTGAAAGTGTGAAGTGAAAGCCCTCCTCTTTACTACCCCCTTCTAATTCCAAGACCTTTGGTATTATGCTAACATGTTTGTGTGCACCCCGCCATGTGCAGAAGGAAGGAGGTGATTCTAACACTTTGGCATATACTTTCGGTGTAAGAAGAACCCTATTGAATATAAAAGCACTGGTTTTAATGGAAAGACATCAATTTATTTCTGTGATGTTTGAAAAGTTTATGATTTTGTATTATTTTGATAACCCAAAACACTCAGTTATATTTACAAATATGTTAGAATTAGGCGGTAATTCTAAGGGATGCCTGCTGTATTTCAAGACAATAAAAGGGAAAGTTAATACATTTATTGTATATGTGTATTGTAAAGTGTTGGGAGAACTGTTTAGAAATCTAGTTGAGGACTTTTCAGTTGCCACCTGGAAGTGAGAATGAAGGTTCCACCACTGCCTCTTTGTCTTATCTGCCAAACAGGAAATTTATCCCTTATATTCGGGGTCTGTAAACTACAGCCAATGGGCTAAATTCAACCTGACACCTGTTTTTACATGTTCTTCAAACTAAGACTATCTTTCACATTCTTAATAATTAGAAAGGAACATTTCTACACTTGAAACTCAATTTCCAGGATTCAATTTCTATGGAATTTCCAGGATTCAATTTCGAGGTTCCTAATAATGTTGCACTGGAACCCAGGAACACTCATGCATTTGTGTATTGTCATTGGTGGCTCTTAATCTCAGTAGGATTTTATTTACTTTTTTGCTACTGGGGATTGAACTCAAGACTTTGCACTTGCCAGAGAGGCGCTTTGTCACTAAGCTACATTCCCACTCCTGGTAAGATTTTAAATGTTCTCCAGAGGCCCATGTGTTAAAGACTTTGTTCCCAGATGGCACTATTGGGAGGTGGTGGAAACTTCAAGAGATGGGGCTGGGCAGCCAGTCCCCAGTCACTGGGGCACGCCCTTGAAGGGAATTGTGGGATCTGTATCCTTTTTCTCACATTATTTTTGCTCCAAGACTGTGAGGTGGGACAGTTTTGCTCTGCCACACATTCCTACCATGATGTGCTGTTACCTCACACAGGTCCAAAGCAATCGGGCCCAGCTAGCATAGAGTGGGACCTTTAAAACTGGGAGCCAAAATAAATCTACCTTTATAAGTTGATTGCCTCAGGTATTTGTTACAGTTACCTGAAGGTGGCTAACACAGTGGCTTTTGTGCTATAATTGTAGCATTAAGTAGAGACCTTAAGTCTCTGAGAATCTTGAGATTATTTATTTTCTGGCCTTTCATAGAAAACCATACCAGTTTTATGTTTACCTGATTTATGTTTTCAAATGAAAATTGGATTAAATTCCACTATTAAACAGACAAAACTATATATTAATTTGAAGAAGATGAATGATCCCATTTAGATTTTGGAGAGGAATCAGAACTTGGGGTGTAGCTCACAAGTGAAATCTTGTAGAAGGAAAGGATACTTTTCTAAAGGATAAATGATCTAGGATGAGTGAGTGTGGGAAATACATGATCCTTGGCATGCTCTAAAATTTTGAATGTTTCCAGTACATTATTCTGCAAATACAGTTTTACTAATATATACTCTCTGAAGTCAGTTATAGGAGTGCACTTAGGCTCTTAGTAACATGAAAAAAATGCTCTACTCTGATGGGCAACAAATAGTACATCCTCTGTAAGTTCTTTTATTACTAGAGAGGTGAGGATTTTTCTTCTTTATTGGTCACCCATACTTATTCTGTAAAATGCTTTTTCACATCTTTCGCCCATTGTTTTCTCTTAGGTTTAGTTTTTCTACTAGACTTGTAGAGTTCTTCATATATTATGAATAGTAAGTTTTTGTTATTTTGTGTTTATCTCAAGTATTTTTCCAGGTAGTTACTTAAAAACAGAAGGAAAAAAAAATGGAAGAAAAACTTTTGTAAATAAGAGGAAGAAGGGTTGAAGGAAGACGAATGGGTAAAAAAGAATCCAGGTATATTTTACCTGGATTAAAGTTGTACCTATGTACAAGTTCCCTATGAGGAATGTGATCATTATGTTTATCAAAAGTGTATCAATAAAATTGATTTTTACAAGTTTGTAAGAAGCTAATAACTGGTAGCATTTACTAAGCACTTCCTATGTACCAGATACTCAGGTGAGAGCTGTACATACATTCCCTGATTCCTTTAATAGCAACTTTATGAAGTATAGTGTATTGTTACCCTGGTATTTCAAGGAAAGAGACAAATCACAAAAAAAGCAAAGTAACTTGCTGGGGTCACATGGTAGCAAATCGCAAAGCTGGGATTGGAGCACAGCCAAAGTCTAACACAGTTCTTTTATACTATCTTCTACATAAGTATTGCCCAACACAATCTTCACAATAATTCTAAAGGTGGGTAATATTATCAGCATTTTACAGGTGAGGAAACTGAGGCTTAGGGAGGTAAAGGCATTTGCCCAATGTAAGAAGTAGAGCTGGAGTTTAAATGCAACTCTGAGTTCAAAACAATGCACTTTCCCATATTACAATTCTTAGGCATCCTTCTTCTTCTTCTTAAGGACCTTTCCTGACAGGAGCCAGTCTCTTCCAGACTGGCTGAACCATAGTGGGCTTGGGAAGATCTGGACAGGAACTACTAGAGTCACAGGGCCCTGTGTCCAGATATCCCAAGTTTCTTTGAAAACCCATTGGGTTTTCTGATGGAGCTTATTTACAATATTCCTTTCCTCTGCCCTAATCCTGCTTATGCAACAGAGTGTGCTATGGTGCCATTGCACTGGTCAGCCTCTAAAAGGCCACTTGGGTCTAGGACACTTACATCTCTCAATACCTTTGTCCCCATACCTGGATCATATCCTGCTTCCTTTCCACTTCTGCTTTTGAAAACAAAGGTTGGTGTGATTAGGGGAGGGCTGTGCTAGAATGTACCATCTCCACGACAGGAGACTTCAGGGTCTGTACTATAAAAAACTGTTTACCTGATGGTAGGAGCTGGAGCAGGCATCACGGGCCACAAGGTGGCAAGCACGTGGTGAGGAGTGGAGCGGACCAGGTGGAGGTGATCCTGGGTGGTTCAGAGTTGCATAACCACATTGTGTTGCTTAGACTGTTAAATGAGAGAATAAAAGCATATTGTTTAAGTCTCTGGTTTAGATTTAAAAATATTCACCCTACTCTACAAAGGCCAGTAAACATATGCAAATATGATCAATTTATTAGTAGCCAGAGAAAATACAAATTAAAGCCGTGGCATATAATTTTTCATTCGCTTGTTGGGAAAAATTGAAATTCTGATAATATTAATAATTGATGGAGCTGGGTGTGGTAGTACACACCTGCAATCCCAGCACTTGGGAGGCTGAGCCAGGAGAATTTCCTCTACTTTGAGACCAGCCTGGGCTACATAATGAGTCCAAGACTGGCCTGAACTACATGGTGAGATCCTGTCTCAAAAAAAAAAAAAAAAAAGATATAGCTCAACTAGAATTCTGCTGATGAGAAAATAAGTTATAAACTTTGTAAAACAACTTAGTGTTAACTTGTAAAATGTGATCCAGTAAATACAATCTTGTAAATATAGTCCTGTGTTCAGCCATCCTCAGCATCACTGAATGAATACACATAGATACAAGAAGACACATATCAGTGTTGATAGGATCACTGTAAAAATAAGCAACACAAAACAACAGAAATGTCTATTAATAGGAGAATTACAAATAAATTTGGGCGTATTCTCCTGACAGCAAGTTAGAGAGAGATGTAAATAAAAGAATATATATACAGATATATGCAGGTGGGTGAAATTTTGGAACATTATTGAATAATAAAAGCAAGTTTCAGAAGAATGTGTATGATGCAATATTTCTAGTTCTTGTGTGATATATTCTCTTAATTCTCTGGGGTTATTTATTATGATGTATAACCTCTGACTTGCTGCTTGCGTTGTTCTTTCCCACAATTGTTTGAGATTCGCCTGTTTGTTTTTATCTTAATGATTTTCTTCCTGTATTTGGTTATCTGTTGATGATTTATTTATTAATAAATAAATACTCACTATATATTTCAGACAGGCCTTGAAATCACTATGCAGCCCAGGCTGTCCTCAAACTCAAGGCGATCCTCTTGGCTCAGCTTCCTGAATGCCGGGATTATAAGCATGTGGCACCATTTGTGGTACCCCTTCTATTTAGAAATAAGGCATTGGAAGTCTCTGTGTGAGAAATGGCCATCTTGGGCGGTGCAAGCGAGCCACAGGCACGCCAGGGAGAGAACAAGTCAGCGTCTCCCGAGATCCAGCCATACCGGAACTTGGGGGGCCACCAAGAAAGCAAGGAGCCATCCTTCCATAAACCTAGCAGTACGTGGGCTGAGAATTAATCGTTCCCTGCCCCCCCACCGCCCCTTTAGCAACTGGATGGTGTCCAGGGCAGCTGGAGTTGACAGCAACTAAGGCACATAAAGCAATGAAATGCTCATATTGTTGGGTTGATTATGCTGGCCTGGAGCCAGAGGTCTGAGCATCTCTTGGGAGGATGACAGTATGTAATATAGCAAACATGGGGGATTTCCTTCTGTCTTCTCTGTGAAGGCCAATATTGTTTTCACTGTTTTGCTTTGTTCTGATTAATTGTTTTGCTCTATTCAATATTCTTTTTTGATTATTTTTATAGTGTTCTGTTTTTGGTTTGATTTTCTATACCTAATGGAATGGACAACTATTGTGTAGTTATTACTGTTATCCCGATATCCTGCTCTGAAGTTCTGTACCAATTTCACTGCATTATCTCAATTGTCTTTGTTCTGTGTTGTTTTGTTGTATTGTACTATCTTTAAAAAAAGAAGGAAAGAAGGAAGGAAGAAAGGAAGGAAGGAAGGAAGGAAGGAAGGAAGGAAAGAAAGAAAGAAAGAAAGAAAGAAAGAAAGAAAGAAAGAGAGAGAGAAAGAGGTCATCTTGTTCCCAGTGGTGGGCAGGGCAGAGACCTGGCAGTTTCATTGGAAATCTTTTCCAAGGGCAGTCTAATGGCTGTTTCTCCAGAGAAGAATCCTTCCATCCTCTTCCTGGCTGACAACCTACTCACTCAGGTAGAGGGCGTCAGCTTGCCTAATCAGAGCCTGGCATTCCTACAGTGGTCCTCTATTTCAAGAATGTCCTTGATGAAACAGAAAAGTTATTAATTCTATTAAATGTTTACTCTTGCTACAAGTCTTTTAAATATTCTGTGTGAAAATTACTTGTGTGTTTCTTGCAGCTATGAGCTGAATTAGCTACATTTTTGTGGGAACATAATTTTTACTCGAAAGAATGATTGATGAGCTGGTTATTCAGACTTATGTGTTTGGCAGATATTTTCCCCAAAAATGAATAAAATGGCCCTGTTGATTCAGAAAGTTGTATTAATTGCCTATGATGTAATTTGCCGGAGTCCAGCTGCAGCAGGGCTCAGGGGTCCCAAAGGTGGTCAGGGAGTCGGCGAGTGAGAAACAGAAGACACTACACACCAGTATGTGAGTGAATCTGTATCTATTTTATTTGCAGAAGCGGGAGTATTTATTTGCTACCTTTTGGCAGTAACTTAAACCCCAAGCAGGAAGCATCCCAGGCTTAGAGCCAGACAGCGATAATCTTAAACAATATGTGTTAATTAATTTTTTCACCTTTGTTAAACTTTAATCTTGTTACTTAGGAATTTATACTTAATTAGCTTGCAAAAGCAAACATGCTATACCCTGGCCCCAATACTTCCTGTTCTATTTATATTTATTCTTTTTATGAATAGGTATAATAGATGATTTTATTGTTTCTTAGGTGTTTTTTGCTTGAGCAAACTCTGTACAGCTTTTGCCAGTTTTCTTTAGGTAATCTAATTCCCGTTCATATCTATTTATACTATTTTTATAAAGTTCTTTAAAGCTTTTATTCTTTTCTTTGTTGGCCAGATTTTCTGTCTTTCTTTTTACATAGTTACGTAATGTTTTTTATCCTCTGTTGATTAATACAATAGGGTGGCCCATTCCTAGCTTACCTTTCCATGAAATTTAATTGATTACATTTGGCCCATTTTCCTTTGATATTAACTATTCTTTGCCCATACTTATCATAAATCCCTGTGTAAGGCAGAGGGGGGTCAGGCACTTGAGGTAAAGGTTTCTTGGGTCGAGGGAGATACCAAATACATCTGTTTATTATATAAGCAGGCCCTATATCTGTCATAATAGTTGGTACTGGTTTTCTTTTCTTGGGGGCTTTAGTTTGTAATCTCTGATAGAGAAACTTCCCTGGATCAAGGGTAGTTGTCTCATGGGAATTTTGTAAATCTTCCTCCATGAGCTCTTTTATTTGAATCTTTTGTATAAACTCTCTCATATTATTCACAGAAGGTAAAATTTCACGATTAGCTTTCACAAAGGGGTTATCTAGAGGGTTTCTAGTAACTCCTCTGGAGTTTCTATTTTCGATTTCATATTGAGTATTACATGTAATATATATATATATATATATATATATATATGGGAAATTAAACAAATTACAATTATCAGTACAAAACATCCCAAGATCTCCATGCCCCATTCCCACATGCGGTGTCCTTTTCCTGGAGAAGCGATTCTTTGAAGCGCTCTCCTCCACCCATGGACCTTGTCGCAAGGCGTGGATGGACTAGGACGCGGCATGGACAGAAAAGGGCGCCGCAGTAATTCAAACTTTCAAGCAAAAATTCATATTTGGGACAATTTATGTCTGCTATCATGATCTTGAGAGTTTAAGATCTCAGTAGTTTAAGACTATTTTGATTAGTATGGTGAATATATATATATATGTATATAAATTACATACATACATATATGATATATGTATGCATATAATGACTATATAATAAATATATATTATATACTTACATATACAATACTGAGGATTGAACCCAGAGCCTTTGCATTGAGCAATATTTCTCCAACCCATTTTTAAATTTTAAAACAGATTCTTGCTCAGTTGTCCCAAGTGGACTTGAATTTGTAATCTTCCTGCTTCAGCCACCTACAGTACTGGGATTACATGTTTCATGTGCCATCATGCCTGGCTTGGTGATAATTTTTTAGATTCTGACTTAATAGCTATTATAGAATAAGCTGTTAACATTTGGCACATACGAGTAACTTGGCAAACCAATGCTTTTGAAATGATCAATGCATGTTGCTACCAAATTGTGTAATAATAAGTCTGTTCAAAATCCAAGATGGACCAATAATTTTAAAATAGTAGAGGTCCCTAAGTTTATTGGTATGACTTTAAATTTTACAAGGCAACTAACTAATCGTTAAGAAATTTCTTGGCAGGCATGGTGGTGCACACCTGTAATCCCAGCACTCAGGAGACTGAGGAGGGAGGATCTCTGAGAATTTGAGGCCAGCCTGGGATACATAGTCTACTTAAAGCCAGCCTGAACTACAGAGTCCCTGTCTCAAAAACAAAACAAAACAAACAACAACAACAACAAGAAGAGGAGTAGGAGAGTGCAGGAAAAGTTAAAACATTTATGTAACCTAAAATATATGAGAGACAATGGCAAACATGCTTAAACCACAAACTAATAAATGCAAAAGCTAATGTTGAATCATTATTTACCATGTTCCAGGCAGTCTGTGCACATTACCTATTGTGATAGTTAACAGATTGTGTCCACTTGAGTGAGAAACACCCAACTAAATTGGGTCAGCATTATTCTGAGTGTGGAAGACCCACCCTAAGCAGGACTGTCATCAGAATAGTATAAAAAGGAAAGAAAGAAGGAAGGATTGCTTCTGTTTCTTCCAAGGGGCTCCAGTTTTGGCTTGGATGTTGTCTCCTGGCTTCCATTCCAGACCCTTCAGCCTCCTGTTACCAATTTGCACAGGACACTACTCTGAGCTCCAGGCCTTTGACTCGGTCCTTTGGATCTCTAGCACATAGACATACTCTGCACTCTTCTGCACCCAACTCTGGATGGCCATTATAAGCCTATCTTATAAATTCTTATGTAGTCTTAAAACTCAGAAATGAAAATTACTTATTTTTAAATAAGTGAATATTAACACAGGTAGAATTTTTGATGAAAAATATTTTACAAATAAAATAGGTATATCAGTCAGTGTTTACTAGAGAAATAGATTTAATGCAATATATACAGAGTTTTAAATTTCTACTTGGTATATGTTAATCAATAGAACTCACATAAGCCAAAGCTCTTTGAGGTCCTCAGTAACCTTTAAGAGTATAAAGTGGTCTTGAGATAAAAAATGTTGGAGAACCATTGCTCCCTAAACTAAATCTGTCATCTCCCCACCAAAGCAGGAGTGGGGGCAGTCAGTGGTTGGAAGGAGTGGAGATGTAACTCTTCCATAACAGACTGAATATATGTATTTTGGGCATAGTTCACACTCTGGGCTTCTCATTGATGTCCTGTTATGGTTTGTGTCTGAATGTGCCCTCAAAACCTCATGTAGTCATGAGGCAGTCTTCTGCGGTTTATGATTAATTCATGGTCCAATGCTGGGATTATGAGTGGGAGTTCTACACCCACCCTAATGGGTGTGACCTTTGTACAATATAAGGGACAGAAAGAGTCTTTTCTCTGTGCCCCTCCCCTTTTGCTCTTGGTGCTTTTGCTGTCTTCCACTGCAATCAACTGTTGCCTTCGGCCACACCACTCTGCCTTGGAGCCAACTGATTATGGCTTAAACCTCCACTGTGAGCTGACTAAACATTTCCTTCCTTAATTTTGGGCATCAGGTATTTTGTCCCAACAATGAGAGAAAAGTAACCAAGACATGTTCCTTCCTGAAAATGACTAGGGTTATTTTTATTTTTTTGGTTAGCTCATATACTTCATCAAATCTTTTTTTCTTTTCTTTTTTTCTGAACCCAGAAGCTTTCCAAGTCCTCAAATACTTAATGATGCATTTCTGAATCTTATATGAAAGATTAGCTGTGAGTCTGGGAAAATTCTGTTGCTAGTTTTCTGATTCACAGAACTGATTTTCTGTAACTTCCATTTTCTCTGCTTTTGAACTATCAAAATTGTAGCCACAGGATAATCAGACTATGTAGCTTTGACAGAGGCTCCAAAGAAAGGTTCTCACGGTTATCAAATACTTTTTCGCTCCAAGGAAAATTCTAGACCAGAGCTTAGCATACATTTTCTGTAAAAGATATGGGTCATAATCTCAGTCCGAAGCGCGCGACCCTGCTGTGGCAGTGTGAAAGTGTCCATAGACAATATAGGGACGGGTGAGTGGGGCTGTGTGCTGAAGGAAACTTTATGCCACTGCAGTGTGAAGTTCAGGCAGTTTTCATGTGTCACAAAATACTATTCTTCTTTTGATTTTAAAAGTCATTTAAAAATAGAACATCATCCTTAGCTGATGGGCTTTCCTAAAACAGGGGAGGAGGGGGATGTGATCTGTAGGCTGTAGCTTGCTGACCATGTGAGATCATTCATCATTTCCATGAGACTTGCAAAGGGTAGATGGTTTCTACTGGTGTCTGTGAATCACCAGGCTCCTCCTGCACGTTGAGACTGGAAAGATTGGGAGAGGATTTCTTTGGTGCCTGGCCCAGTGTGCTCCCCACACCCCCACTTCTCACTGGAGAGAGAAGAACACACTCTACTTTCAGACCATGTGAACGGGGATATCCGGGGGGTGTTGTGGTTTACATCTGATGTCCCCCCAAAGCCTCATATATTCATAGGTGTGGCTTTTGAAAGGTGATTGAGCCATGGGGATGCTATAGCCACGTGTGATGTTGGAGGGTGGGGTCTGGTTGGAAGAGATGGGTTGCAGGGGTTGTGAGTTGAAAGGGTCCCTGGTTGAAAGGCACCTCCCTGCCCGGCTCCCTTCTCTCTGTTTACTGGGTTCTGTGAGGTGAGAATATTTCCTCTGTCCAGGTCCTTCCACGAGGCCTTCTTGTCTTGGAACCAGCCAACTGTGACCTAAAAACACGAGCCCAAATTAACTGCTCTTCCTTGCACTCACTGGTGTCAGCTCTTGAGTCTCTGCAACTAGCAAGTGACTAAGAGAGGGGGAGTTTCAGGTGCTCCAAAAGGGTTAAAGAGGAGTAACTATGAGCAAGATGTCCTGACCAGGACAGAGGTGAAAGAAATGCACTGGGGCAAAGCTGCATCCCCAGGGCCGGAGACCGGGTGTTTGGATTCTGGAACTGGAAGCAGATGCTTTAAGGGATGCCTGCTTCTGTTGGCTTAAAGAGGATGTCATCCATGGAGAACAACTGGAGAAACGAGAAACCTCATATAAACAGCTCATCAGCTGAAACTCACTCCAGAGGCTGTGTGAGGAGTGGTAAAGCAAGGAGAAATAGGACCTTCCCACACCAAAGAGATTGTTAACATCTTTCTCTGGTGCTTTAACCAGAATGAACATTTTAGGTGGGAAGGAGCCAGCCATGGTGCCTCTGCCATGCAAGGTGCTGGTGCTAGTTAGGGAAAGAGCCAATCAGGCAAGACTTCATCCAGGGATGGCTCTAGGTGGCCATGAACTCATAATGTACCCCAAGCTGGCCTCAAACTCAAGGCTATCCTCTTGCCTCAGCCTCCCAACTAATGAGATTACAGATGTGCACCACCACACCCAGCTATGGTGAGGGTTTCTAATTGATATCCTGAAGGGTAGAATATACACAGATTATTTAGAATTCTTGAACTGGATTTGTTTATTCTCCCCATCTATTCATTTATCCTATTACTTATTTATTTTATATTTTGGGGTATATTCCAATATCTTTCTCCTCTGGTATCCTCCAGAGTCTGGTTTCAGGATACTCACTTACCTTATGTAAAATGCTGTAGAATTTGCATTTAACCTATATGCACATCCTCCTGTATATCTTGAAATTATCTCTAAATTACCTCTAAATTACCTATATACCAAGTATAGTGTAAATGCCATACAAAAGGTTGATATAATGCATAATTTAGGAAATGATGATGGTAACAAAGGCTGTATATTTTCAGGGCGATGTATTTTTTCAGAATGTTTTCAACCCATGGTTGATTGACTCTGCAGATGTAGAACTCATGGTGTGGGGGCTGACTTTACTATTTTATGTGCTCTTTCATTTGACTCCTGTGTCCCTTTGTAATAACATATCACTGTGGCTTTTTTCTTTCTTTCTTTCTTTTTTCCTTTACTCTTTGTTTTTCTCTTTTTTGGGGTTCTGAGGATTGAAACCAAGGCCTTCATATTGAGCTGCATTCCAAGTCACTTTTTATTTTTTACTTTGAGACAGGATCTTGCTTACGTTGCTAAGCCGCCCATGCTGGCCTTGAACTTGTGACCCCCTGCCTCAGCCTCCCATAGTGATAGGATTACAGGTGTGTGTGTTTATTTATTTCTTAATTTAAAACAATTTTTAAGCACTTCTTTATTTTCTGGACTACAAAATGCTCCAGGGTCACCTTGTATATTTTCTGCTACAATCCTAGAATCAGCCATTTCTCCAAGGATCTTGAGTTCCTCTTACTGGAATTATGTTCTGAAAGCCAGGAAAGCTTGTTGCTACCAGAATGTTACAACAGGTCCTTTCAGGTAAGACAGGTCCTTCATATATATATGAAAATGCTTTATTTGAAGCAAGTGTGTGTATATTCACATTTTAATATACATAGTATTCAGTAATCATTTATATGCATATAAAATATATAGTAATTTCCACATGAATTTGTGTGTCCCTTCGAAAGTGGTTACTCATATGTGGGGTCAGCACCCTTCTTGACCTGAAGACCCCCTGGGCACCAGCTAGATATCCTGCCATGGGTTTCAGTGGGACAGACAGTTTAGGTTTCCCTTTTGCTGGAGGTAATTCTCCCCTGATCTCTCTGTCTGTAACCCTTGCATGCAGAAGCCCTCTGTTTGGATGTCTGTAAAATGAAGATAGAGACATGGTCTCGTTCCAGAACAAAGGACAGATTTGTTTACTGGCAAGTATGCGATGTCTCCCTTGGAGGCAAAGTTCGTGCAGCTTTGCTTGCAGCCTATTATACAAGATCCAGGTTTCCTAAACTCAAGGCTCCTTGACCGGGATGCAAACCAGCTTTTGGCAGCCTCTGCTCAGCTGCTCTACTTTGCTCTGAACAGCACCCAGGCAAGGGGAGCCAAGGCAAGCATGCAGCTCTACTGTTTACTGCACTGTGAGGATAGTCTGTTGTCTCATCAAAAAGCCCAGAAACCTTCAGTCTCTTGTCAGCCTCTGTGGAATTGGTGTTTTGCAGTTGGGTAAAACCCTAGATTTTACATATTTAGACATTTTTCTCTTCTTTTAGGCTTAGCACTGGCAGTATTCTGATCTTTCTCAGCTAACTTTAGATTCTTTTGAGTTATCAGTGCTGAAAAATACATTTTAAAGAGGGATAAAATATAATAAAATAAAAACATACCCAAGTTTTAATTAACTCATGAAGATGGAGAGTCAGACACCACAACTCATTCAGAAAGAGGTGAAAGATAAATTTATATGGAGTGAAAGAATCCTGAAATCTCCTTAAAAATGGACAAAACACTGACTTTTTCCATGGAAAGAGACTGGGGAAGGATGAAATCTATTGAACGGAGTTTCCATTCTTGCAAGAATTATTTGCATTGCCGTCAGCTTTCCACAGAGTAGAGTTGTAAAATGACTCCAGGAGAGAAAAGGCACAAAAGCCATAGAAATACATAATCCAGAAAGATTTGCTGTAAGCAGTCTATTGTTTTCCTATTATATATAATAATCTTGTTTCCAAAATCTTAGCTCTTGCTTACTCCAAAAAAAAAAAAAAATACTACAGAAATCTTTCCAAAGTGGTTCATCAAATATGGGAAAATTCAAAGGAGGATGGAATAAGATTTTTAAAAATAACCTTGGACATATAGACATAAAAAAGGTATTGGCAGTTTCTAATCATCTGACTTGGGAATGGAATCTGACTCAGAAAATTTTTCCCACTGTTGAGAAAATTCCCAGTGATGACATTGGTTCAGCCTGTTCCCTTTGCTGACCACTAGGTGTTGCTAAGCAGTGGTGAGGAGCTTTGGCAGGATGGGGAGGGGCAGTGCCGTTCACGTGTAACTCAAGCGTGGTTCATTCAATTCATACGCTTGGGAAGTTTTGTGGTGGCAAGACAATTTTACTCCTGCACTTAGGCCACAGTAACCGCTATTCAGAAAGCAGGGATTACTTTTACTCTGTGGGCATCAACAGCAAACCAAAAACACGTAACATTTCTGTGTGAATGGTGTTTGTAGCCTTCTGCTCGTACTAGGATAAAGGGAGAAAATATAACAAATTAGAAGTCAGTTGGTCCGTTAAACACAAAGAGATGATAGCGCCGGACGCGGTGGCACATGCCTGCAATCCCAGCACTCGGAAGGCTGAGCAGGGGGATCGCCGCAAGTGCAAGTTCAGCCTGGGCTACATAGTGAGCGTAAGGCCCGCCTGAGCTACACGGCAAGACCTTGTCTCAAAAACAAAACAAAATGAAGCAAAGCAAAACAAAACAACTCCCCCACCCCAAACTCAAAAAGAGGTGATAAGCTGAGCTATGAAATGGCACTATGGTAGAGCTATGCACAGTTTCCATTCTTAGATAGCAAAATACACAACTCACCCCTTGTTTCTACTTTGCTCAGGCGCCATCCATGTGGACCACTTTCACCCCCAATAGTTTTTAATTCTTTCTGATTAGTTTCAGTGTCATGAGGAATGGATGGCGAGCCGTCAATAATTGTATGGAATCTGTATTAGTCTAAAAGGAAACTCAGTGGTGAGAGCTGATTAGAAAACAGCTGGAAGGAAGGAAGACAGTGTATCAGTAGGTGCTTAGAGAATCTCAGAACAGAGCAGACCTTCCTCCTTCCCCTAAGGTCCCTGGCTCCTCAGATGTCTTTGTGGATGTTGGCTGCTTACCTGGGGAAAGCAGCTTTGACTCTACTGCTTCTGCTACTCAATAGCATCCGGACGTTTCTTTGGGGGCAATACTGCCCCACTGAGCCTGGTCCGCTGACGCTGTCAGCTCCCATGCTGCACCTGCAGATCCCTGAGAGGCCTAACCGGGGCCATCGGGCCTGAAAACCACAGGAATATTTTCATCACAGTTCCTCTAAGAGGTAGTCTCTCAGTTCTGGCTTTCTGGAACCCCACAGCTGTCCTAGTTCCTGTCTTTCTAGAAACCTTAGCCTTCCTTTTTCCTTGAGGTCCACAAACCCCATTTTCTTCTGGAAAAATCCCCATTTGCCTGTATTAGCATGAACTGGTTTTTGTTGATTACATCATTCTATCGATGTCATCATTTAGAGAACATTGACTGGTATGATGCGGGAAAGGAACTAATCAGAAACCTAGTCTTGTCACTGTTTCTACAGTCTCTGTGAAAGAGGATTAGCCCAGGATACTTGCCTTGAAAATGAAGAATAGCCAACATTTATAGACGTTTGCTATGTTCCAAACATTGTTCTAAACTTATATTCTCTTATCTAATCTTCAGAATGAGGCCATTGAATAGGTGCCATTATCTCCATTTAACAGATGAGAACATTGAGACACAGAGTGATTAAATAATGCCCATTTCACATGATCTGGTTAATAGTTCTTGGGCATGGTGCACACAACTAAAATTCCAGCACTTGGGAGGCTGAGGCAAGAGGATCACCGTAAATTTGGGCCAGCCTGGGCTACATAGTGAGTTCAAGCCAGCCTGACCTACATAGTGAGACCCTATCTCAAAAAAATTTTTAAAAAAATCATATGTAGCTCAGTGCCAGAGCCTTGAGTTTAATCCCCAGTGTTCCACACATGAGAAAAGTTTATCCTATCGAATATCAAATTTTACAAAATTAAACTAGCCTTCTAGGGTCTGCTAAAATAAAGCACTACAAACTGGGGGACTTAAAAATAACAAAAATTTATTTTCTCACTATCTTGGCAGCTCTAAGAGAGAACGCTTCCAGCTTCTGGTTGTTACTGGCAGTCCTTGGCATTTTATGGGTTGTAACTTCATGTGTCTGTCACTATGAGGTGGTTTGCTTTCCCAGGGTCTCTGCTTTGCTAATGAGAAGAAGCGTCATAGGACTAAGGCCAACCTGCTGCAGTTTGTCCTCATTTTCACTTAACAATTTTCATCTATTTGCCTGATTTCTGAATATGTCTTGGAGGTATTGGGGGGAAAGGACTGTTTTTTTAAAAGACATAATTCAATCCATTAACCAAAATGTTACTAGAATTTATTCAGCTATTGTTATTTTTTGGTGATAATGGGGATTGGGACCCAGTATTTATCTACCCCTCTTGCTCTTTTTCTGAGCCAGATCTCACTAAATTGCCCAGGCTGGGCTAGAAAATTTCCATCCTCCTGTCTCTGCCTCCCAGAGAGTTGGGATTACAAGGATGTGTCACTAAAATTTGTTCCCTGAAGATTTCTGTGTTCAAACCACTTTGGGAATCACTATCATAGGAGCCTTTGCTGTGGTACTCGGTTTTTGTTACTCTGTCGGGCGGTGCCAAGTGGATATTATATGAAACAGTTTCTCAAACATGTTTGATTGTGGACTCCTTTTTATAGCTCTGTGGTGGACGGGTACTCTGTGCGAGACAGTGTCTCATGCCTTGTGGGAGGCAGGGCCACCCTGGTTCCTCCCTGCCATTCATGTGTCACCTTTTATCTGCTGTGTTGCCTTGAGAAAACTGTTGTTCTCTGAGACTGCATTTCTTTATCTCTAATAAATATACTTTTCTTTATAGTTTCTTGCAAGGACTAAATTAAGCATAGTAGACAGAACAATGCATAGTACAGTGAGGGCTCAGAAGGAGACATTTGCTTAAATGTAGGTACTTTGTTATGCTACTCAGATGGTTTTACATTTTTTGACAATTCTTACCAAGCATTTTTAGGATCTCAAGAATAATTTCTAAGTAGAACAATTTCCAATAAGGTTTTCTTATTCATTTTCCTCTTCATCATTTTTTTTTTCTTTTCTTCTCTTTAGGAGAATTGTTTTCTTCCTGGTAATAAAACTTTTGAGTCTGGTGTGGTGGTGCACATCTGTATTCTCAGTTATTTGGGAGGCTGGGGAGGAAGAAAAATAAGTTTGAACCCACTCTGGATAACTTGGCAAGACCCTGTCTCAGAATTAAATTTGCAAACAAGGCTTGGGAACTGGGTGTAGCGGTGCCTGCCTGGAATCCCAGCACTGGGATGCTGAGGCAGTGAGATCACAAGCTCAAGTTCAGCCTGGTTAATTTATGACTTAGCAAGACTCTGTCTCAAATTAAAAACAAACAAGCAAACCAAATCTGGATATAGCTCAGTGAGAAGTCCTGGTTTCAATCCCCAGAACAGAAAAAAAAATTACCTTGATTAAATATTGAACAAGATTGTACTTTTACTATCTCCAGAATTAGCAAAGCATGGGCTGTTTGACTCTCCAGTTCCTTATTCTGATCCTCCACCCCATTGAGGGGAAGAGGATGTGATCATGAGGTCGCTAGCAGAAGGGAAATTGTGAAAGAGACCTCACTGTAAAAAGGGCAGCCCACAACCTCAGCCGTCAGAGCGTGAATCAAGAGGACTCCTCTGCGAGTGAGCCGTGTGCCAGTCTCTTCCTCAGACATGGAGCCAAAGCGCATCAGGGAGGGCTACCTCGTGAAGAAGGTACGTAGAAGAGCGGCTGACCCGGGGTGGACAGTTTAGCAGAGGACTGATGTCCAGCTTTTCACTCTTCCCATTTTTTAATAGCTAAGTTTATTGGTACATTTTAGATATACATAATGATCACATCCATCATAGGGAATTTGTACCTGTACATGATATATTTTGATTTCTTTGTTTCCCAATCCCCTCTCCTCCCTTCAACCCATCTTCCTATTTACAAAGCTTTGTTTCCATTTTAACCTTTTTTAGAAATCATTTTCTCCTTTTCCCTTCTTTCCTTTTTCCCTCCCCCCACTCTAGTTCTTTCCTTCTGAACAAAAATGTTTTACCATTTCACAGTATCTGTTGTACATTTTCATCTTTATTTACTCTTTCAGTTTCTCTCACCAGGGAGATAATTTGATGTTTTCACATGTGAGTTTGATTTATTTTACTTAAGAGTGTGGTTTCAAGTTGCATATATTAACCCAGAAATGTCACAAATTTATCTATCTTTGTGGCTGAGTAGTACTTCATTATATATTAAAAAAACACATTTTTTAAATCCATTCCTTGGTTGGTGGGCATTTGGGTTGTTTCCATGATTTATCTATTATAAACTGTGCTGCTGTAAACATGGGTGTGCATATATCACTGTAGTATGATGTTTTTAATTCTTCTAGGAAGACACCCAGAAGGGGAATAGCTGGGTCAAATGGGGTCTCCAATACAAGGTTTTTGAGGAATTTCCATACTGAAATCTACCCCTTTCTTTTAGGAATGTTTGGAGCAGGACCTATTGGGTTGAAATGGGAGAGTATCTCAGGGTAGTGTTGGGGTAGCAGGTGATCAGCACATAAACCGTTGCCTTTTGTTTCTTAAAAGTGGCTTAATCCATTTGGCACAGTTTTATCTAATGGGTCTAAGAATTCTAGATGGCTGAGTCTGGAAGGTAGGGCCCCTGGTTAACTGCCTCATAATTTAGATCCAGTTTAGAATCAGTTTTAAGAACCACATGCGTGTTCTACCAAAAAACTCCAGTGCTTAAGTTGCAAAAGTTACTTAGGGAAACTCATATTTGTTATTTAAATTTTCCTCCCTCAGGGTTCTTTTGGGGATGGAAAGGGGAGAAGCAAGTGACTAAAGATGAGTTTATATCATGATACAGTAATTATAGCTTATTTCTTGGGCTACCTTCTTAAAATTGATGCACAACAAATATTTTCTCTGTTTTTTAAAAATGAGCTGTAATCTCTTCATTCACAGCTCTTGGTGGATTTGCGTAACAGACTGGCAAGTTGGTAGGTGCACCATTTTAAAGATTAGGAAATAGAGACCCCATGTTACTAAAAAAAATGCTTAGTCTTACTTACTGATGTGGCATCAGGAAAATTGAATGTGGTTAAGGCAGTCGGTCTTTCTTCTCATACGGGGTGTGTTCTGAGTTGTGAAACTCACACACAGGGCTTGTTGGTATCCTGTGTGCAGCACCTCTATACCCAGCATGCTTACACTACACCACAGGAGATCAGCATTTCAGAAATGAACCGAGTTCAGTACCTTTCTCCTGGTGCCTAGCTTTTAACTGAATGATCCTCTCATGTAACTCTGCTTTAGGGTGTTCATTTGTTTCACATTTTAGATTCAAATATTCTACTTTTAAGAGGGTTAAACAGTACACATAGCAGCTTATCTCTGTTTTTATTTCAGGTTAGAAGGGATCTTTGACTATTTGCCCTAACTCCCTCACTTGAGAACTTGGATCTCAAGAGTGGCCCGAAAATCAAGGTCACATGTGTGTGACAGAGTTGGGACCGAAAAGACACTTTCTGACTCCTGGGTTTCTGACTCATGGTGCTGAGCTCTTTTTATACCCAGAATTTTCCTAAAGCAAATTTACTCTGAGGTAGTGTTTGCAGTATATTTGCAATGGTGTAGCTACATCTCCTCAGCTGTTCTGTCTGACCAGTTGTAGTTTGAAATATCTTTTGCAAAAGAGACACTTGCACACACAGAGGTGTGTGTACGTTCTTTGCAATAGGCAGAAATACTTTCTAAAAGAACCAATAATAATTAGTATTGACTGATTTCAGGCTAGTACCTGAAAAAAACAAATGAATGGAAATATTTTCTGTGAAGTTGTGCTTATTTTTGTTTTTCAGACAACTAAAAACACTTTGCAAGTAAGTTGTTGTTATAGAATTTGTATGTTCATATTATAAATTTCTACACATACAAAAATATAGAATATTAAATCTATAATAAATGACATTGTTTCACCAGAAAATAGAAGTGATAGAGTTAGGATTGTCAAGCATGCGGATTTAATTAAGTAAAAAGTTTTTAGTGAGAGTAATTCTTTCAGATTATGCCCTGTGACTGCCAGTCTAGAAATTGTGCCTAGAAGAAAACATGTGAAAATTTCAATATGAAATCTTACTAAGTTGTATCTTCCATACATTTTTGTTTACAATATTATTTTATGTTTCCATATTATTTGCATTTTGTCTGGGGCCAGTTGAAATTATATGTTGTTATAAGATTCTCAATTTTGGTATTTTTTTTTGTTTAAACATTTTTTTCCCCACTGCTGTGGGTCAAACTCAGGGCCTTACACATGATAGGCAAGCCCTGTGCCACTGGGCTACGCCCTCAGTTCCTCTAATGTGGCATTTTAAATAAATGTTTGTTTCAGAAATATTCCCTTTCTTAATGTTGAAGTTAAAATCTTCAGGTCCCTTCTATAAGCTAGCAACTGTGCTAAGCCCTTAAAGATTATAATCAATCCCCTTTAATCTTTATAATGGGAAGTAGTGAGTACTTTATCTTCATTTTACAGATGAAGACACAGATGTTTAGAGAAATGTAGTAATTTTCCTAACTGACTTGTGAAGGTAGAACCTAAAAGAGGCAAAGTTGAGATGTGAACTGAAAACTAAGACTCTAGAAATCTTTCTAGCAGTGTACCGTTTCTGTACTGGTTATTTAATGTGTTTTATTGGAAAATTATTCAACCTGAATGAGTTTATATATGTAAAAAATTTCTACTAAATAGACAAACGTACTTGCTTTCAAAGAGACACAAGGCAACCATTTGTGTGTTACACAAGTAGGAAAGTGTACACTAAGATAAACCATGCAGGCTGAGCATTTAGCTCAGTGGCACAAATGCCTTCCTGGCAAATGCGAGATCATGAGTTTGATCCTTGGTACCAAAAAACAAAATAAAACAAATCCTACAATGCAACAGAAAGCAGGGCTTAATCTAAGCAGTGTCAATTTTTGGGGGATGGGGGTAGTGGGGATCGAACTCACAACCTCACACTTGCCAGGCAGGTGCTGTGCCACTGAGCTATATTCCTGGCTCAGAGTAGTGTCAGTTTAAAATGAATGTCCCATGAGTGTGAGAAAATACCTAATAATGACTCACGGTTCTGCTTTAGTTACATAGTTTTGTTCATAATGTAATTTTCCTCTGAATCCCAGTCATATATCAGCATATGAAAGGAGAAGTTCTTGGGAAACGGGAAGTCAAAAGAGGTGTCTTCACCCTTTGGGTGGGGTGGTAACACAAAACTCCAGCCGCCCCACTCTCACACAGCTCCCGTTGTGTCTTGTCTCAGCAAAGCTGAACACACATGGGAAAGCACCTTTAATTTGGGCATTTGTCACACTGAGCTGGACAAATCTCCTTAGTTAGATTATGAACTGTGAGAGCAGAGACTGGATCTCATTTATTTCTTAGACTCCCAATATCTGGGTCATGTCTGAAGCCTAAAAACTGTTCTAACAATTGTTTATTATAGTGAAGTTCTAAGAATTAGAAAAAGAGGATAATTTCAGATGAGTATAATTTTTAAATGATCATGCAATATTTACTTCTAAGATTTATTACCAGTGTTTTTTGTTTTGCAGGTGAGGCCTACAGGTTGTCAGGAAATGTAGAATTAAAGAGAGATAGTTTTTTGTGTAAAATCTTAGGGTAGAAATGGATGCCATGGGTTTAATAAAACTTCTCATCTGCGACTCCTCAATCCCATACTGGGGAGTAAACCCAAGGCATTCACACTGACATTTCTGCCCCTTTTTGTATTCTTTTTAAAATTTTGAGACAGAGCATGCTACGTTGCTCAATGGCCCAGGTTGGGTTCAAAGTCTGCATTGTTTGAATTAAACTATTACCAAATAGTCTTGAAAAGTTTGCTTATCAGGGAACTCATTATTTTTCTCTGAGTTATGTAGAAAATTGTTTTCTAAAAACCTCTGCCTAGCGAGGCTTTGAAATAATCTAGGCATTTCACACCTTTGAAGACAATTCTGGTCTATTCTCTGTCCCTTTTTGAGTAAACCTAGCCAATTCTTCCAGTAATTCCCGGAGTGATGGTGCCATATTACCTTTCTCTTTTGAATAGGCTCCAAGTTACCTGCAGTTTTGAGGGTCCCTGAGCTCAGTGTCATTCTCCAGAGCAACTAAGACACATAAATTTATAGGGAATCAGTCACATTTAAAGAGTACTTACAAAGTGCTGTCTCTTGATTTCAGCAATTTACATGGATTGCTTTATTTAATTTCCCCACAAACTTACAATATGATTAGTAATATCCTTTTTTGCCAGATGTTAGAAAATGAGGCTTACAATCTTGCTCCAGTTACATTGCTGTGAAATATAGGGCTAGAATTTGAGACTGGGCCATTCAGCTCCAAGGTTCTTGGCTGCCTCTGGCTGTGCTCCATTAAAGTTAGAGACCCCAGCCTTGCTTTAGATGCTGTACTATCCATACAGCTCACAAGGCATAGGACTTTTTTTTTTTCTTTTTTGACAGCTCACATCAGCCTGCTGACTCATAGGGCTCTTTTCCCCCTGTGTACTTATTTCCCTCAGTCTTCGTCAATATATTTTACAAAGCATTTTAAAAAATCTTATGAAAGAAAAAGACTGTATCTTATTTAATTTCAATTTGCATTTCTTTGATTGCTGTTGAAGCAGTACATTTTTATGTTCTTTGGATCCAGGTAATTCTTCTTTTAAAAACTGTCTGTCTATATCTCTTGTCCATTTGAAAAATCTGGGAAAATATTTGTATTTCTTATTGACATTAATGAATTTTTAAAATAATACTGAGCCTTAGTCATATGATGATATAAGTAATCACGTATTTTCATTTGGTTTTCAGTTATTTAGTTCATTTTTAATGTGCAGAAGTTCATGTTCTATATACGATCAGATGTGCTGTCCTTTATCATTTCTTCTTTTGGTGTCGTGTAATGTCAGACTCTGATTGCTAAATCATTCCAGTCCTGTACTGTGATAAACAGTTATTCACCAGAAAATTTTAAGTTTGGGTCAGCATCTAAAACCCACCCACTGTGAACATGTAATCATACAAGTTTTGGTGTATAATGGAAGAAAATGGGCGTGTACCGTGCACACACACACACACACACACACACACACTAAATATCCCAACTGTAAAAATCTGAAATGTGAAGTGCTTTAGAATGAAAAACTTTTGACTGCTGACATTACATTACAAATGCAGAATTTCACACTATGAAACTGTTTCTTGCACAAAATTATTATAAATATTATGTAACATTACACATAGGCTGTATGCATAAGACATATATAAAATATAAATGAACTTCATGTTTAGACTTGGGTTCCATCCCCAAGATAGATATAGCATTATGCTAATATCCCAGAACCTGAAAAAACATTTGGAATTCTTCTGGTCCCAAGCATCATTTTAGATAGAGAATATTCAGCCTCTGTCTATCTGTCTGTCTGTCTATCTACCTATCCATCTATCATATCCATTTACCTATAATTGCCATTAAAATGAGGTTTCTGACTAAGTGGTAAAAGAAATTGACCCGGATTCCAGAATTATCCAAAGTTGTTTAAGAACCAAAATGAAGATCACACCTGAAGAAGGGAAAATGGCATGAAACTGGGAAACAAGACACTTGGGTTCTAGTCCCAGTTTTATAGTAAGCAGACAGGTTTATTAGACCATGTCACCTAATGAAGGTTCCCTTTTTAATCCATATGGCAAAAGTGTTGTTAGATGATTCTACATTCCTTTCTAGCTTGGATATTCTATAGTCACAATTCCAGGCTTTTTCAGGGACAATCATCATGAAAATTAAGGGCAGAAGGAGAAAATACAGGAATAGCTGAGAGGCGATCAGAATGAAAAGCTGCTGGTGCAACAATTTCTGAGTAGCAGAGAAATCAGCAGATTCTACCGTCCTAGCCTACCCTACCACCATCAAGCCTGAGAGAAAAGTTCCAGCTCTAAGTGGCCAGATATATCTTGTTTTTGAAGTATCAGCCTCCCTATTGTACGTAATGACCCTGAGTCCCTAGTGACACATCCTCCTAAGAGCTAACTGACAGCACCTAAGGCTATCTGTGAATAGGGAAAGCATAAATTTGGGGCAGAAACTTTTATTGAAGAACTGCAGTACTGGCAGACCTCTATCAATTTAGCTCAACTTCGAGGCCAAAACCCCTGAGTGGCTATGGCAGTAATTAATCTTAGATGGTCCTGAGGTTGAATATTAAACTTTGAGCTTGAGCAATTTTAGCAGCCATGTAGTGCAACTTCTATTTCTGGAACTGTGAATATTTCTTCTTTATCTTGCTTCCAGTTACTTTAATTTGAATTAAGCAGACTTATCTATATACTTTCCTAAACTTATATCATACATTTTAAGAAATTATTGTGTTGAATTTACCAATTTTTTTCCAATTATTTAAAAAATTGAAATCCATAGACACATTGGGAAGCAGATATCACCACTCACATACCTTGTACCTAGATTCATCCACCAACACAAATGGACACATTTGTTTTTGTTTCTACTTCTCCCTATATTGCCATATAAACACACACACACACACACACACACACACACGTATAATTTAAGACATTTGAGAGTAAGTTGCAAACATCATTCTGTTTCACCTCTGAATACTTCAGCATATAACCTCTAAGAACAAGAATGTCCTTCTGTATAATCAAACGCCTTTATCACACCCAAGAAATTGAACACTGATATATTAATCTATCTCATCCATTGAAATAACCTCAAATGAGTCAATGATATCACAGTTAGCTGCATGATAAGTTCTATTCAATTAAGAACATACAATAAAGCATGTAAAGAATTCCATGTATTTTTACATATTTATGTGTCATGTGCACAACACACAAATCAGGTGATGACCTTTCCAGTACACCATAAGTGGTCCATCCTTCCTCTTCCTACTCTGTATTCCCTTCCTAGGTGACTATGATCATAACTTCTTATCAGTAACGCTTATTCCTGAACTTCATATAAATGGAGTCACACTCCTAAGTACCCTGAAGCTTTTTTTTCGCTCAATATAACATTAGTGAAATTTTTCTATGGTGTTACAAGTACCAGCAGTTCATTAAATTGCTAATTGTATTCTGTTGCATGAATTTACTGTTGTAGCTGCCATTTTAAAATTGAATTTTTGTACTTATTGATTTGCAGAAGCTTTTTATATTCTAGATGTGAACACTTTTTCAGATGCAAAACAGGAAGAAACAGGATTAAAATTATTCCATATTTTGACATATGGAAATAATCCATTATCATCCTGGATTAGTTTTCTGCCCAGACAGATAAAAAGGATACTGTGTTTTAGTTAAAAAAAAATTATTTGAGGACCTAAAATAAAGGAAATGTCTAGATGAGAGCAACTAATAGCCCCACAAGTGTCTATCTCCCTTGCATAGCCTTCCTTTTGGACAGCTGGTCCTTTTTTTAGAGGCCCTTTGTATTTGGAGATAAGCAACAGGATCTTTTGGTAACTGGGTGATAATTCTGTTTTGTGGTAGTCATGACATGGCAAAGAATTTTATACTCTTCCTTTTTCAAAGTTATCCTGAAATATAGACCATAAAGGGAGAATTCCTTCATTTAGTTAGAATGGATAAGTTAGTACTAACAGGGCATTTGGCATTAATCCAAACTGAAAATGTTTTAAGTACAGAAATGATTTTCCCCAAAGGGTCACACTGATATGGGCAGCATCTTTGTGTTACAGACTATTTCACAAGCGATTTTCATACAACTTGGCCATGCCAGCACACAGGCTGTTGTCTGGGGTTCTTGTTTTATTTCTTCTTTTCCTTCTTCCTTTTTTTGTCTTTTTTCCCTCTCTCTCCCTCCTCCTCCTTTTTCATTCCTCTCTTCTCCTCCCTGCTTCATACTTGGGATTGACCCAGGGGTTCTCTGCTGTTGGGCTACATCTCCAGCCCTTTTAATGTTTAGATTAAATTGCCCAGAGTGGCCTTGAACTTGTGATCTCCCTGCCTCAGACTCTCAGGAGGCTGGGCTCACAGCCCACCTGTGGCTGGGTTTCTCTCGGACATCTGTATTTGAGAGCATCTGCTGGGCCGAGGGACGGGCGGAGCGGCGGAGCGGCAGTGTGCGCTCCGCCCTTCGTGGCCCATGTGTCCCCTGCAGGCCCAGCTACTGGAGTTGTCAGTTTGTCAGTTTGTCAGACTCGGGCATCTACTGTTACACAGTCTGAATCCCCATGTGGGATAGAATCTATTCAGCCCCAAGTGAACTGAACACAATAGGCAGGTATGGGATCATAAAATAACCTCTAAAAAGTCAGTCGAGAACACACATGAAACAGAGAAAGGATCTATACTTTGCTCCCTTGGTGATGGTCCTGTGGAGCTTAGGGGCTGACTGTAGCTGTGAATATGTTGTACTTTAATTTAAAAACAAATCCAGCAAAATGAAAGTTCTCATCTCCTGAGAAGACTGCTTTCCTGGGCAGCATGATCATACAAATATGGGTCACCTTTCTCCATAATGAGCAAAACAGTGCTTTTTATTATTAAGTCCTAGATGTGCATGTGTAGAATAATTTCAGAAAACATGGTTATACATTATTTTTCTACTTTTACATTAATCATTTATTTATATAGTTCTCATTTACTCTTACTTGTTTATCATTTCAAAATGTAATTTTAAATTACAACCATTTGTTCTATAAATTATTTACTAAAGACTTGGCAATGTCATTCTGCAGTAGGTTCCTTCCCTCCAGAAACATAGTTTGGTGGCCACTTATCACTGACAGTGTTGTTATGCACACTATATGTAAAACAAGTTAAAAATATATGCATGCATAGCATATATCCTGCACAATGCATATATACATTGCATATATATAAGTATATATGCATCACATATGCACATATGCATTTTATTTATTATGTCAACATAATACTTGCTAACATACTATAAGATAGAACTATGTCTCTATTAAAAAATTTTAAAATTGGCTCAGAAATTAAACACTTTAGTTGGGGGCAATGGCAGGTGCCTGTACTCCCAGGATCTGAGTTAAATGCCAACCCAGACTACACAGCGAGTTCAAGGCCAGCCTGAACTGTGCAGTGAGACCTTGTTTCAGAAAAAAAAGAAAAGAAAAGAAATTAAACGTTTCCCCCAAGAATATACAGCTGATGTGTGGCAACATGAAGCCCAAATGTGGTGCAGATTTAAGGTCTGATTCTAAGTCAACACAAACCTTTAAACCTTCTAAGTACAAACTGGCCACACAATGCTGGGGCAGGCATGTGAGTCCAAGTGTGACCCCTGAACCTCCCTGCACCAGAAAAGAAACTAAAGAGAGATGACTTGTTTGCTCACACACATTTGCCAGAGTCCCCAGCTTTCTCATATGCATTGCAATTGAATAAATACTCTCAAATGTGTTCCTTATTAACATGGTGATGGTAATACTGGTTCATTGTCATTTTCCAGGAATTGGAGAAAGAATAAAAGAGCAGCTGTGCATTGTGCTAGAAACTTGAAGCATTAAAAACAATCAGACATGGCCATCATTCAAGATATTTAACAATGCAATCTGAGGATTTAAAAGCCACGGCCACATTATTTCAATTAATATGTGCTAATAAACCTCTGAAGTAGTTATTTTTAGGGCTGGGGACAGAAGTTAGGAGAGGCTAAAGGGCTTGCTGTGTTTGAGAAGCAAGGAAGTAAAGGAGTCTGAATTAGCTCATCTAAGACTCAGCTACACTGCAACATGTCTGGGGCTTACAAGTAAAAGCAGAATTGTGGTGTGACCAGATCTTATTTATACCTATCTTTGGTGAGTCAGACCAGGTGGTCTAGAGACCATAATTTGTATGTGTGCTATCGAAATGAGCACTATAAACCATAATTTGAAAAGCACTAGGAAAATAATTTCCTGCACTGACTTTAGAAAAATAAACTCTTTCTTCAGTTCTGACAAACATGCTATAAGGTAGAAACCTTCTAATAAATACTGACAATAGTCATTATTCTATTTTTTTCCTCTTAAAAATAGGAAGTTAAAAAACTAAAAACATGAGTACAAAGAAATATGAACTCTAAGATCATGGGTAAGAGTGAGTTATAGAGAAAACCTTGCTGCTATTTCTTGCACGTAGCACTGGGTGAGAATGTGCTTCTTGGTGGTGTGAATCAAGCATGAAAAGGGAGGGGCAGGAAAATGATGGCAGGAAAGGGTTTGGGTACAGATGAAGTAAACAACGAAAAGGATTGGTCATCCTCCTCAGCCGAGTGTGATACATGTTAGCACTCTACAATCTGAGCAATAATCTTCTTTTGCATTATTTTAACAAAGATACTTTGCCCTCAGGATCACAAGCCTATAAAAAGATTTAAGGATATCAGCGCTAAAGAGAAGAAAAGATAACCTCACTGAAGACAGTGAAATAACTATCAAGGCAGCATGTGTGACACAGTCAGTAAGAACAGTAGGGAGTGACCCTAAAAGCAGGGTGATGGATGTATTTTGGGAAGCAGCTACACCGTGTTTTTAAGAAGGAAAAAGATTACTCAGGAAAAGATGAGGAGACAGATTTGCATAAGGGCATTCCAGAGAGTGGTCTCTACTCTAACAAGCATTTCTAATGAAATGCAAAAGTCCAGGGATAGAAATCAAAATGGTGCTCCATGAAGTCATGGTTTGAGAGGGTTTATATTGGAACAACCGACATGATGTCACAAAACTTTGTTATGTTTTTGTTGTTGTTGTTGTTGTTGTTGTTAATGGGGGGACATGGTCTCACTCCATAGCTCAAGCTGGCTTTAAATTTGCCAACCTCCTGCTCAGCCACCCAGTGCTAGCATTACAGGCATGCATCACTCCCCCCAGCTTGTCACACAACATTTTAAAAGCCAACTCTAAGATAATCCAGTGGTGGCCAACCTATGGCATGTGTGCTGTGGCAGGCTGTTATTGAAATCTCTAAAAGGTTTGCCATCGCTGTTTTAGAGATTATCTCCTTCTAGGTAGAAGATGCAGGTTAGAAAGAACCTTGTCCATCTAAGCTGTTTTTGTTGTCCTTACAGGGCAATGTGTTTAACACCTGGAAACCTGTGTGGGTGGTACTGTTGGAAGATGGAATTGAATTCTATAAAAAGAAAAGTGACAACAGCCCCAAGGGAATGATCCCCCTGAAAGGAAGCACGGTGACTAGCCCTTGTCAGGACTTCAGCAAAAGGATGGTGAGTTGATGTCATTGGCCACAGTGAACCTTGAGTTATACCCTGATCTCTTAGCACATGCATGGTCTGCAGTTAGGCGTGTTCCCTGGATGAGCCCCTCTCACTGAACCTCTCTTTGTTAGAACAGATTTGAGGCAAATGCTCTGGTTGGTGAAGGGTCTTAGCTTTTGAACTGGTAGTTTCTAATGAGATGTGTTTGAATTTTCAGTTCGTATTTAAGATCACCAGCACCAAACAGCAGGACCAGTACTTCCAGGCAGCCTACCTGGAGGAGAGAGATGCTTGGGTTCGGGACATCAAGAAGGCCATCAAATGCATTGAAGGAGGCCAGAAGTTTTCAAGGAAATCCACAAGGAGGTCCATTCGTCTGCCAGAAACTATCGATTTAGGGTAATTCTGTGTTTTCTTATTTCTTCCCCATTCCCCTGTCCCCCTTCTTCCTGCTAAAAGGGAAGAAAACAACAGATTGTGCTCCAAGGTTTGTTTTAGCCACCTCTGGAAGCCTGTGTCCCCTCTGCTGGGTTTATACTGGCTCTTGGTGAACTAAGGTGTTTCTCTGGGCTTGGATAGTTTATGGTCCCCCCAAGATCTAGGATCTGAGAAGAGGTAAGGAGGCTAATGGTATACACATGCCCCATGGTGGTGCATACTTATAATCTTCGCTTTCAGGATCACTGCCATGAGTTCAAGGCCAGCCTGACTGCATAGCTTGTCTAGTAAGCAAGCAAGCAAGCAAGCAAGCAAGCAAACAAGCAAGCAAGCAAGCAAGCTTCAGAATCTCTAGATAGCCAGGGAAAAATGGCTCATGCTGGCTGTTTAAAATGTTCAACAAGAATTCTGTTTACATGTGGTAGGGTGGGAAAGAGTCCCTGAGAAGAGACCAGAGACACCTTCTGCAGGATTAAGACCAGACATGGGCTGCTGCAGGAGTAAAGCTTGTATAGTGCACTTGATGGCAAAGCTTTGTAGTTAAGACCCAAGAGAAGATACCTGGCCTAACTGCAGCTGTTGACTGGGTTCATCAGTGATCATGTTTCCAGTCAGACTGTCACAGCTAAATGGCAATGTTGCTCAAAGTACCTGAGGCCACAGGATACATGAAGTGGCCTTCTGTTTCATGCCTTAGAATTTCTCTAACAGGACAAAAATTAGAACTTCTCACTATTTTGCCTTCTTCCTTCATTTTAAAAATAAAAATAAGCTTTGAGGAAATATTCACTTTCTTGGAGGCAAATGTCTACAACAGATGGTCTCTTGAAGATCTTTAACGAGTTGAGGGACTTGATAATCATCCCTCTGTTACTGTAACAAATACTTGAGGCAGCAATTTATGCAAAGAAAAAGTTTATTTCAGTTCAGGATTTTGGAGGTTTCAGTCTACGGTCAGTTGGGCCCTTTGCTTTTAGGCTTCTGGTGGGTGGGCAGGCAGCACATCATGGCAGGGTTCATGGCATAACAAAACAGCTCACCTCATGGTCAGGATGGCACGGAGAGAGTCCAGGTACTGCAGTCCCCTTCATGGGCACATGGCCAATGACCAGGTCTCTGGCTAGACCCCACTTCTGGAAGTTTTCACTGCTTCCCAATAGCACCAATCTGGGGACTAAGCCTTTAACACATAGCCCTTTGGGAGATATTCCAGATCTGAACAATAGCAGAGACCTTAATGATCTAGGATGTGCCTGCAAAATTGGTCCTGAGAAACTTTAATCTTTAGCCTCTAACTCAGGACAATACTCTATCGCAGGCACCTCAAGTTAAGTCAACAAAGAACTTAATGAATTTAAGAGACATTGAATAACTTCCTGCTACATTTTGCTAATGTTCTACCAGTCACAGAATTACACAAATATAAATGCTGCCCTTTGGCTACTTATGGTCTGGTGGATAAATTAGATGTAGGAGCTGCCCAAAGGTGAGCTGGCAGGGAATCTGGTGCTCCAGACCATCCTCTGTAAGGTGTTGCCTCCCTCAGAGAGCTCGCCATTCCCAAATGCTCCCCACTTATCTACCTGCTTTGATTTCTGTGCAGTGCCTTGTATTTGTCCATGAAAGACACTGAAAAAGGAGTGAAAGAATTGAACATAGAGAAGGACAAGAAGATTTTTAATCACTGCTTCACAGGTAAAAGGACTTGTGTACCTGAAATGGGTGACTAGGGAGGGAAGATGGAATTCTCCATTAGCAGTGAGTGTGAGATTTCGAGGGTGTAGGTTGGTGGGTGAGTGGGGTCATGGCATGCAGGTTGGTCAGCGTAAGAACTGAGTTTCCCTAGTGTGGAAACAGAAAGCAGAATAGAAAGAAACTTTATTACTCAAGATAACATTTTAGAAGTTTCTGCTAAATCAATTAAAGGAAGTTTTTTTTTTTTTTTCTTCCTAATATGTGACATTATTTTGAGAGTTGTTAGAGGCAGACATAGAACTGGGCAGAATGCCTACCTAACTGTAATAAATAGGGATCAAGACATACAGTATAAAATTTAAATGGCAACATTAGGACGACAATTTGCCCAACATAAGACATAAGATGCTACAGATTTAGGTAGTGTGGTGCCGGCATTAAAGCATGTTTTGGAGCTAGACTACCTTGGTTCAAATCCTGGCTCTGCAATTTGCAAGCTGTAAAACCTTGGGCCAATAATTTAACCTCTTTGTTCTTTGCTTTTTCTGTCCATATAATGGTGATATTTGTAGTTTACCTGCTTTGTACATTTGCTATTATGTGTGGAGAGCAGTGCCTGCCCACGTTAAGTGCTATATAGGCCGAGCTCTAGAGGGGCTATTGTGATGAAAGAGGTTATGTATCTACATAATGGTTTCATGAGTCCAGAAAAAAGTTGAGAGTTTGTTGGGGTGAATAGGAGAAAGTACCCAAATTTGACACTGAAATATGCATAACAATTTGGGGAACAGATTTTTGATGAGGAGACTACTCAGCACATGGTGAGGACAAACTATAAGATAGAGATGTGCAGAATATGCCTCTGAGAAAAGCAGCTGACCAGCTTGGTAGGACTAATTGCTCATTAAAGAAAATGCAATGGGCCATATAGTTTGGGAGTAGTTTGTTGGAAACTGGGTATGGTTCACTTATGGTGATAAGAGATGTCAAAGGAAGAAAATTCTGAGAAGATACAACAGATTTAGAATCTGAGATTATGTTGGATCAACAGATAATCCATGAAAGCAGACCTGGTCAGTGTTAGGAAGGGGATGGGGCGTGATGTGCTGTAACAGGGCAACATCCCATGAGGATGAGCCTCAGAGTGCTCAGACGGCAGCCTGTAAGGCTCAGGTGCTTCAGGGCTGAGATTTGGGATCAAAACACCAGGCCATAGTTGGTGATGAAGGAAACTGACAAGTGCAAGGCAGGATCCCACCTGAGGGCACCATGAAAGCCTCTAGTGAAGGGAACAGGAAGAAGTTCCAGTGTGGATCAGGGAATAAGACCTGGCTCAGGTTTCAGACCTGTGTAGTATGTTCCTGAGTCCCAGGGTACTGAGCTAGCACTTCTTAAGTCCTTTCCATTGAAAGTCTGTGGGTGGATCCTTCATGGAGGCAGGTGGCTTGAGCTGAGAGACTGAGGTAGAGACCTGAGGCCGGGGCAGTGCTGACATGTGATAGAGTACCTCGAAAATGAGGTATCAGAGAGACGGGGCTGAGTTTGTCTTGTAAGCTGCAGCATGCCCAGTTGAACAAGCACAAATTCAAGAGTGGGAACATGTAAAGATGAAGGGTCAGCATAGGTGCAGCTCAGTCCTAAGGTCATCTGCGCTCTCAGTCTTAATCTTCTCAACTTGTAAGTGGAGTGCACAATTACTGTCCTACTGTTCCATAGGGTTTCTGCAAGTGATTCAAAGCAGAAATGCAGCACTAATTAGTGTTTCTGTTTGGAGAAAGAAGTGTGGCCAAAATTTTTTCATTAATGAAATTCGTAGAAAGCTCAATAACCAAAACCTCTTCCTGCTGATTTGAGAACAGCCTACCCAGTGCTCTGACTTGTGTAGAACAGACTGGCCCAGTCATTGTGAGGATACACTTTTGTGAATGCAAAGCTCAGTTGTATTCCTTTGTTCTCTTGGCACAGAAATTTGATTAAATAATTTTTTGAGGTCCCTAGTGAAGTATGACCATCAACACAAGCAACACCATCATACTTCATTTCAGGGAACGCAACTCACTGTCTTATGTGCTGCTCAAAAACATGCAATGGCTCCTCTTTGCCAGCTTTCCTAATGTGCCTTCACAGTTCTCCCCACCCACTCCACACCTTCCTCCTCCTCTGTCCTCTTTTTACCACCTCCTCCCCCATACCCCATGACCTGCTGCCTGCCAGTGCGCATCTGTTCACAATGCTGCCTCTCTCTGCCCCTATTTCATGTGCTTGCAAACACCTACTCGTGTTTAGATCTCAGCCCAGTGCTACTTTCTTTCTTACTTTTTTTTTTTTTTTTTTTTTTTGTGGTACCGGGGATCAAACTCACGACCTCATGCTTGCCAGCCAGGCACTTATGCCATTGAGCTAAATTCCCAGCCCCAGTGCTACTTTCTTTACAAATCTTTATAAACCTTTTTCCTGACAACATGATAGTCTCCTCCTCTTCCATCTCCCCTTTCTATATCTTCAGATTTGACCCCTGAGTTCCATAACATTGACTTACAGCACAATGACTGTTACAATCCTTCCTTATCACCTATGTCTTTCTTTAAGCTTCTCTAAGTGAATCTGCCCAGTAACCTTCAGTGCACTTATTGTCCAGTAGGTGCTCAACAAATGCTCCTTAATAAACCGAATGCATTGGTAAAAATGACTTCTTAATCATGTTGCTTAAGCAGCCTGTAAATGTTTTTCAAAGGCCCTTACATGGCTCATTTTGTCTCCAGACATCTGTCCTAGTATTTTTTTCCTTCTTGGTATAACAGGGAAGTTGAGACAAATTGGATATTTGGGTCCTCTGGAGTCAGTGCAGGCTGAAGGTCAGTGGCTTGTGCCTTGGGAAGGAGAGTTAACCTTCCTTCTGATGGTCCTGTCCAGGTAGCTGTGTTGTTGACTGGTTGGTATCCAACAACTCCGTTCGGAATCGCCAGGAAGGCCTCATGATTGCCTCTTCGCTGCTCAGTGAAGGGTACCTGCATCCTGCTGGGGACCTGTCCAAGAATGCAGCAGATGGGATCGCTGAGAACCCTTTCCTGGACAACCCTGATGCCTTCTACTACTTTGTAAGTGGGAAAAAAAAATCTACCTGCCAGGTCAGGGTGGTGCACACCTGTAATATCAGCACTCAGGAGGCTGAGGTGGGATGGTCACTGCGAGTTCAAGGCCAGCCTGGGCTACACAGTGAACCCAAGGCCAGCCTGGGCTACACAATGAGACCCTCTCTCACAAAAAGAAAGAAAGAAAGAAAGAAAGAAAGAAAGAAAGAAAGAAAGAAAGAAAGAAAGAAAGAAAGAAAAAAAGAAAGAAGCTATCCAATCTATCCTTGTCGTGGGGGCTACCCAGAGCAAATTCCCAGTTGATTTCAGTTCATAGCTCCATGTGTAAAATAAGAAGAAGAAAGAAGAAGAAGAAGAAGAAGAAGAAGAAGAAGAAGAAGAAGAAGAAGAAGAAGAAGAAGAAGAAGAAGTGCTCACAGCCCTACAACCAGCTGTCAGATGGGGGGTGGGATAGGTGTCAGCTGGGGAGGAGGAGCCAGGAAGGCTCGAGGTCACAGAGCTTCTTCAACCCCAGCACTGACCACACTTGACAGCTGTTTCCTCTGCAACTCTGCAACTCAGGGGGAAGAAAACGCTTGTTCACTGGAATTTTTTTTCTTTTTTTGAATTGGTTTTAGTACATGTGCTGTCAAAGCAAGCACTTAAATTGATTTTAAAACTTCACTATTCTCATTATTGTGAGCCATAATTCACTTATAAAAATGTTTTAGGCTGCAGTACACAACTCTGTTAGACCAAGGAGATAAAGCACAGGGATGCGGAGGCAGGGGAGAATTCTGCCCCCTGTGGAGTTTCTTTTCTAGAGGACAATCTATAAAGAAATCACAGGTGTGACTTTTCAAATGTACCTTGGGTAGGTTCTGATACAGAGCACGCTTGGGTACATGACTTGTGACACTCATCCTGGGCACCTCCTGCGGTGCTCGGTGCTCGCCTCGCTGGGACCTGGGAAATGCTGCCCTGCGCAATATGAGTTTAAGCTTGGGTTCCAGATTATAGAAGTTAGGAAGCTATTGAGGCCCATCTGACTTACAAAAGTGAAGTGAATGTCCCAAATAGAGTTTCACTTCACTTTAGGGGAAGTTGCACTGCCAGTTCTTTTTTTTCCTTCTTCTTCAGAACTTTAATTTGGCTATTGAAATTCACTTCAATCTGGCTATTTATGTAAAATACCCACCACCATGGTCGTCTTCCTCTGTATGATTCATTCACCACTCGGCTTAGAGCTGAGCAAATCCCAGTGTCCTCCTGACGTCAAGGGTTGAGGTCAGACAAGTGCTCTCTGTCTTTGCAGAGAAGAAGGAGCTAAGTGGCAACGGTTATAATGGAGGTGGTGCTATGTAGCCTGTCACATGTTTAGTCACCCTCACCTCAGGCGTGTGTCCATGACATCTGGAGGGGAGGGAGGCTTAGGTGGCAGAGATGTACTCAGTGAGAAAAATAGAGCTAGACTAAGCTCATAGCTTGGGGAATCCTAGAAAATGAAAGGATGAGGATACGATCACCCCCAGGGGGGATGAGAAAGGAGCCAGATCTGGAAGCAAGGAAATGGGGGAGGGGAAGCCAGCTCACTAAGGACAACCGTTAAAGTTTAAATTGGGACAGCACAGTAGCCTGAAGGGAAAGGAGGAGGCTGTCCCTCACCGGAGGGGAGGGCAAGATGGAATGGGTACCAGCAGCAACAGGCCTGAGACTGGTTAACTCAACTTGCTGCTTGATCTCCCTGCAGCCAGACAGTGGATTCTTCTGCGAAGAGAATTCTAGTGATGATGACGTGATTCTGAAAGAAGAATTCAGGGGGCTTATTATCAAGCAGGGATGTTTGTTGAAGCAGGTGAGTGGCCACCACCATTCCCTTCTAGCCTTCCTCCTTACTGGATTGGGTTATTTTTTAAATCTAAATTATCAAGTGACATTTAATTTATTTGGCTAATAATTAATCATATGACGAAACCCATAGTATGAAAGAAGACAATTAAAATGGCATGAGGTTAGAAGGACTGAGGCAGGCAGGGCAGAAGATGCCCCTAGAAACAAAAAAAATACCTCTTTTATTAATCACAGGAAAATAAAGCCCTTTTAATCGACTAGAAGAAATACATTGGCTGAGCTACCTTCCAAAAGATAAAGATGTTTCATGGTAAAATATTGCTATTTAACCTCCTCTCCTCCCGTCAAAGAAATCAGGAAATAGAACCACACTACACCTGAAGGAAGTATCATGTGTCTTTGTAAGAAGGTACCATCTCAGACTGAGAGTAGGGCATGGTGAACGCAAAAGCCAGGACACTGTCGAGGCCGCCTCCACAGGAGCAGCAGGCAAAGAATGCAGTCCTGGGGGAGTAACATGCAATTACCCAGCATTCACATGTACTCCACCGCCCAAACACCAACGTCGGGGAGGCGAGGGCTTGGGTGAGCTGATGACTCAGCTCCCAGGTGCCATGGCACATGTTGCTAAGAACTGAGAGATTACAAGGGCTGGGAATGAGCAAGGAAGCCAGGGCCAGAAGTCAATAGGAGAAATAGCAGGAAAACATGAAAATATCCAGGAAAGAAATTGATATTAGCACAGGATATCACCGAAGCCAAGTTTGATTTAGAGAACCAAAATCTTGCCTTCCTGGCCGAGCTGTGAGCTGTCTTAACAGCACTACTCAGCATACAGTTCATAGAAGTTGGTGGCTGTAATGATTTCTGTGCATTGCGTATAGGCCCCATGTGGCAGAGAGTTGACTTCCTTCACTTTCTTCACTTTGGCTGGATTAAAGGAAACATTTAGGAGCCAAACCGCCTTCCACAGGGGAGGCTTTGATGGAGTTTGGCCATTGCTGGTTTCCATGTTGGTATATTCCTGTGTTCTTGACTCTTTAATTTCAGGTGCTAGCAGGTAGTTGTTATGAAAAGAGTAACTTGGGAAGGGATTTTATTATTTCCTTATTTTATTGATTCCTTCTATAATTCTATCTTGTTACCATCCATTAATTAGTTGCAGTGCCAAGAATGAAATCCAGGGCCGTATGCATTTTAGTCATATACTCTGCTGCTGAGCCACACCCACAACCCAAATCTCCAAGCTTGAGAGGGGCTCTTAGAAAACTGAGCACGAAAGTTGTTAAAGGGTAGATAACATCTAGGCTGGACTGGCACCATATCTGGGCAAAGAACTTAGCTGGAGAATCTGAATGGTCCAAAATTGGCTGAATAGATGCCCGAGTGCGTGCTAAAGATTACAGGGACTAGAAGTAAACATATCTATGTGTTTTCTTTTGTCTTCCTTTAGCCAGCCTATGATAGGAACAGCTAGGTAGGCCAGTTGGTGCACATTTGAATACGCTGGGGAGCTGTTAAAATTGTACTCCAGGCCAATTAAATCAGAGTCTGGATTTCTGCAGTTCCTGAATGATTCTGATACACAGCCAAGGCTGAGAAACACCGAGCTAGTCTTTTTCAAGAAAGCCAATTTATTTTATTCTCAAAATACAACTATTCAGATAGTTACTTTTATAAACTTCCTTTTTACATAAAAAAGGCAACAATTAGTGTTCAGGGATTTGGTTCTCATAATGGTCTTCCATTGGCCAGGGAGGAGGGCAGTGGAGATGTTAGGAGGAAAAAGAAAAACCCCTTTTACCTGAATTGGCCTTGACCTCTTAGCTCAATGGTTAGTAACCCTGGTATGTGTCAGAATCACTCGAAGGAATTAAAACTTTTTTTCTTTAAGTTCTACAAAATGTAAACTGTCTGCTGCAGGAGTTAACCATGGTCAACTTGCATAGAAAGGTTAATTGTGAAAAAGGACTCTTGTGTTCCATGCTTCATTGTGTCCATGTGGAGGACTGTTTTCCCCTTCCTCACTTCTGTTTCAGGAGAAACAATCTTCTTGATAAATGGAGCAAATTTGAGGATGGATGGTCTTGGATTATGTTCAGTATAATCCCTCTCCTGTACTTTTTTTTAAAGAATTACAAATTATCTAGTTGTTTAGAACCTACCACAGGTAGGTTGCTTGAGGGAAAGGACAATGTGTTATGTTTTGTTTCAGCCGCAGAATTCAGTACCCTTTTTGTTCCATTATAGGCAATAAGCACTTGCAAATTAAATTAAATATAAGTAGATGTTTAACCATCCAGCAACAATTTTTGGAAAACCCAGACATGCATACCTTACTTAAAATCCTTCAGGAAATGCTCATTAAATGAAAGGTGATCAGCCACACACTTCAGCATGTGACATCAGTGAGGGCTTTAAGGGAATATGATGGTTGAGCAGTGTTAGATGATTTCCCGTCTTTCCTGTTACCTTCCTCTCTCACTGACTCATGATAACTGCATGGTCACTCAGCAATTGTGTAAGAGAGCATGGCATGTGTGTCTGCAGATAAAGAGGAAATATGGGGTGGCAGCTTACTGTTTGTATCTCATGAGCAAAGAGCAGGAATTTAGACTGACAAGCTCATGCATCACAAACTCTTTTCTGTATATAAAAAAGCAGATAGAAATATTTTCTGTCTTCCCATGTGACACTACAGGGCTCCTGGCTCCATCCTTCAGGCAAGTAAAAGGTTCTTTGGAAATGAATTTCTTGACAAATTCTTGACCAAGAAACTTGGGTCTGTTCTTGAATGCTTTCTTTAAATTCCTCTGACCTTGTTTCATGAGGGAAGCTCTGTTTCCTAAAACCACACGATTCATTGTTTTCTACATATGGAAAACAGAAAAGTGAATATGTGGTGCTTTGGAAATTAACAAATAATGTTCTTTTTAATGGCAAGGTTGAAACTATGCATCTGCTAATCTAATGTATTTTTGGTTTCTGGTGTTACTTAAAATTATTTAAATTTTCTATGGGAAATTGTAGAATCATGTTACCATGACATTTTAAACCTGCTATAAACTCATTGAGACAACTTGATAATCCATAGTGATAACTGACACATGCAGAGCAGTGTCCCTGTGCCAAGCACTATGCTGGGTACTAGAGGACATAAGTAAACAGGAGACAAATCCTGCCCTTAACACTCACAGTCTACAGATTACTGACTCACAGTTAGTGATTCTACTGAGAAAAGTCAAGTTCTATTCTCCCATTTTCACCATCTCTTTCACAGCCAAATTCACTTCCCTTTCTACTGCTGCTACCTGAAAGCTAATTCTTAATGGCTTTATACCTAGATCATTCTAGTCATCCTCAATGGTGTCCTTTTTACTTTGTTGTCTTCCTCCTGGCTTTCCTTTAATCTACAGCTAGCATAGTGTGGACCTTGTCACCACGAAATGGTATTGGAATAGTTATCTAAAATTGAATTGTAATCTCACTTCCTAATCAAAAACTGCCACCAACCATCTCCTTTCTTCTCTCTTTTTTGAAGCCCTGTCTGCTTGCCCAACCTCGCCTCTGCTACCCCTCACGCACCCTCCACTCTAGCCAGACTGGTCTTATTCACCAGTGTTGCCTCCAGGCTTGTGTGTTCATATCCCTACTTTTGTGTTGTTGTAGTCTTTTGCCCATCTAAATCCTGTGTCGCACATGGATAAGTCACTCTAGGTCGTTATGAGACTTTGGTCGACATCCACATCCCACAACTATATATCCTTTATTTAATTCATTTGAAACCAATTATTTGATTTGGGCCTTGCTATTTTATATTTCCACCTAGATCATAAATTCCTCAAATTGTAGGATCACATTTTAAGCCACTTTATATGCCTCCCATTGCCTGGTGTAGCACAGTACTGGTGCATAATAACACTGTCTTACATAATACTAAACCTGCAAGAGAGGCTTAGAAATAATTGAATTCATCTATTTAATACTGCAATATACAACATATTAACTGGCTTCAGCACTATGTTCCTAAGAATGACTTGGGTCAGGGCCTGGGTCTCCTGAAGTTGATGTTTTTTCTTTCTTTTTTCAATTCAGCAAAGGCTTATCACCTAGACACCTGCATAGAGTGATTATAGGAACTCACCATGCTTTGTTTTATGTTGTATCTGGTTACAGGGACATAGGAGGAAAAACTGGAAAGTGAGAAAGTTCATTCTGAGAGAAGACCCTGCCTATCTACACTACTACGACCCTGCAGGGGTAAGTGACATTCTTTGCTACTTAAATCTATTCAGACAAAAACCTCTTCTGCAGTTATAAGCTATGCTTCCCACTTCCCTTACAGTTCTGCTGTTATTTTCAACTTCTCTTCACCCCCATCCCTACTTGTTTCTCTCCCATCCTTCTTTACATTTTCTACCACCTTCCAATGCAAAGATCTGCCTTCTTGGGACTTTGAGGAATGGAAGAAAATATCATATAATTTGTTTGATTAATTTGGCACAATTTTTCTTATTTGCCCCAACCTGATATTTTTACAGGAACGCAATGAGTCCAACATGCTAATCATGGTTTATAATATGCAAATAAATGATAATTGCTCTTCCAGACCAATTTTGATAAGCATATTGCTGAAGTCCTTCAATTTGTGGTGTTGAGAGTTGAAGAGGGCTTTTTATTTCATAAATGGAGCCAACTATAAAGCATAAAGACAGCTTTTGCAGGATTGGGTACTTGGTCTCTGCTTCACTGCAGGGCTCTTTGATTTGCTCCTGGAAGGGTTATATTCTGACACTACATGCTAGAACAGGCAGCTCTTCACTAGTGGAATGGGGTGACTTTAGTTGCTATTTCATGTTCTTCCAGATTGGAAGTCCAGATTGACTTGTGTACATTCATGTAGGCTCCTTGGCCCTACTGAAGTGGAGTGGAAGATCTGGAATAGATTTTCTTTAAACTCCTTCTGCCTTTGTTTATAGGGGAATATGATATGTATCAAAGTGATTGCTTTTGTACCAGTAAAACAAGATATATTCATCACTGCACTTTGGAAACATAACAGACAACCCTTTTCTCTTCTAGGGAGAAGATCCTCTGGGAGCAGTTCACTTGCGAGGGTGTGTGGTGACCTCAGTGGAAAGCAGCCTAGAGGGTAAGAATGAATTTCTATGGGACAGAACAGTGCCTACTTAGACTGCTTCCCCATACCTGTGCACACTGAACCAACATTAACCAATCAGTCAGGGATAGTCCTGCCTGAATATTCTGTTTGAAAACCTTGCAGAGAAGAAGAGCTCCTTGTATTCTCTCCTAAGAGCCGACCTTTCCCTCTAAGGCTGAGGAATTAGAGTGACTTTTTGGATACCAGAAATCCTTAAGCAGTGCTGAGAAAATACATCCCTTCAGTACTGGTTTAGATGGAGAGATTGTTAGCTCTTGACACAATGACACTCTGAAAGGAGATCTTCTACTTATGCAGACCAGGAAACCCCTCCCAATAGAAGGAGCATTTGTGCAGTGAGCAGTGTGGTGAGAGGAACCAGCCAGGTTCTGGATGGGCTCATGGCACCCAGTCTGTCACCCAACCCACAGTAAACCAGCTCGCTCCTTGGGACCTGGTTTCTCAGAAGATGAGGGGCTATATGAAAAGAGTTTCAGTTCTTTCCAGGTTAAGAGCTTATGATGACACACAGAATAACCATGTGGCAACAGATGGATTTCTCCAGACAAATGGAATCACTGGGAAGTGGGATCTCTAGTTTCATTTTGCTATTTTGGGTTGATAGTGTTGTAAAGGTAGGGAAGGAAACGCGGTAGCTGCAAAGGCCCAGATTTTCACTACATCTGGCTCTTCTACCCCACCTCCTCAGATGGTGTTTTAGTTTTGAAGTAGGAAGCTTTTCCACTTGAAGTCTTGTTACAGTACTGGTTAGTTTATTGACTTTTAATCTTTCAGTGGGAGCTCTAAACTGTCCATTGATAAAAACTGGTTTAAGGCTATACTTATGGTTGTGGTACTAAGCCTGTTTATTGGTTTGTTTTTCTGTGGTACTGGAGATTGAACCCAAGTTTTTTTTTTTTTTCCAGAGTTACATGCCAAGCCCATTTGTCATTTATTTTTTAAATTTTGAGACAGAGTCTCACAAAGTTGCTAAGTTGTCCAGGCTGGGTTCATACTTGTGATCCTCTTGCCTATAAATTAGGGTCAGCCCTTGGTTTAGGTTATGAACAGAAGAAATGTACTCATTCAGCATTATTAGAAGGTACTCACTAAATACTATGGGTGGGCAATGATGAGGAACTTAATTTACGTTCTCCTTGAGTATTTTATTTCTTAAATCACATACATACTCAAGCAATGAATACACATAGTTATACGATATTTATATGTTTGGAAACCACATTTGGTACCTTAGGGCATCAAAAAAGAAAAGAAATTAAACTAGGTGTCTCGTGCAGAAGGAGGGCAGGTCAGCTGACTGCCACATGCTTTCTCCTTCACCAGGCAAGAAGAGTGATGAAGAGAACCTTTTCGAGATCATCACGGCTGATGAAATTCATTACTTCTTGCAAGCAGCCACCCCTAAGGAGCGCACTGAGTGGATCAAGGCCATCCAGGTGGCCTCACGGACTGGGAAGTGAGGACAAACCTGCAGGTCCTCATCCCCTCCTCAAGGAAGCTCATGGATAAGCTCAGTCCAGGACCTGTCCACTTCTGTGATGATTTGTCCTGAGGGCCCAGGGTGGGAAGTTTTGCCTGCATGTAGCTAATCACATGGAGCACAATGCCCATGTGCACTGCCTTGCTCACCGCAGCCTTTCTGACTCTTTGTGACCCCAAACCTTAAAACAAGTCTTGTGATCCATATAGGCTGCTTAGCCTTTTCAGGACTTGAGGCCTCTTTTGGAAAGTGAAGGAGGTCCTGCCTAGCTGAACTCCAAAGTACCCTATGACCCTAATACCTGTGCAAGTGAAAGTGTTTCTCATTGTCCTCCTTTGTCTAAGTCTTGGCCTCAGTATGACCTCAGATTTGCCACAGCCTGAGACAGTGTGTCCCTTGGAGCTGTTGTCAGGCTATACCAGGAGCCCTGAATATGAGTCTCTTCTGTTCTGTTTAGCTGCATTGTGTTTGGCCATGGGCTCATATAGGGAAATGGAGGGGGCACAGTCTTCCTAACCCACTGCCCTGCACAGACACTCCCTGAGAACGGTGGTGGTTTTAAGTATTATACCTTCTATTGCTTTTTACTTTTGAGGGAATGACCTCAGGGAGCCAGGAGTAGCTGAGGACTATTTCCAGGCCCTGAAGCAGCTCAAAGCCCAGAGTTAAGTGATTGGCTTATAAATTTTCTTTCTTTTTGTTTGGGTTTTTTTTTTGTTCCTGGGATTGAACTCATGACCTTGCTCTTGCCAGGCAGGTGCTTTGCTGCTGAGCCATGTCCCTGGTGACAATTGGCTTATAAGTACCAATGCTGAAAGGACTTAGATCTACAGAGAGCTTTGTGATGGTAACTGTTAACAGTGTCACAATGAATGCTGCAGGTCATGGTCCTGTGAGTTCAAAGCACAGACAGTAGCAGCTCTCATTCGGTTCCAGGCCTCAGAATTAGAGAAATCTGTCCTAGATCAAAATGAAAACATACAATTTTCCACCCTGGCCACTAACTAGTGATGTTTCACAAAATTAAGAATCACAGTACCTGTAAAGCCAAGAGCACTTATGAAGGTATATTTTTTCCAACTCTAGATTTTTAATTTTATGGCCCTATTAAGGAAAGGCAAGTACTTGTGATCCTCTTGCCTATAAATTAGGGTCAGCCCTTGGTTTAGGTTATGAACAGAAGAAATGTACTCATTCAGCATTATTAGAAAGGCAAGAGGAACTGGTTTTACCAGTTCCTCTCCTGAGGGTGACCCTAGTCCCAGCTTATCCTGTTGATGCCTAAAGATAAAGGACTATCCTTTTCTCTGATAGTTGAGCACACTGGCTTTATAGAATATGCACAATATTTTTTCTACATTCAATGTAAAATATTTATTAATGTGGAGTCAGTCTTGTGTTTTGAAATAAATATGACTTAGTTTAGTTCTTTTTAGTTGTGATGATTGTTTTCCTGCCATTAATGACTCTCCTTTTCTATGACTCACTTTCATTTACTGAGTAATAACATTACCTTTCATCTCTCAAGTCATTTCAATGACTTTTTAAAAGTAAAATTATGTTATGATTTATGATTTTTTAAAGTAAAATTCTTTTTAAGAAATAATAAAACATTCTAAATTTAAAGAAAGTTTAAAGAACAGGAAAATACATAGACAACCGCTATCACTGATTTTTAAATATACACCGACTTGATCACAATGTTTTGGCAAGCAAAGCAGTCATTTGGGATGAATAAAACTATTTACAGTAAGGGAAAAATAGTTTCCTAGTAAGAGACATCTACGGAAAGTTGAACAGAATGTGTGCAGTTCAACACCACTGCATTCTAGGTGACCATTGCCCCTGGGCTTTGCGTCTCAGAACTGTATATTTGTACACAGTGAGCGTGCAAGTATTCAAACCATAATCAAGCTAGGCGTTATGGTGTACACCCGTAATCCCAGCACTGAGAGGCTGAAGCAGGAGAACCACAAATTTCAGCACATCTCGGGCAAATTAGCAACTTTGTGTCTCAAAATAAAAAATAAAAAAGCACTGGGAATGTAGCTCAGTGTGAAGGACCTGGTTTCAATTCCCAGTCAAATACACACACACACACACACACACACACACACACACACGCACACACACACAAAGTAATCAAGGCTTCCTAACATGTAATTAATTCTTGGTGAGAAGAATATGTCCCTTGATAAGGTAGATCTTTAGCAATATGGATGTTATGTGTGAACCCTTTGGTTTAGAAATCAAGCACAGGCCCAGTTAGGCACAGTAATAGAGTAATTCACATGGGCCTGAACCCCAGTTTGCAGACATGACACTCAAGTGATACACACAATTCGGTTTCAGTTGAAGAGCATGTGAAGCCAGAAAGGGGGTGGTCAGCTTTTATTCGGGGTTCCAGTGAAGAATGGGAAGAAAACAGATAGTCTAATAATCAATGGAGGAGGAATGAAGAAACTTTACATAAGGAGGCAAATTTGTCCTTGTGTTGTGTGACTGAATAAATCAAAAAAATAAAGCATTCAATCTGAAAAATATAACACCCTTTGCAAGAAAAAAATAGGACACATATAAAGTGAGAATTTTACACATACGTGTAAAATGCAGTTCTGATTTAAGAACAGAAGTTAAGTTTCTCTTGTAGACACACAGAGACGCATACACATATACAATGGCTAAAATTCTACCACAAAGAGTAGCTTCTGAAAGCAGAATGAGGAACTTGCTTAAACTGAGAGAAACGACTTCTCAGTGCTTGCTGGTAGACATTTTAAAAAGCCAAACAGAGCATCAGCATCATTTCCTTTGGATTTTGCCTGAAACCTTATGTAGACTGTCTTGATAGTCTTAGGGTAAAAAGAACATTGTGGAAGTCACTTTTTAATATTTTGGATTTTATTCTGTGTTCTGCTCTGAATAGTTTCAAACTGAGTAGGGTCTATTTGGAGAAGTTGTAAAGAAAAGAATAATAGAAAGAGAAAGTTATGCAAATGTTTACCTTGCTTTAAAAAGCAAGGCACAAAATTAAGCCCTTGGTAGTTTTAGCCTAGTTTCAGGGGAAGGGGAAGATAAAATTTAGATGTCACTAGAGGAGAGGAAAGAGGGTGGGAGGAGATGACTTTTTTTGATAACACATTTGTGACTTAGTTCGAGCTGTGGTAAGTTTCAAGGGAAGATGCACACAGATGTTCATGGGAGGAGTGTTGTGATACATTCAGAAAAGCAGTGGTCCTAAGCCTGCGTCCTCCGACTGGGTTCAAATTCTCAGTGTGTGACTGCTTTTGTAACATCTCTAAGCATCAGCTTCTTGGTTAGTCAAACTTTCCTCTTTGTAAAAAACATCCAAGATAATCAATTTATATTTGTAGAAGGTTTATTCTGGCCGGAATTCATGGTTGATTGGCGGCCTCCCTACTTTTGGGCCTATGGTGAGATATCTCATAACGGTGGGGAGCATATGACAGAGGTAGCCGTTCGCCTCATCAGCTAGCATTGGAAAAAGAAAGGGAGAGGAAGTGGTCAGGGTCCCATATCTCCTTCAGGGGTCTACCCTCAATGACAGATGACATTCCACTAGACCCCACTTCCCAATTAAGCCACACTGAAGACCAAGCCGTTATACATGGACCTTTAGGGGACATTCCAGATCTAAACTGTAATAGCTTCTTTGTCTCTAAAACTAAAATAATAACATTAATAATGTTGTTGTTAAGCATAAGTGAAGTCATATCTAAAAGTCAGCTGGCATGGGTGGGTCCTCAACAAATCCCTTCCTTTCTTCTGCTCCCATCTATAGAAGGCGAAGGTAATTCAGGCTTTTTTGGCTGTCAGTAGTTTTTGACTTTTGCTCTGTGTCAGAATTGCCTAGGAAATTTTTTCCCTGAACGTGTGCCTGAACCCTGATTTCAAGGATTCTGATTCATTAAGTGTATAGTTGGGCCTATATATTTGTCATAATTCTTTTTCTTCTTCTTTTCTTCCTAGATGGAAATTTTTTTAATCAACATTAAACTTAAAAACTACCAATAAATTTCTTGACTCTCCACTGGCCACAGTTTAGACATCAATGCAAAGTCTAGCACATGAAGCTATTAACAAAATGGTCCCAGACTACCTTTCTGAAGGAATTTCTCCTTTGCTCACTCTCAAAACCAGCCATGTTGGTCCCTTGCTTGTGCCAGGAAGGTAGGTCATGCTTCTGTGCCTGATATACCAGATCCATAGTCTAGGAATCTAACCCTTGATGCTCTGCTTTTTGAATTCTTAGTTAGACTCCTACTTCTATGGTAGACTCCTTACTCCTGAATTTCTTTACCGAGACGGCTGACATCATCTACCCTGTTTTCTGCTTTAGAGTTGTGTCTTTGGAATCAGAAAAATGTCCATGCTTTACAATTTTATCAATTCTTTCAACACTTAGTTCAGTGATTGTGCATAGTAGGTACCCTATATAGTTATTGGAATGAAGTCATAAGAAGGTCTTTATATGCTGACTTGAGCTTAGGGCAATCAATTCATCCATAATGGCAAGCACCTTCTATCTGCTATCACCACCATACACTATGAAAACTAGAATTCAGTTCAAGCTTATAATCCAGGTTGACTAGTGTGGGTTCTTGATTTTAGTGATGATGATAATTAAAAGTAAAGCACAAATCTAAAGGGAAAAAAGCTTTAATGGGAAGGTAGAGGGAAGATAGGAAAGGACTCCAGCCTAGGTAACTGGAGGGGGCACACTCTCATAGAGAGCTTCAGAATGGCCTTCTGAAAAAGTGGGAGCTCAGCTTTTAAGGATTAGCTAGTGGGTTGGACCCACTTGATGATTGTCTCAGTCCTGTGTCATGGTTCTGGAATCCTTATGGCTGAGGGATGGTTCTATATCTAGAAACTGACCTTGTTTGTGGGGTCTCAGGTGTGTGTGGCTCTTCCTTCCCTGGAATCTAAACCTGTGATCAACAGGTTTGGAACAATGGCTGTAATCTTCTCAGTGTAGCTTAGTGTTCCTATAAACCTCCTATTGTGGGGTCCTCAGTCTTGAAGAGGATGAAATATTGTAAAATTAGAGTTACTCATACCTCTGTAGCCAGCTCTTAGACAGACACTCTGTAAGTATCAATGTACCCCACTGCAGAGCAGAGAAGAGAACTGACCCAAAATTAACAATAACAAAGGATATAACGTGAAAGTTCAACTTTGTTCTGCTTTGAGTTACTTACTGGGTATCTGTTGGCCCAAGTGAAGAGTCATGGCTCATAGCAAAAATGGCTTTCAAAAATCACCAACAGAAGGGCCAGGGATTTAGCTCAGTGACATAAGTGACATAAGTGCTTGCCTGGCAAGCTCTAGGTCAAGAGTTCAGTCCCCAGTACTCCCCCGCCAATCACCAACAGAGTGAAAAGAAAACCCACAGAATGGGGAAAAATTTTAGCCACTGTGTCTCACACAAAGGACTTCTACCTAAAACATATAAAGAATTAAAAAATCAGGTCCCCCAAATTCAAAGACCCAATTCAAAAGTGGGCATCTGAGATGAATATGAACTTCTCAGATGAAGAAATACAAATGACAAATAAATATATGAAAATATGTACAACATCACTAGTCATTTGAGAAATGCAAATTAAAACACTGAGATTCTATCTCATTCTAGATAGAATGGCTGTCATCAAGCAATCAACCAATAACAAATGCTGGTGGAGCTGTGAGAAAAAGGAACCCTTCTCCACTGTTGGTGGGAGTGTAGGACTGGTACAATCACTGTGGAAATCAGTGTGAATATTCCTCAAAAAACTAGGATTGGAGGTCCCATTCAATCCAGCTATTCTCTTTCTGGGTATTTTCCCAGAAGATTTGAAAACATGATACCACAGTGATATATGTGCACCCATGTTTATAGCAGCACATTTGCAATCACTAAATCTTAGAAACAACCCAAATGCACATCAACCATGGAATGGATAAAAAAAGATGTAGTTGGGCTGAGGATTTAGCTCAGTGGCATAAGTGTCTGGCTGGCAAGCATTAAGTCATGAGTTCAATCCTCTGTACAAAAAAAAAAAAGATATAATATTTCTATACAATGGAGTACTACTCAGTTATAAAGAAGGATAAATGTATGGCTTTTATAGGTAAATGAATGCAACTTGAGACCATACTCATAGGCAAAATAAATCAGACTCTTGTGTAAATATTATATTGTCTCTCTAGTGTAAAAAAACTGAAAGAGTAAATAAGATCCAAAATGTACATTACCTATTGTGAAAATGAAAAGGTAAGAAACTATTCAAAAAGAAAGAGCAACTGGGATGGGGGAAAGGAGAAAAGAAAGAAAAGAAAAGACTATATATATATATATATATATATATATATGGTAGATAATCACTAAACTGTTAGTTCATCAAAAATAACGGTTTGTGCTTTCATTGTTTATTTTTTTCATGCTTATATCTTGTAATCTGCAACTACTTTGAAGCTAACCATACACAATATATTAATCATTGTTAATCTCCTATTATTCTGTTTTGAAATTCTGTATCATCGTTTTTGTTCTTTTTTTCATTTAAAAATTTTTTAAAAACGGTTTTTAAATTGCTGCCTAACCCAGAAGAAAACACAAAGGAAGCTTTTACTGAATAGTAAGTGAGGGCCCAGCCTTCTGCTTGTTCCCCATCCACCATGGCCTTGACTGTTATGACTGCATCACCAGGAGATCTAACATATTATTTCCCTTTTACAGAGAAATGAAGTGACTTGAAGTTCAAAGTCACATCACATAGTGAGGAATTGTCAGAGTTAGTGCACTGTGCAAGTCTGACTGGTCCTGGGTTAATGCTTTACCCTTGTTAAAATGTCCCTTCATGGGGCTGGAGATTTAGCTCAGTGGTATAAGCCCCTGCCTAGTAAGCTTGAGGTTGTGAGTTTGATCCACAGTACAAAAAAAATGTCCCTTTGTATACCAGATTTATTATTTAATTTGAATAATAGTCATGTGAGGCAGTTTTATCTTCATTTTTCAACAGAATAGAGTTAACTTGCTCAAGAGCCTTGAGTCAGCAGTGGAAGGAGACACAATGCCACCTCAGCCTGGCTGTTGAATCCATGTCCTTCGGCACTCTGCTCTGTCATAGTCATACTTGGCTCTTGCCACCATTTGGTTTTCTATCTTGTTGCCACAGGAGTCCTTCTTACAGCGCCCGCCATTTACAACTTATCAGCTGCAACATTTCCTCTTAGGCTGTAGCCAACCATGACACTGGTTCCTAGGGTTTGATGAAAGGGAAACTTCTCTGGTCAGATATAGTTGAGGAAGTAGCTCTGCCCTGCAGATACTCATTTTGAGGCTTCTGGGGGATTTTTATTCTCTAACATTATGTTGCAAAACATTTCATGGGTTGATTAGCATGTGTACACTATATATATGTATATATATTTGTGTACTTATGGCCTGGGTTAGTTTACGACCACTGTGGCAAAATCAGCTTAGAGGAGAAAAGATTTATTTTAGCTCAGTTAGCTTCAGTCCATGAGTCGGGTAGTTCCATTGTTTTTGGGTCTGTCAAAGCAGAAACATCATGGGCAGAAAGATGTGGCAGAGGAAAACTGCTAACCTCAAGACACCCAATACGGAGAGAGAGACAGGAAGGGGCCAGGGTCCCAATATACTCATGAAGGATAAGGTCTCTCTGACTTACTTCCTCCAACTAAGTCCCATTGTAATAGGCAAGGCAAAAGGCATTTTAATTAATTAATTAATTACCTTTTAAGTCAAGGTCTCACTACATAGTTCAGGTTGGCCTTGAACTCGCTTATGTAGCCCAGACTGGCCTCAGACTCATAGAGATCCTCCTGCGTCAGCCTTCTAAGTGCTGTGATTACAGGTGTGTGTCACTACACCTGGCTAAAAAGGAATTTTAAAGGTCTGAGTTTCTTCATTTAGAGACAAACTTCCTTAGGTGAGGTGGTGTAATTGTTATCCTCTCTTCTCCTCTTCTCAGCCCAGGAGAGTGGGCTTTTGGCCAATTTCCTTTTGATTTCACAGGGAAGAGAGGGAGCAGAAAAGGACCTGGAAGGGTGAAAAATGCTTGGAGTTGTCTGTTGTCTCACCGCATTCCCTTTCCTCTCTCTTTCTTACCATAGAAGACTTTCATACACCTGAACACAATGAGATGGTGATCTGTGATGATATGAGGCCTCCATGTCCTTGGAGCTAGATTGGAATAAAGCCCTTTTCCTTTCACCAAAATTAATGGCTTTGATTTGTTTGGGGAGAACTTCTGACCTGAGCAGGTAGGAACACTACTAGTGAAATTTTCACTGCAATCAGCTATGGACTAAGCCTTTGGCTCATGAGACTTTGTGGCATATTTCAGATCCAAATCACAACTTGTATATACTTAAAACTTTTAAGCCAGGAGTGGAGGCATATGCCTGTCATCCTGGCACTTAGGAGGGTGAGGAATGAGGATCTCTACAAGTTTGAGGCCAGCTTGGGCTACATCATGAATTCAAGACCAGTCTGATCCATATAGCAAGACCCAATCTCAAAAAACAAAACAAGACAAAACAAAACAAACCATTTTTTCTAATTCTAATCTAATTCTACTAATAATAAGCCCAGAGCATATACACAGGAAAATGCTGCTGCATAATCAAAAGCCAAAGAATGTAATAAAAGAAGTGGCACATTGCCAAGATATATGAATGACAAGTTAATGCTTGAAAAGATAACATCATCAGCCACTAGAGAAACAAAAATTAAAACTATAATGAGATACTGTGGTCTACTTATTGGAATGACCAAAACTGTAAAGATTTTCGCCAAGTGTTGACAAGGATATGGAGGAACTGAAACTCACATGTACTGATAGTGGGAAAGTAATATCATACAATGACTTTATAGAGGCTTGACAGTTACTTTAAAAAGTTGTTAAACATATGCCATCCACTCCTAGCTGTACATCCAAGAGAAATGAAAGCATATGCCCATACAAAACTTGCACGTCAAAGTTTATCACAGCCTAATTTGTAATAGTCAAAACCAGATAATGACTCAAATATTAGACAAAAGGTCATCAAAGGAACAAATTCTTTATGTTCATTCAGAAATGTTACCAAGCAATAAAAAGAAGTAAACTACCAGTATGTGCAACATAAATATCAAAGTAAGTATGGTGAGTGACAAAAAACTCAGATATAAAAGAGTACATATGGAATAAATCTTTTGATGTAAGATTTTAGAAATTGCACATTACAATGCAGCAGACAAGTGGCTCCTCTGGGGACAGGGAAGGCAGAGAAGAGTGGGTAAAAGGAATTACCAAAGGAAGAGGAAATCTTCAAAAGGGATGAACTTGCTAATTTACCTGGCTTGTGGTAGTAGTTTCATAGCAAAACTTATCAAATTACACACTTTAAAAATATGAAGTTTAACGCAGGTCAGTTTCACTTTGCTCATTGGAGACTTTGTATTCTGGGCTTGGCTGATGCAAGCACCCCTCAGGATGAATAGCTACCATGTATTTCTCTGCTAAGACCCTTGTTCTCCATGTTTTTCCTGGCTGGTATAGGCTGTCAGCAGGTTAAAGCCCTAACCCTCATCTCCAGGGAGGTGAACAGTATCAGGTCCTGACCTAGATCCCCAGTCTCCCAAATGAGTGCATGGTGAAGGCTTAAATAAATGAGACAAGTAGTATGATTTTTAGGGCTCCAGGAGGGTCAAAACCCTTCAGCTGAGTTCAAGACTCTGAGGGATAAGACAAAGATTTCTCTGGACTGCCCATTTTTATTAGGTCCAAACAAAGATCGGGGAAACTGAGGAAAGTGTGGGCAATAAGCAGGACCTTAGGAATCACCTCAAAGACTTCTCAAAGTAATTAATTATGTCAATTTAGGAGAATTGTCTCATCTCCATGATGACATTTGTGGTAGGAGGGAGGCTGCAGGAGTGAGATGCCTGCAGCTGCAGTCTCTATCTACTTGATTGATGTCTGAGCCAACAGTCTGCAGCTGTGGCCTTATCTTGCCCTTTGAGGCATCTCTGGCATCACAGGCCACTACAGGCCTCAGCCAGGAGCAGTGATTCATAGAGGTTCACTTACTATGAATCGGCTCCTGTTGTCAGGCAAGGGGCCTAGGCCTAGAACAGATTCACAGATAAACGTAAAAAACCAATTAGGCTTAAATCCGGCTCAGAGCTGCTTTGTAGTGATCTCCAACAGAACAGCATCTGAGAACAAAATCTTCGTACACAAGGACGCTTTGGGAATACAGTGTTCCAGCTGAGACTTCTCACTCTTTGAGTGTTAAGTGAACACTTTCCTAATGTTAAGTCTTTAGCTGAACAGCCATCCTGAAGCTGTAGGGCCAAGGTCCTGACTTCATAACAACTGCATGAAATTGCTTGAGTTATTTCCTTCCAAACTCCCCACTCTCAAATCTCTCCTTTTAGCCTCTGTTGTGGCTTGTCTTTTTAAAACTAGAATATAGGAATACAGAAATGAGTTTTGTTATGTTAAAGTTCTGATCAGTTCAGTTTTGTTTAGTCAGAAGTTTCAGATAATTGGAGAAGTTCCCTGTGTTGAATGGCAGCAGAGGAAGTAGACTCTCTGATGTGTGCAAATTCATGAAGCTGAGTAAGTTTCCCAAGAAAGACCAAAACAATGCAACCATAAGAGCTGGCTGATGAGCTCACATTACAATGAAAACAATGTTTGTGTCATGTTTTGACAAGGGAGTCTCTAGTCTCTCCTACAAAAATCGACAGACAGATGATCAATGCCCCAAAGTTGAATAATTTTTAATGGTTCTGGACTTTTCCTACCCATAAAATGAAAGAGAATTCACAATTCAATGTCAGTAAACAGGTCAAAGCTCTCTGAATGTTGTATTCATACCTGTAATACAAAGATATTGTCACCTAGCTTATACCAGTGCTGTGAGAATTAAATAAAATGATGTAAGGAAAATGATCAACATGAGCACTGATGTTTAATATATAGAAGTTTATGCTCAAGGAGGAAAAAATAATTCAGATAGGGAAAAGGAAAAAAGGAAGAGAAAAGAAAAAATATATAAATTTGTGTATATACACTTAAGATTACTAAAATGATTGTACTACTAATTCTATTAGTTCTCAAAACAAAACAGTTAACATCTGTAGATTAGATCAATTTTGCATGACCGTATCTCATAATTTGAGCAAGACTTTTGAAAATAACTAAGCAAAACAATAAAATTAGTTATGTTCCTACCACCTTATTTTGAAAGCCTACATTGTTATTGTTCTGGGCTCTTTGTTATAGTTATTTGTCTGACTCTAGCTTCTTATTTTTCTTATACTGTGTTTTGCTTTGATTTGTTTTTCCCTCTAATACAGAAAGCATGGATGTACATGTACAGGCTTATATATGCCTAGAACTTCACCTAAAGAGTTTATAAGAATTGGTTTTAGTATGTGTGTTGATATGAACAGTTACATTGAAGAAAACAAGACATTATGGTAGCCATTGCTGATTTTCTATTATTTTGTTTTGAAGCCTAATAATGCTTTTATTCTTGGTTTTGATTGGTTTTAGTCTGTTTTCAATTATTTGATTTCAATATGTGTGAAGGTATGGACAGCTATTTTGAAGAAGAGACATTATGGTAGCCATTGTTGATTTCCTATTGTCTGTTTTTGAAGACTTGTAAGGCTCTCATTCTTTTGTTTTGATTGCTTTTATACTATTTTATTTTGTATTAACTTATTGTGTGTGAAGGTACAGACAACTATTTCAAAGAAAACAAGAGACATTATGGTAGCCACTGTTGATTTCCTGTTGTCTTGTTTTGAAGTCCTGTGTTATTTGCATTGTTTTGCTATGATCTGTTTTGTTTTGCTTTGTTTTGTTTTATTCTCTTTAAAATAAAAAATAGTATATAGCAGTTTCATAAGGTGCTAAAATGAGATTCTTTTTTGTCTCTGATCAACTGAAGCTCCCAAAAGGACTAGAATCAAATAGTAAGTGACAAGTACCCCCACATCAAAACAATGCAGAATTTGCAAAGAGATAGCCAAAAGTCATTCTCCCACCCTTAGCTTTTCTCTCATTTGGAAGACATATAAAGGCTGAAGAACTTGAGCAAGAAGCAGGACATTAAGGGCAGATTGTTGGGAAAAGCAATGTCTGTACAGTGGTATTTTCCAGTCTCCTCCATGGGGGTGGGTGTGAAGGTTTCTACCCTTACCTGAAGCAGACTAGGGAGGCTTCTAAGAAGACTCAGACCTTCATCTGTGTCTGCTGGAGTACATGCAGTGCAGAGGCTGGTAGCAGATGATGGATGAAAATGGCCTAAAGATTGGAGGCTGTGACTGGCAGGTGCTTAGGGAGTTGAGGTAAGGAGAGAAACCTGTATTGGAAATGGCCTGGGCTCCTGCACTGCTGGAAAAGAATGCAGGTGTGAGTGCTTGGCAGTGTGGGCCACGGTTGAGAGGGATGTGAGGCTTTAAAAATCCATCCAAGAGGTTGCCTGAACAGCAAAGATGTGCTCTCAACAAAGGGGTGACTTTGGATCTTTGAGACCAATGGAGAAAATGTAGGCAGCCAGTCACAGGAACACACATGGCCTCCCCCATGGGAAATAACCCTAACATGGCTGGTCTGGGAGTGAAGTGGAATGATGTCTCTGAAATCTCACCAGGACCTCCTCAAGAGGAAGTAAGATGAAAGGAAACTGACACTAGATTAGGTCCTAAGAAAGTGGGATATTTTCTACCCTTTCTTCCCCTTGGCTCCTTTCCACTTCATTTCTAGAAGCACTGAAGGTAGCAGGTGTTGGAGACAGCCAAGCTGCTCTCTTTCAAAATATGAAGCCCCTCGCCTCCATCTTTGCCTGACCTTTACTTCAACCCTTTTCACTGTGACATGCCGAGTAGGTTATATAGAAGCACATATTCCCTTAACTGGCCAGAAGGATGTGATTGGTTCCAGCTTAGACACCGGTGGTCTCACTATTAGCAAGGTAACAGCTCTTGGGTGAGAATAGCCCCTGTGCTCATGGCGGGAAGGGAGGCTTCAGCAAGTGCCTGTGAGATTCCAGTGCTAGGATATGAGATAACAACTCAGCTGAGGCTATGGGACTCAGAAAGAATTTTAAAGGTACCAGCCTCGCATACATTAAGCTATCCATTGCGCTGCTAATTGGAGGGCATTTGTGCCTGGTATAAAATTGCTGTTTCTTCTTAGAGCCATTGCCTACTGTAAGTTTCCTTTCCCTAGCACCCACCTCCCCAGATGATACCAATGAAACTCACAAGCTTTTGGAATTGTGGCCTTTTGTTCCACAGAGAACACTGATCACCCCAAAACTTGTCTTTCAAAAGAAAGACAACTGTCTGTTAAATTGCCAGGTGGAAGACCTGAACTCTCCATGGACATTTCAGTAAGCATGGACAAAGGCAAGGGCAAGAATGAGAGGGCTTTATTATATCAGCATCCCCAGCCGCCCACCCAGCCTTCTCAAACCTAGAAGCCCTGATTTATAAAGACTCAATTTTGAATGAGACTCAGAGTATTACTGAGTTAGAGGATAGTCTTGTGACTGGAGAACTTTTACTTTTATGGGAGAGAAACTGGAGACTTATAAAGATGTCTGTGTGTTCATGAGGGGGTGGGGAAAGGTTTACTTTCAGAAAACTGATTTAAATGTATTGTGGGAAGAAAAAAATGAGATCCTTATCCTGATTGCCTCTGAAGAATCTGGCTTGGCCAACGTAATGGTTATAGTGGCTTTTGCTAGTATAGATTTTACTCAAAAGGCAAATGTGGCAGCCCTGGAGGAGCTCCCCGGCATTTTTCCAGTTCTCGCTCTTATGGGAACATACTAGGACTATGCTTCCCAACCCTTTCAGTTTGAGTGTTGTCCTGTGACCAAATCAGTGCTTAGCATTTCACTGGTGCTATAGGACCCTCTGGAACTCTCTTTTCTCTACTAATGACTAGATTTACCCTGGAAGCCCCAAGTAGTACCTCACAGTGTAGCCACTGAACACTTAAATGTGGTTAGTCTAAACTAGGATGTTGTGTAAATGTGATCAACACACCAGATTTCAAAGACTCAGTTTAAAAATGCATATGAAATGCCTTATCAATGATTTTATGTTTGTTACTTACTGAAAAGATAATATTTTAAACATAGTAGTTCACATGAAAGGTATTAAATTTACCTTAACTGATTCTTTTGATTGTTTAAAATATGGCTATGAAAAAATTAGAATTATGCATGCAGCTGTAATTATTGACTTGCTGTATGTTTTTATTGGACAACATGATTTCTGATGATCATTTCTCTCTCCAGTTGGCTAGTTCTTTAACTGCAGATATCAATACATAGAGCAAATCCCACAGAGCCAACTGTGGATGAAAAAAGTGAGAAATCAGTACCTTCAGTTTTATGCCATTGTGGTTCAGGGTTGTTTGTTACTGCATGACTAGTAGCTAACCAGATTCATTCAGCTTGGAGGATGAAAGGCCACAGAAGAGAGGTTATTATCCTATTATTTTAGTTTCTGAAATCTTTATGAACATCTATTTTTTTTTCTCCTTTAGACTCCTCATCTCTATGTACAACAACCAGAAATGTAAGAATCTTTTAGGATTTTCTTTTCCTTCTTATTGAGCACTAATTTAGTTGTAGTTCAGAAGAATGGTATATCTGATGTCATTGTGTGAATACTTCCTTAACCATCAATATCTTAATACGCAAGAAAGATAACTTTCTGGTATCTTACATGTGGCCTACAACTGAAGCAACCTAAAGTCAAGAGACTCGTTCTCCACTTTTTCATTTGCTTCCTGTCACACTGAGTGACTTGGTTGAGTAGATAGCACATACTTTCTATACTTCCCTTCCATTGTCTTGATGGCTTTTGAAAGTTGTAAGGTGCTGGAATCCCTGCAGCAAATGTTAACTCCAACTAAGGAGATTCCAAGCCAAAATTTTTCCATCTTAATATTAGATTTGAATTTGTTCATGTTTCTTTGAGGACTTTGTCTTGATTCTTAAGCCTATGGTGTTTTAATAGGGTAATAAATCACATTTGAAGATACGAGGGATGGAAGTGCATGGCTTCCACCTTGTGGGTTCAGGAACTTGGTACAGTTACTTCAACAGTTTCACTGATTGTATTTAGAAAATCTCTGGTGGACAGTTGTAAATGGGATTGGCTGGGCTGGAGTTTCTGGTTTCATTTAAAGCTCAGCAATAAGCAATGGTAATAGATTCATCCACCAGCTGTGTGAATTTGGTTCATTTGCTTGCTCTCTGGAGTCTTTCCATGATATATTCACATTGTGACTCCACAAGATAATCCTGGCCACAATGTGGAGGCTGTCTGAAGCTGCCAATTCCTGTGGGAAAAACAGCAGTCATTCCTGTTGTTGTGATTCAAGTGAGAGATGACAAGGTCACAGTAGTGAAACTGAAGTACATAGGAATTAAGCACCACTGGCTCCACTAATACTTATAAAAGGTCTCTCATATGTCAGAAATCATGTAAAATGAAAGATAATTGTGTATTACTCTCTGCCCTTGAGGACATCTCCTTCTTGGGGAGTGGAATTGTCCTGAGTCAAAGATTTCAAAACTTTAGGTTTCCTGTGCTATGTGTGGATACAAATTCCCTACAATGAATGTGATCATTATATATATCTAAAATGTACCACTAAAATTAATTTTAAAAAGCAGAAAATGTCATAGGAGTGCTGATATTGGAGCAAATTCCTGAACGATGAATAGGACTTACCAGGTAAAGAGAGTGAGAGACAGATCTGAAAGTCACTTAGGAGGAAGAGTAACTAAGACAATAAAATGATTTCTAAATTTATGACTTAGGGACTTGGAAGATGGTCACTTTATTGATGAATAAGCAATATAAAAAGAATGAGTCAGTTAGTGGAAAGGATGATAAATTTGTATAAGGAAAGGTTGACTTTAAATTTTCAGTTTGGAATCTAGATGTGAATGCCTCATAGGAGTTAGAGACCGATAGGACCTGAGCAAAGGCCAAAGGCTAACATGAGTGTTAAGTTTGGGAATCATGAATGTGTCTGTGAATGCTGGGAGACACAAGAATGGATGGGAATCCCAGGGCAACAGGAAAAACCCACGTGTTCACTCAGTCATACATTCATTACTGACAGTTCACCCTGTGGTGAGTGAAAGACATGAGAACAGCCTGGTACAGAGTGTACTCTAATGACAAGTAAGAATGTAGATTCTTCTACAAGACATTTGATTACTCAGGAAAAGAGATAAATAGGTGAAAACTAGATGAGATAAAAAAGAGAATTTATTAAGGATGAGAGAGACTTTGTGGAGTTGAAAATATAGTTGGATTTCATCTACATTTTATCTACAAAAACATTTTTTATCAATGAGAAAAGTAACTTATGAACTTCAATTGATTATACATAGCTGTTAATACTGTGAAAGTTTACAGAATTTCTTCATATTTATTAATGTAATCATTCAATTCTCCTATCCCTTATATAATTCTTCTGTTCTACTTATAACTTAGAAAATTGTGCTTCAAAGGAATCTATACTAATTTAAACTTCTCTTGAATGATATGTTACACAGGTGCAGAAAACTCAAGATCTGACCAACCATGTGCTCTGGGTTTCACATATTCTTATGAAAATTAATGCTAGTGTACCGTATCGATGATTGCTGTGATGGCATTATACTTCCATTCCAAGAAAATAAAAGGAAGAAAGTGGAGCTGGGTATGGTGGTGCATGCTTATAATCCTAGTTATTCAGGAGGCCTGAGATGGGAGGACCCAAACTTTGAGGTCAGCTTGGGCAACTTAGTGAGATCTTGTCTCAAAAGGGCTTAAGATGTAGCTCAGTGGTAGAGGACTTGCCTAGCATGCATGAGGTTCTGGGCATCAGCCCCAGGACGTAAAAAATTAAAAAAGGTTAGAAAGTAGTGTTGCTGGTATTGAAAAAGTCTAGAAAACTGACTTGAGGTTCTATTTGTGGTGAAGGAATAACTGAATGGCAATGGGAGCCATTAAAGGGCTAGCTGAAGACAGCTGGCTCAAGATAGGGGGAAATCAGCCGAGGAACTATTGCTGATTATCTGTAGGGGAGTGAATAAGCACAACAGTAGTAGAAATATGGATAAACAGAGCCATCTCTCAGGAGGAATCTATAAGTCTAATAAGATGGTTAGTGTTAAAAAGTACTCTTGAATCTTTGAAAACAGACCAACTCCTTAACAGAAAAAGAAAAGTCATAGAGTGTAGGTGTTTGGAACATGAATTTGAAGAGAAAGAGAGGGAGAGAGGGAGAGAGAGAGACAGAGAGAGAGAGAATGAGAATGAAGAATATTCTTGGCTCATGAACAAAGAGGTCAGACTGAAGTCCTAGGAGATGTGTTCATCAAATGGAATATGTAGCTGGATATGGTTATCTATGCACTCCTGTAATCTCAGCCACTTGGAAGACTGAAGCAGGAGTATCACAATTTTGAACCCAGCCAGGGCAATTTAGCAAGACTCTATCTCAAATAAATAAATAAATAAATAATAAAAAAATCAATAAAAAGAACTGAAGATGTGGGTCAGTCCTCCCTTGATTTGATTGCCAGTATCACAAAAATAATAAAATAAAATAAAAAATAAAAAGTAGAATTAGAACCGAGCTATCTTTCAGGATAAATAGGAGGACACACGGATGAAGAGACAGCAAGAAAGTTGGCAGAGTTGTAGTCTGCTAATGAAGAGTCTCAGAAATCTAGGGAGAAGAGTGATTCTACCAGAAAAGGGAAGTGGTCACAGTGTTGAATATAGAGGTTAAGGGGGCGGAGACCTTAAAAACTGTGGTTAGGTTTCATCATCTAAGTGCCATGGTGACCTTCAAGGCAGCAGTTTCAGAAGAATAGTGAGGTGAAGACACGGAACAGAGGAAAGGGAGGGTGGTGAAAAACGGGCAGCCATGGACATAGACGATTCATTTCTGAAGTTTGATGTGGTGAGTTATAGAGAATTGGGTTGTTGCTTCCAGGTATTTTAAAATTATTCATTTGTTTCTTCATTTAATAGGCCCATCCTTATTAGACCCCACAGGTATTTTAGAGATTGAAAAGAAGGGGACAGAACTTGTGATAAAGGTGCCCTGACATCTCTCTAAAGTAAGAGATGAGGTCATTTGCTGAGGATAATTTGGATGGGAGACATTGTTTGGAGTTTGAGAAAGGAGGCTTGGAACAGATATTGTAGGAACCCAGTAGAGTAGAAAGTATCAATATGCATGTAGTGTAGAGTGGTAAGAAAAGTCCTTGACCTCTGCATTGTTAGATTTTCGTTACTAATGAAATACTTGAGGTAGGATACTTTGGAGGGAAAGATTATTATTTAATTCACAGTTGTGGAGATTTGGGGACATGCTGTCAGTATCAGCTTGGTTCTGGTGAGAGCCTCATGACAGATTACCACAGGCAAAGTTGGTTGGAGGGAAGGAGGGAATGAGGAAGGAGGCAAGAAAGGTATTCAGGGGTGAGGCTCAGGCTTTTTAAACAACTGGCTCTCTCAGAAATTCAGGGGCTCCACAAAATCCCAAGTGACTTCTCTTTTAAAGGTTTTCCATCTCCTGCTACTGCAGTGGTGACCAATCTTCTAGCACTTGAACCTCTGGGGACCTTCTCCAAACCATAACAACTCATTCAGAAGTTCTTAGTGATTTGAATGCAAGAATAAAGAACTCGGTGGAAAGGATCAGGGTGTCCAGGTTGGCATGGAGTCTCCAGTATTAGGTTGATTTGATGGATCAGGTTAAGGATATCCAGAGAATGGGTCTGGAGGATCCAGAAAAGTGGTGGTGAGGGATTAATTTCCCAATTCAGGCAGAATTCTGGGTGTGCCTGCTGCAGCATAAAGATGGGAAAGTGGGCAAGATGCAGTGATGGATGCCTGTCATCCTGGGTACTCAAGATGCTGAGGGTGGAGGATCACATGTTTGAGGTCAGTTTGGTCAACTTAGCAAGAACCTATCTCAGAAGAAAAACAAAAGTGAGTCAAGGGTATAGCTCAGTGTTAGAGTGCTTACCTAGAATGTCCAAGAAAGTATGAGTTCAATCTTCAACGCTGAAAAAAAAGTAGAAATGCTAAATATGTCTTCCACAAACAAACAGCAGCAACAATCCTGAAGGACTATCAGAAATGCAGAAGCTGAGATGCCAGTGTAAATCTCAGTCAAAGTGTACCTTTTTAATAGGTCACCAGGTGACTTTGTATGCATATAAAATTTGTAACAGGCTGCTGCAGGAAATAAGGTTTTCAAAGGTTAAATACTTTTTGAAATAGCTGCATATTTCTGCTGAATATTAGTTCTTGTAAATTTATTTTATATTTTAACGTATCTTTATTTTTCTGATTTTAAAATAGAATGTACACTTGTTTTAGAGGTGGAAAATAAAGACACATGAAAAAGACGTTCTTAAGAGTCTGTTACAAAACTAGAAGAAGCAGAATAAAGACTGAGAGTCTCCAAGAAATTTAGTCTGTTTCAGGGAGTTATAGCTGAGAGGCAGGTTAACAGCAGAGTAACTTTTTCTTGTAGCCAATAACTTTTGTTGGCCTCTGATTTTAATCAGCAGCATGGGCATTTGAATAATAGTGACATAGTGGGAATGAAACTCCCGACCTACTATGTCCGTGAGTTTGTATTCTCTAAAAACAAAGAATGAATTTTAGGAACAACGGAGGTTAAGAGTAGAATATATTTATTGGGAGAAAGAAAGCTTCCATCTGAGAGACAGAAGGGGTCCCAAGTGGGTTGCCAAGGATTGTCTTTTCCAGGGACTTTTATAGAGCAAAATCATGGGGCGAGAAGGGTTCAAGGTGCGGAAAACTGGGAACTCACAAGGCAGATGGGCATAAGGTGGGACATAACTTAAGTTAGCCAATAAGATTAATAGTTCAGGTAAAATTGATTAAATTGCGGACAAATGGGGAAGTGAGTTGCATAGAATGTGGGGGCATTCTTAGAGAGCAGTGACTCTTTCCTAGGGGGTTGGAATGTGTCTCCAGTCTTCCTCAGAGTGATAGGGAACTATTTAGAATATCAGTCCTTATGTTGTGGATGTATTTGTTTGATCCTTTGTCTTAAGGCCTGGCCCACAACAGGATATGTCTGTCTCCCCTGCAATTGCAAGGTATCTGGGCTTCTGCCCTGGCTCCTTCGAGGACCTAGCCCTGTTTCACTGCCTATAATATTTCTAACTAACTTAGCCTGCAATAACAGTACTTAGGGTTAATGTAAGGATGGCATTAAAAATCAAGTAAATAATTTAGGACAGTTCCTGGCATGTGTTAAAAAGTTATTATTATATATGAAGGCCATGTTAAGGCGAAGAAGCAGTAAACAAAACAAACTTTTAACACAGTGTAACAGCTGCCCCAGCTTGTACCCTTTGCACCACCTCAGGTACAGACTCTGTCTTGAAGGTACTCGCCAGCTGTGACAATTCAGGAGACCTGTGGAGGCCAGATACCCCTGACTTCAAGCTGCCACCCAGGAAATAAAGCCAATGTCTCCACCAATGGGAGCAAGACAGAGACTTCGGTGTGAATAATTAAAAGGAAAAGGGCAAGGGCTTAGGTCCTGGAATGCAATTCAAGCTTCTCCTTGGGCCTCTTAAACATTTTCTTGCTGTTATATCTTTTATCTTTACCACACATGTTCATATACCAATATGGTTCTCTTGCAGCAACACAGTTGCAAATAGAAACCATAAAAATCAGGAAACAAATGTATGCACTCCCATCAACTGCCTGGGGATAGAGGTTAAGTGATTTAGAAATCTTCCACTTTCTGATTGAAACATATCTACAAGTTTAAATGAATGCTGAGGCGATACTATGATGAGTGTTGAGCACAGTGATGGATAAGGTTACATGAGAGCTTAATGTATCACATGGCACGAGGTAGAGGTCTTACCTATTTTCCAATGCATTTAGTAGATAAATCCTTTTAGAAAGTATCTCTAACTAAAGATTCTGCTAAATTCTAGCAATACCACACTGTATCTATGTGTGAGAAAATCACAAAGAACCCTGGTTCGGCTTCTTTAATATTTGTCTTCCCTATGGGAATGAACAGGGTATTGAAATAACAGTTTCAACAGATAAATTTGTTTGCAAGGACAAGGATGGTACAATTCATGTGAGCACAGTTTTAAACACATGCTTGCAATTCTTCTGTAGCAAAATATTCACTGTTAATATTCTTTGAGGAGTGATACATGAATGAGTTTCCTAAAATATAATGAAATGACAACCATTTATAAACTATGTGACCTGAATCAAGAATTGTGTTAAGTACTTTTCCAGGATGTTTTATTTCAAACTCACCTTAACCTTCTCTGATAGATCCTTTTATTATCATCATTTTACAGATGAGAACACTGAGGCTCAAAGGGTGTCAGAATCTAGGCCAATGCTCCATAACTAGGGTAGCAGAAATGAAATTCTGCTACCTAGATTCTGTACCGTTAGTCAATGTTATTTTTTTAATACTCAAACTCTTCATGAGTACAGTATAAAAATCTATTGCTTCATTTACTATCCACTGTAGCAGGAATTCTCTGGTCTTCCTGAGGCTACCTTTTCCTTTTAGTATCTAAATAAAGTGACATAAATTCTGCACAACTTTCTATGAGAAATCTAGTGACCCCATCAATTTTCCCCCAAAGTTCTCAAAGATAGAGAAGACTTAATTCTTTTATCTCTTCTTAATATTGTAACTTTCTAGATAAAACCTCACCCTACCTGTACACTAACTCTTTCTCCATTTCCCTAAACATCGTTCCTATGAAGTCAGAAAGATGTCATCTGGCTTCTTTGGAAAGCAGATGCTGAGACAGAATGAGAAGTGGAAGGCAACATAAAACAGGAAGGAAGCAGAAATGGGACTTCAGACTGCCATCCAAACCTGACATCAGAATAGGTCTTAGAAAATAGTGAAAAAGGCAGTCCTCCCCACAGACAGAGATGTGAACAATACACTTGGTTATTTCCTTTGCATGGAAGGAAAAGTAGCCAAAGGCAATGATACAGATATGCATTTATGAACAGTAGTGAGTGACCTGTCCAGTCACTCAGGGACCTGTAAAGAAAAACACTGAGGGATCAGAGATGAAAGAGTCTAGAGGTAAGGGATCAGGATCAACATATGGCAGTGGGCATGAAGTGTGAAGATGAATGTATCATATGCTAATATCTGCAAAAGCTTTCACCATAAAATTACTTGTCCACTTGATATGACATGTGTCTTTCTTGCCTACAGTCTCTACAGAACTGTACAGTAGGCACATGAATGGAGTGGTCCCAGTGGCAGAGATGGGGGATATGCACAGTGCCAGCAGCATCCACTCTCACTTTCCAAGGATGATCTAGCTACTGCCATTTTGGAATGTCCAACTTGTTAGCAATGAAGACAGCAAAGAAGACCAGTGCTGAGCCAGTATGTGCTTCAAAATGACCAACCAGTCATTTGGCAATTCCACTATATTCCATTCTAAAAAGCTCAATGATTTATTCTCATAGGAATAGACACTGATTACAGGTACAAATTTCCTTTTCCTCTCCATTGAGCCATCCATAAGCATCATTATCCATGGGTTTAGGGAATGCTTGACGTACAGATAGGGGGTGCCACATAATATGGCATCCAACTAAACATATTCCATGTAGATCCCATGGCTATAGGTCTCTTTCTTACTACTTTCTTACTCTCCTTGTGTTTGTTTCTCCTTGAGCCGCTCCATTAATTACCAAGTTCTTTATATATGTTGAAGCCATTTTTATTTCTCCATCTTCATACTTCTGGGTTTAGGTCTAAATTCCATCATTTTTTATCTGGATTATTTCTTTTTTTATTTAAAGAGGAACAAAAACAAAACGGGTAGAAATATTACAGAATTAAAAAAAGATAAACAGTAAGAAATCACTAGTTGATAAATTACATATTGTCATTTTAGAAGTAGTTGTTCAACTTACAAAATTAAAGCATACAAAGTGGACATTAAAGCAGTGAAACTGCAAGCAGATCTATTCAATAATCCAACAAGAACTTAGAAATATGGTCATCAATCCTACACACTTAAATATATATGCAATTATATCTTTTATAGCACTTCCTATTTCCTCTCTTTTTTTCAATAGCAATTACACATTTTTAAAATTTTATTTAAAGAGAAAAAAAGCAAAACAGAAAAAAGGGTAGCAACAATACAGAATTCTAAAAGAAAAAAAGAAAAAAACCACTAAGAAATCACTAGTTGATAAATTACATATTTTCATCTTGAATGTAGTTGTTCAAGTTACAAAATTAAAGGATACATAGTACACATTCAAACAGTGAGACTGCAAACAGCTCTGCTCAAAGATCCAACAAAGATTCAGCAATATGGTCATCTATTTTACACACTCAAACTTACATGCTGTTATATCCCTTAGAGCACTTTCTTTTCCTTTCTTTTTTACAATAGCAATTACACATTTTGGGTTTTATTACCCTTATAGTTCTTATTAGTTTTTACACGAGACATACAATGTTATATTTATAAATATGATTCTTACTTATTTCACTAATGAGGATAGTCTCAAGTTGTCTCCATTTATCTATGAAGGCCTCAAGATCATCCTTTTTATATGTGAGTAATATTCCATTGTATAAAAATACCACATCTTTTTCATCCACTCTGCAGTTGATGGGCATCTTGTTTGTTTCCAAGATTTAGCCATTACAAATTGTGCTGCTATGAACATGGGTGCATATATATCACTGTGATATGAACTTTTCAGTTCTTCGGGGAAAATACCCAGGAGGGGAATAGCTGGATTGAATGGAGCTTCCAATCCTAGTTTTCTAAGAATTCTTCATATGGATTTCCATAGTGGTTGCACCAGTCTACATTCCCACCAACAGTGGAGCAGTGTTCCTTTTTCTCCGCAGCCTTACCAACATTTGTTATCAGTTGATTTCTTGATGGCAGCAATTCTTTCTGGAGTGAGGTGAAATCTCAATGTTGTTTTAATTTGCATTTCTCAAATGACCAGTGATGGTGAACATTTCTTCATGTATTTATTTGCCATTTGTATATTTTGCTCTGAGAACTGTGTGTTCATCTCAGATGCCCATTTTTGGAGAGGGTCTTAGAATTTGGGGGCTTGATGTTTTTCAATTCCTTATATGTTCTGGATATAAGTCCTTTGTCTGAGGGGTTGCTGGCTAAAATTCTTTCCCACTCTGTGGGTTTTCTTTTAACTCTGTTGGTGATTTATTTTGTATGTTTTTTTTTTCTCTCTCTCTCTTTCTCTCTGCATCTGGGATCGAACTCACGACCTCACGGTTACCAAGACGGGTGCTTAGACAGCTAAACTAAACCCCAGAGCAGGTGATTTGTTTTGAAGTGCAGAAACTTTTCAATAATATGAGATCCCAGTTGTTGATTCTTTGAAGTGTTTCCCACGCAGTTTGCGTTTTGTTCATGAACTCTCTGCCTACGCCTATGTCTCCAAGACTTCTACTTACCTTGTCTTCCAGTAGATTTAGTGTTTCTGTTTTAATATTTAGGTTTTTGATCCATTTAGACTTTAGTTTTGTGCATGGTGATAGGAAGGATTTAGTTTCAGTCTTCGGCATGTGAGAGCCAATTTTTCCAACACTATTTATTAGAGACTGTCCTTCTTCCAGTGGACATATTTAGCCCCTTTGTCAAATATCAGGTGGCTGAGTGTTTTTGCAGCTGTGCTTGCATCTTCTAATCTGTTCCCATTGATTTTCAGGTCTATTTCTTTGCCAGTACCAAGCTGATTTTATCACTGTGGCTTTATAGTACTGTTTCAAGTCAGGAATTGAGATACCTCCTGCCTTGCCATTTTTATTGCCTAGAATTGCCTTTGCTATTCTAGGTTTCTTCTGTTTCCAAATGAATTTTAGGAGTGTTTTCTCTAGATCTGTGAGGTATGTCAATGGTATTTTGCTTGGGATTTCATTCAATCTGTACAACAGTTTTGGGAGTATGGCCATTTTCACAGTGTTGGGTCTTCCTAGCCAAGAGCAAGGAATATCCTTCCGTTTTCTAATATCCTCTTCAATCTCCTTTTTCAGCGTAGTATAATTTTCAGCATATAGGTCTTTTACATTTTTAGTTAGGTTGATTCTTAAGTATTTCATTTTTTTAGATGTTATTGTAAAGGGCGATATTTCCATAATTTCTCTCTCAGTGAGTTTTTTGTTTGTGTACAGGAACACTATTGATTTTTGAGCATTGACTTTATATCCAGCTACACTGCTGAACTTGTTTATTACCTCTAGTAGTCTTTTAATGGAGTTTTTTGGGTCTTCTATCTAGAGTATCATGTCATCTGCAAATAGTGACAATTTAACTTCTTCCTTTCCTATCTTTATTCTTTTAATTTCTCTCTCATGTCTGATTGCCCTGGCTAGTGTTTCCAGAAATATATTGAAAAGGAGTGGTGATGGTGGATACCCTTGTCTTGTTCCTGATTTTAAAGTGAAAGCTTTCAGTTTTTTTTTTTTTTTTTATCGGTACTAGGGATCGAACTCACGACTGTGTGCTTGCAAGACAGGCACTTATGCTGCTGAGCTAAATCCCCAGCCCCAAGCTTTCAGTTTTTGTCTGTTTAGTATAATGTTGGCTGTTGATTTGTCATAGATGGCCTTTATAAGGTTGATGTAGACACCGTGTATTCTGAGTTTCTGAAGGTTTTTTTTTTTTTATCATGAAAATGTGTTGGACTTTATTGAAAGCTTTTTCAGCATCTATTGAGGTGACCATGTGGTTTTTGTTTTTGGCTTTGTTGATGTGGTGTATTACATTTATTGATTTGCATATGTTAAACTATCCCTGCATTCCTGAAATGAACCCCACTTGGTCATGATGTGTAATTTTACCGATGATTTGCTGCATTCTATTTGCCAGTACTTTATTGAGAATCTTTGCATCAATGTTCATTAGCGAGATTGGCCTATAGTTCTCCTTTTTGGTTGGGTCTTTCTCTGGTTTTGGCATGAGAGTAATACTTGCCTCTAGGAATGATTTAGGGAGGATTGCTTTCTTCTCAATTTCATTAAAGAGTTTAAGGAGTATTGGCATCAAGTCTTCTCTAAATTTCTTGTAGAATTCAGCTGTGAATCAATCAGGACCTGGGCTTTTCTTTGTTGGTAAGTTTTTAATTTCATTTTCAATTTCAATAGCTGATATTGGGTTGTTCAAAATTGCTATATCTTCTTAGTTGAGCTTTGGTAGTTCATATGTTTCTAGAAATCTGTCCATTTCCTCTGTGTTTTCCACTCTATGTGAATAGAGATTTTCAAAGTAGGTATTCATGATCTTTTGAATTTCCATGGGATCTGTCATAATTTCCTTCTTTTTAGTTCTTATTGCATGAATTTGGGTTTTTTCTTTCTTTTTCTTGATAAGGTTAGGGGTTTGTCAATTTTGTTTATTCTCTCAAAAAAACAGCTTTTTGATTCATTAATTCTTTGTATTGTTTTTTAGTTTCAATTGCACTGATTTCTGCTCTAATCTTTACAATTTCCTCTCTTTTATGAGCTTTTGAGTTTAGCTTGTTTTTCTTTTTCTAGAAGCTTGAGATGGAGCATTAGGTTGTTTATTTGTGCTCATTCTGTTTTCTTGATATGACAATTTATTGCTATATATTTTCCTGTTAAGACTGCTTTGCATCCCACAGATCATAGTATGTTGTTTCTGTATTTTCATTGAATTGTAGGTATTGCTTTATTTCTTCTTTAATTTCATCTGTAGCCCACTGGTTGTTCAAAAGGTTATTTAATTTCCATATATTTATGCAGGTTTTGCAATTTCTTTTGCCATTAATTTCCAATTTCAGTGCTCTATGGTCAGATATTATGCATGGGATGATTTCAATACCTTTGCATTTACTTAAGAATGTTTTATGGGATAATATATGGTCTATTTTGGAGAATGTCCCATGCACTGCTGAAAAGAATGTGTATTCTGATGTGGTTGGGTAGAACACTCTGTAAATATCTACTAAGTCCAATTGCTCATAGGACTCAGTTCTGTTATTTCTTTGCTGACTTTTTGTCTAGTTAATCTATCTCTTTGTGACAATGGGCTGTTAAGATCCCGTTATAATTGTGTTCTTGTGTATTTGGTTTTTCATGTCCATTAGTATCTGTCTTATATAATTGGGTGCTCCTGTGTTTGGTGCATATATATTTATAGTTGTTAGTTCTTCCTCTTGAATTTTTCCACTAACAAGTATGTAGTGAACTTATCTCTTTTAATCATTTGAGGTTTGAAGTTCACATTGTCTGCAAATAGAATAGTTACCCCTTCTTTTTTCTGGGTTCCTGTTGCATGGAATACTGTTTTCCATCCTTTGGCTTTTAATCTATCAGTTTCCTTTTGGGTCATATGTGTTTCTTGTATACAGCATATTGTGGGATCATGTTTCTTGATTCATCCTGTCAATCTATTTCTTTTTATAGGTGAATTGAAGCCATTTACATTTATGGATATCACTGATATGTACTGGCTCGATTTTACCGTGTTATTTTCCAGTTGTTTCTTTCTGCTTTTCCTCTTATTTAATTGCTTATCCTACCTGGTGGTTTCTTTCTGTTGTTCTGGGGATTGTGGTCATTTTTATCTCTGTCTAGTATGCCTTTCAGTACTCTTTCTAGGGTTGGTTTGGTGGATGTGAATTTCTTCAGTTGCTCTTTGTCATGGAGGTATCTTGTTTCTCCATTAAATTTGAATGAAAGTTTTGCTGGGTACATCAGTCTGGGTTGAAGGTTGTTTTCTTTCAGGGCTTGAAATACCTCACTCTAAGCTCTTCTTGACTTGAGGGTTTGTGCTGAAAAGTCTGCTGTGATTCTAATGGGCTTTCCTTGATAGGTGAGTTTTATCTTTTCTCTAATAGCTTTTTGTATTCTGTTTCTATGCTGTATGTCTGAGATCTTAATTATTATGTGTCTGGGTGTGGATTTATGTTGATTGTGACTGTTTGGTGTTCCATATGCCTCACTTATCTGCCTATCAGATTCTTTCCCCATGTTTGGGAAATTTTCTGCTATTCTGTGAATACTTTATGTATGTCATTTGCATTAATTCCTGCATCTTCATTAATGCCCATTAACCTTAAATTGTTACTTTTGGCATCATCATGAAGCTTCTGGATTGTCATTTCATGTTGCTTTGTTATTTTTAAAAGTTCTATCCTTTCCTGATCACTAATTGCAATCCTGTCCTCAAGGTCTGAAATCCTATCCTCAGCTTCATTTAGGTGGTTTTGCATGCTTTCAATAGAATTTTTTGTTTCTTGGATGTCTCTTTGAGTTTGTTTTATGAATTCTGGTTGTTTTCTATATTGTTCATTCAAGGTTTCAATCAGTTTCCCATGCTCCTGTACTTTTTTCTCTATTTCTTCTTTAGCTGAATTCAACAACTCCTTTACTAAGGTTGTTATTTCTATCTTTACATGGGAGAGTATTTCTAATTTGATTTCCTCTATAGCCTCATGGAGTTATTTTTTTTATTTCACTCTCTATCTTTTCAGAGATTCTTGGTGTGTTACTTTTGGGGTCCTCTATTTCAATATCTCCTTGTACTTGCTTCTGGTGGACTAGATGTTTGAGACTGCATTTTGCTTTTTTGTTTTGCCATTTTCACTCTGCCTGGTGTTTTCTGTGTGTAGGACTCTTTTCAGACTCACCAAGGTCTGACAGTTAGTTGGAGGGGGCTTTACTACTGGCCCTATTTACCCACTGTACACCTCTATTTTAGGGGCATACTTACCACACTGACACACTTAATCTGCTGTAGTTCAAGGTTTGCTGCCTGGGAGCGAAGTTCCCAGTTTTTTCCATGCACTGGGATTCTGCCAGAGCGCGCGGTGAGGGCCCGAGGCTGGAATCAGGGTCCTGCTTGCTGCTTGGTGTTCACTGGGTGTGGCCCGGTTAGGCCCCCCCGTCCCTGTGTGTGCCTTGGGGTGGTCTCCAGTGCAGCATGTGGTCTTACCGCCTGGGAGCAGGCTCAAAGTCCCTTTCTGTGCGCTGGGATTCTGCCAGAGCATGCTATCTGGATTATTTCAAGAGCTTGCTCTGAAATTGGCCTCCAACTTATTTTACATACTTATTTTAACTCTAAGCTCCCCTGCATGGGATGAAGGAGGCTGGAAAAGTTAACACTGATTACATTCCTACAGTAGACTCAGCTCATCTCTAATCACTCCCTTGCTTAAACTCTAAAGATCAAATGTTGGTGAACTGTAGGGGCATCCTTGTTATTCAGCTTATTATTTGTCATGAAATTCAGAAGGATACAGGGAAAAACTCATATAACACAAAAACTTTGATTAAAATAGACTTTATATAATAGTACATCCTTCTCAATTATCCCTCCCACTAATTAATATGTGTCTATGATCTCACATGAGTGAATTATTTGGCCAGGGTGTTAGCAATTGTAACTATCTTAGAATACACTGAAGATATATTTCCATAATCTTAAAGAATGTGGGGTTCCAGGAAACAAAAGTATTGTTACAACATCTCAAAGAGTATGAAAGCTATTGGTAAAGACCATGGCAAATAGTGTAAACATCAGCAAGGATAATGTCAACCCTAAATGCTGAAGTTACAGATATTTCTGCAAACATCTTCCTTATGTTCATACTGAAAAAGTAAACTGGAAAGAAGAGTCTCAGACTATAATCATATTATTTTTCCATTACAAAGAATACATTCTGAATTGTCATTTCATTTGTTCTTCATTTTCAAGCTTCAACTGTAAGGCTGTTCTGCCCTTCCCTGGGATAATGTCTCTTCTCTTGAGGGGCATATTGCTGCTTATGCAGCATCATAGCTGTAGGAAGAGGCTTAATGGCTTTTCAAGAAAACTTTTCTATATTTCAGACAATGTCCTTATATATTATCCTATATGCTCTAGAATCTCTGTCTCTCTGAGTTTCTCTCTCTGTATCTCTTTCTGGACAGGATCTTGCTATGTAGTTTAGGCTAGTCTTGAGTTCACTATGTAGCACAGGATGCCTTTCACCCAATGATTCTCATGCCTCAGCCTCCTGAGTGCTGGGATTACATGTATATGCCACCACACTTGGCTCTTCGTTAACTTTTTAAATGAAATCTATGCTTTATGCCTCTAGCTCTGGCTCAGCTGAACATGAAATTCCTTTCTGCTTCCAATATATCCTAGAACTTGCTAATGAAAACCTTAGCTTTTGTCAGTATTATCTCTAAGATGAATGACCTATTTTGGAAGGAAAAGATCAACAGTAAAGTTTTTCCTCTTTTGCTGCTGGGTTCTTTTCTTATTCTGAGAGAGCTAAAGGAATGATAAAAATTGACAGGAATTCAGAGTAAAACTGGCTCATTTAAAATTTTTTTCTTGAATGGATTAATCTTATGATGGGTAAAAGAAATAAACTTCCAAAGATTATATATTGTATGATTCCATTTATATGAGTTTAAGATGAGAAAAATTTATCAATACTTAAAAAGTCCGAAGTGACTGGTTTTGGGGGTTGTGAAATTGTGACACAATAGAAAACATGCATTTGGTCTTCATCCCTAGCTTCTAGTATAGAGTTCCAAAAACCTTTGGACTTTTTGAGCAATAGAAGTAGAAGGAGTGTCCCAAGTCACAATAAGCTTTTTTCAAACTTAACTAAATTTATGCTAATGAAAGGATGGGGACAAGTTACTGGAGGAACCAACCATGTGCTGAGAAGGTTGGAGCCTTCAGCACCCTGCACATCCAAGAGAAGAGGGGGACTGGAGATTACCTTCAGTTACCACTGGCCAATAATTTCATTCTGATAGTGAGCACTTCAGTAAAGACCCCTACATGATGAGGTTTGGAGAGCTTCCTTGTTGGTGGACACAGGGAAGTATTGGGAAGGTGGTGTGCAGAGTGGGTAGAGAAGCTCCCAGCCCCCTTTTCATAGCTTGCCATGAACATCTATCTCTTCATCTGGCTGCTCTTGGGTGATGACTTTATAATAAAATGGCAACTGTAAGGAAAACATTTTCCTGAGTGCTATAAGATATCCTAGTAAATAATCAAATCCAAAAGGGAGGTCAGGGGAACCAGCAGTTTATAGCTGGTAGGGCAGAGTACAGGTCACAATTTGAAACTGTGATGGGTGTCTGAAATGGGGGGCAGCTTTGTGAGACTGGGCCCTTAACTTGTGGGGTCTGGACTGACTCTGGGTAGCTGATACCATGATCGAATTGGAGGATACCAGATAATGTGAGGGAAAGCTTCATGTATGTGTTTGCAGAATGAACAAATATAAACCTTTTTCTTTCCTTTTTAGGCATTGTAATGTGTTAACGTTTTTTGGTGCAATAAAAGAGCAAAATATAAAAGTAAAAGTGGCCTTTATTCTAAGGACGTGGAGAGGAGCTCACAACCTAAGGCAGTCTGGCTTCTCCGACTGGAACATGGGGTATGTGATATATATATAAGCTTTGATTGGGGGTGGTGCTCAGGGTGGGCACTGATGACGCACGAGGAGCTGACTGGAATTTTAAGGAAAAAGGAAGTTGTAATAAGGGAAGGAGGAAGTGACCTCAGGGTAAATATCTCCCATTCGACCTTCCACTGCCATAATGTCCTGTAATTTATTCTAGGGCAAAACTCTTTCATAATGTATGAAGTAGAAAGTTGTAGGAGGGAAACTTACAGGGTGATGGAGTGTTCTGTGACTTGATCTGGCAGTTAGATGCAGTATATTCATGCAATAAATTGTAAGAGACAAATATGACATGCACTTGAGTCTACTTTTGCATCCAATTGCATATTCTTCCTATAAAAATTTTAGTATTAGTTTTCTATTGCTGTTGTAACAAATTACTGCACATACACTGGTTTAAAACAACACAATGTATTATTTTATAGTTTTGGAGGTCATAAACCCAAAATACCTCTTAGGGTATGGGCAAAGCTACATTCCTTGATGGAGTTTTTTGGGGAGGAGACCATTTTCTTGCCTTTTTCAGTTTTTACAGGTGCCCATATTTCTTTGCTAGGAATCCCCCTTTCAATTTTCACAACCAGCAAAAGCCAGGTGACACCATTTTTCTGGTTCTAATTGTTTTGTCTCCTTTTCTCCCATTTGAGAACTCATGATTACAGTGGGCTTGCCTGTATGCCCAGGATAATCTCCTTATTTAAATATGAAAGTAGCTGCACAATAGTGTTTTTCCTGCTGTCTTAAAGTAGAAAGTCTCCCTTTTCTAATTTTAGTTATTCATTCAATGTTTCAAAAGATATTTACTGATTCCTTTGCTCACTAAGGTTGGGAAAACAAAGCAACAGTGAGCCACTAATAGCTTCATTTAACAACAGGGATATGTTCTGACAAATACATCGGAAGTGGTTTTGTCATTAGGTGAATGTCACAGAGAGTACTTACACAAACTAAGACAGTTATGATATCACTAGGCTATATAATCTCATGGGACCACTGTTGTATGCTAATCCATTATTAACCAAAACATTCTTATTTGGAAAGACTGTATAACCCATCAGCAATTGTACTTCCACTCTATTCTTTCCATTGAAGTTAGGTTAGGTTTTTTATTCTCAGGAAGGCAAAAGAATAAAGCACACTGACTTGTAATGCATCTTGTTACCTGTACATTTCACCCACACTTGTGTGAATATCATTATATATTCCTGCATCTGGTCTAGTTATTCTTTCTCTAGACAGATGTTTTGTTAAAGCCTGCTATCTTACCAGAAATTGGAAAATACTTCCACAAATATTTTTCTTCCCATTCTGTTTACCCTTCACTTTATGTGCATTTGCCCATAAAGTTCTTTTGTCAAGTGAGTCAGCAAAGTTACAAATGTCCCCTTATTTGGCTTTGTTTTTTTGTTCCAGTGTCACACTGCAACAAAGATGCCAGAGTTGCTGCTTGGTGCCCTTGTCTCTATGCATATGAAAGGTGCACAAGACAGTAAATTGCTTGTCTTTTCTGCTAATGTGGATGTCTGCATGTGGGCTATAAATGTTAGCTCGTTGAGTGCTTTGTGTACCTTCTCTTATAAATCTTGAGGGATTTTTAAAGCTGAAATAAAGTTGGTAAAAGTCAATAAAAGCTGAAAAGCTCTTTTATTGAAAAGAGCTCTAAAATGAAGCAAAAATTTAAAATGAGGTGTGTGTATAAAATTGGAAAGTAAATATAAAGTTTAAAAAGAATAAAAATTTAAACAGGCATTCATATTGTATAGTCTATTAGTGTGCAAACAAAATTTATGTAACATATGTTGTTTAATTCATCTAAGTAAAATCAAAAACTTAAGAAAGTTGTCACTGGAAGGTATTTAGAAAATAGGAAAAAGGGAAAAAGAGTATTTGAAGACAACATTCTTAGGGTAGCCATTTACATCTTATTAAGTAAAAGCAGAGTTTCTAAAAGTATATCCTTTTATCAAAATTGGGGTTTGTAACCCTCATGCTGGATTAATAATCATACTGTATCTAGTTGCCATGAAAATAGTCTGGCTAGTTGTTTTTTCATTAATTTTATTCATATAATGGATATTCATTCAAGATAAACAGTAATAAACTTCTGTATGGCAGGTACAATTTTAGTTGCTGATCTTGTTTATAGTCTTGCTAAGTACATAAGTTATAATGTGACAGTTATTACATTAAAAAGTGAGATAATAAGAATGAAGCATTGAGGCTTAGTGGTTAGCAGTGTTCTTTTAGTTAGGGTAGTCAGGGAAGTCCTCTTAGATGAAGATGACAGAGCAGAGACATAAAGGAAGAGAGGGAGGCATACAGACATCTGGGAAAAAGCATTCCAGAAGAGAAGACTGGGAATGCACAGACCCTGTGGTGGGAGTATGTGTAAGGAACATCAGAGTGAGTAGGCAAAAGCAAAGTGTGAGAGGGAAATTGGGGAAAATGGCCTGAAGATAAAGATAAAGCTGCTATGGAATTGTGGAGCAATGGGCCGTCAGAGCCATGGTCCCAATCATCATAGTATTTGACTTATTCTCATCACTTGTATTCTTAGTCCCTCTCCCTTCTTTGAAGCGTTTCACTTTACTTCCCTGGTTTTCCCTTTACCTCAATTCTCAGACTCCTTTATTAATTCCATCTCTGAATGATGGAATGACTTGGAGCTCTGCTCTGAGTTTGCAAATGTAATGTGCTCTTTAGCATAAAATGATTTAGTTCCTGTAATGATGGATGTTAAAGCTGAATTTATTATAAAACTCAAACTTTGAGGCAGACCATTTACAAGGCTGTAAAATATACAACTGCCACTGGTATAGTATAGTTTCACCATGTAGCTCAGGCTGGCCTTGAACTCATTATGTATCTCAGGTTAACCTTAACTTGACCATCCTCCTGTCTCAGTCTCCTGAATGTTGGAATTACATTGCTATGACCAATTATAGAAGGGCTTATTACAGGGTCACCAGCAATACTTGGTCCTTAAAATTAAAAAGTGGAAGGGCCGAGGATTTAACTCAGTGGCATAAACACCTTCCTGGCAAATGCAAAGTCATGAGTTCAATTCCTGGTACAAAAAAGAAATTAAAAAGTGAAAAACATATGGATATATCAGTATGAACTAAATATGGTCCCACTGCTTAAATCTCAGTTCAATCCTCTGCTTAATAAATTGCATAATATGGTAGCAGAAATTGAATTAGTTTTGCAAAATGTAAGAGTTTTTTTTTTTTTAAAAAGTTAATATATTATGTTTTATGTCAGATAAAAAATTCCTGAGTTAGATAACTGGCAAGATTGAATCAAAGATCTAGTTTTTGATTGACATTTTAATTTACTGCACTTTAAATATACTCTCCTGCCTGGGCATTCATAGGTGGTTACATAAGCATGTTATATAATCTATTTATTCCTAGGGAAATTGTGTCTTGAGTGTCCACTGGCAAATAATAAGCTGACCTACTTTGCTACATTGAAGTCAGATTCCAAAAAGAGAAATCATAATGTGAAGTACAATTATAAAGCTAAAGATTAAATTTCAAAATGCTGTCTGATTTCTAACTTTGTGAAAATGAGCTTAGACAATTCTTTTCACCATCTACCAATATCGATAGTGTGGAAAAATTGCTACAAGTGGAAGTTACGGTATTGTAATTCCACAGGATCATAAACAAAGAAATAAAGTTCTTTTGGAAGAGCAGAAATTTAAGAATTGGTTGGCCTAAATATAAAAACCACTGTGTATAGATTATATCCATATTTGGAAGTACCCATGTTTGTGATCAGCTGTTTCTATTAAAAATAAAAACAAAGATCCCTTACACAAAAAGGATTTAAGACTAGAATCTGTTGGAAAGTGTAATAAGAAATACTAGTCCTGACAATTACATTTTAGTGAAAAGAAAAAGTGTGAAGTTTTAGTTCCAAATTAAAAGAAGTAACAAGTCAAAAAAGGAAAATGTAATTCAACAGAGCAGTGTTATTGTGCCCTTCTAAGTACATAACTGTCTCCCTCAGCCTTAGGAAGATCAGGAGGATCTGTTGCAGAAAAAATATGAGTGAGAAAGGTTATAGTATATTATTGCCTGTTTTTTGACCCTGAGAGCAAGATAATAGGCTTAAAGCCCAGTCAGTGGTGAGAGAGAGAGAGAGAGAGAGAGAGAGAGAGAGAGACAGAGAGAGAGAGTATTCCTTTTTAGGCCTGAAGACTCAGGCACAAAGTCAATGTAATGGAGCTATTTCTTCTGCCGGGATTGCTATGTAATGGGACTAAAGCACAGAGAGGGGTGCCAGGAAGAGAGCTGGGTGCGAGCCAGAAAAGAATAACTCTAATTTAGATTCCTTGGCTGTTTCATTGAAAGCCAGGGGGTTGGACAGGACACCCAGTGGGAAGTCTTCTAGTCACTGGGGTCATGGGCTCTAAATTGGATTGTGGGATGCCAATCTCTTCCTCTTTTTCTCTTTGCTTCCCAGCCTCCATGAGTTTGAGCAGTTTGAGCCACCATAAATTTCTTGCCATGATGCTTCATTAGGCCCAAAAGCAATGGGGCCAACCGAGGATGGATTGAAAACTATAAAACTGTGGGCCTGAATAACCTTTTCTCTTTTTAAATTGATTTATCTCAGGCATTTGTTATAGTAAGAGAAAGCTAACTTTCTGACTGATTAGTACGAGACTCTTTTCTGATCCCATTAATGAGCCATACCAGATGCCAGCAGAAAGTCAAGAAAACAATCAAGCAACTATGCTTCAACAGAGATAGGGCCAGATACTCTGGTGCTGGGGATACAGTGATTAAAGAATAGATGTAACATGACTTCTGAAAGAAAATGTGAATCTGCTAGCTCCCAGGTAATATTATCGATAGTAGTTTCACAGAATCCAGCAGGAATACAAAGTCCTGAGCATTTTTCTCTAAAGTCTGGTATTTGGGCAGGAGGTATAGCTCACTGCAGAACACTTGCCTAGCATGTTTGAGACCCTGGGTTCAATCCCCAGCACCTAAATAAACAAATAGGAAATTGCAGTAAATCTTTTTTTTTTAAAAAAAACTTATATTTAATAATAATTGGTCAATTATCTAAACATTGAAATGGATTGACTATTAAATATCTTTTCCAGTGCTGAAATCCAGAAGTTGAGGTCTTAGAAGAAATTCTTAATAACATCAGCCAGATAAAGGAGTAATATTTTTTAACACACATTAAAATTGTACAAGAAAACCTATCACAGTATTAAGGATATCATATTTTCAATTTGTATTATATTTTATTTGTAAAATAAAATTTCCAATGTTATACAAATACATATTATGTGTTTATGCCATACTGAAGTTAAAATAAGGCAAATTTGGTTATGCTCTTCATCAGATAATTTTTCTTGTATTCACTCTTCTTCATTCCTGCTACATTGGTGCCTTGGCTCCTGAAGGCATTTGGGATTTGTGCATTTATTCAAAAAATCAAATGACTCTCCTGGAACACTGAAGGGAACATGAAGGGAGTAGAACATAGGGAATTCATATACTAAACTCACATGCTAAAGGAATATTTTAGTAACTTAATGAAAACGGACATAGGTCCAATAAAAATACATAGTGGTAGGTTTGTGAAGAAAGGATTTGGCTTATTGTCTTAGTTACTTTTTACTCATCGCTGAGACAAAATACCTGATGCTCAAAGTTGGGAAAGGAAAGGTTTATTTTTTACAGTTTTTGGAGGTTTTAGTCCGTACTCAGTTGGCTCCAAGGCAGCGTGGCATGGCAGAGCTGCAGTTCATGGTGGCTGCAAACAGCAAGACCAAAACCAGCAAGAGAGAGAGAGACACACACCTTCTTCCTGCCATTACATCACATCCTGGCTCCACCCCTAGGCCAGTGTAGCACTCATATCTCCAATCCCAGGGCTAGACAATGAACCAATCACAAATGCACAATGCAAAGGCATGAGGCTTGGGGGCCATGGACATAAACCATGACACTTATCCTTGGGTTCTTGGGGAGAGGTTAAATATTACATATTTTTTTCCATAAAAGTAAGCCTGAGCGTTACTTTAAGAGCATTCTTTTTTCCTTTTTTTCTCTCTTGATTTCTGCCCTCCCTGCTTCCATTGCTCTCTCCATCCTCCCCTTCCTTGAATAGAGGAATAAGACAGGCATAATGGCATCCCATGGTACTTAGGCACTAAGGAAAGAGGCAAAAACAAATACAGACATAAAGTAAAATAATTGCAGAGTGTAGAAAGCCCTCCCATTGAAGGAAACAGTGAGAAATAATGAGGACCCGGAGGGAATCTGCTTTACATATAGCAGGTAAAGAAAGTCATACTTTCTTTAAGCTGGAAATATTTAAGCTGAGACTGGAGAGTAGGTAACTGGCTTGACCAAATTTTCTCAGGATTTCTTTGATTTTAAAATGAAAAGTTCTGTATCCTTAACATCTTCTTATGCCCTGGCAAACCAGAAAGGTTGGTCATCTTATTTGAAAGATCAGAAAGAGCCAGTGCTGCTCAGAGTAGGGGAGTGAGCATTCAAGAAAGTGACCAGCAAGGAACAAGGCCATGAGGTCCCGGTGCTTGGCACGGTCCAGAAACTGGAGGATCAGTGTGAGGGAGGAGGCTCAAGGGAAAGGGGAAGTGAAAGACACAGGCAGGGACCAGGTCACACAGTGGAGGGTGCAAATAACAGGAACTGAGCTAGGAATGATGTAGAATTAAAGTAATAGATTTGATTAAAAATATAAAATAAGAAAAAACTACAAGAGACGTAAGTTAAAAAATATGTTAAGGTTAAAAATTAAGACTAAATAAAAAAGTTTAAAAAAAATATACACCATAAAGCCAAGAATAAGCAAGGTGAAAAGTAAAAATTCTAGAGCTCCTCCAAATTTAGAAGGGTAAAATCATGACAAAGCTAAAATAAGCAAAAGTGAAAAATAGAGACCAAAAATAGAGAAGTACAAAAGACTACAAGAGTAAGACGCAAATTTTGCTCAAATTTAACTCTAAATCCCTAAACATTTATAGAATGAAGGCCTGGAAAACTAAGCTTCCATTGTTTAAAAAGAAAGCTGTGCACCTACATTGGTTACTAAGAGAAATTTCCGAACTGACATATCAACTGTTAGGCTTTGGGGCTCCTTGTTGAGTTTCCTGAAGAACAGAGGGGGCCTGAATTGCCAGGATCCGAGATCGCTCAGTTCGTCAGGCTGGGGCATCATTACCTACTAGAGTCAATGACATTTCTATTGCTCTATCTCTGTCCCTATTTGAGGCTGAACAAAACAGTGCAATACAGAAAGCATCAGAGGAACAATGTTCTTTGAGTGTGAAAGTGGTGTCAATGCTTCTTGCAACTTTGGTGACAAAAGAGACACACTAAATGCTAACACTGGCAAGGCAGGTAGCAGTCACATAGTCTGAACAGTTTTCTCTTTTTTTAGCCATTTCCCTCCTCTCCCTCTGACCCCTCTTTTCTTCCTCATTTATAAAAGATTTGTTTCCAGCTGGGTGTGGTGGCTCACGCCTGTAATCCCAGCACTTGGGAGGTTGAGGCAGGAGGATCGATGTGAGTTCGAGACCAGCCTGGGCTACAAAGTGAGCCCAAGGCCAGCCTGAATGGCATAGAGAGACCTTGTCTCAAAAAAAAAAAAAAAAATTGTTTCCATTTTTCCTCTTCCCCCCCTCATTTTTCCTCTTTCTTTCTTGAAATATTCCCTTAGCTAAGACAAGATGAAAAAACAAAAACATAAAAAACTCCAAAGAAAAACTACATTCCTATGACTCTGACTTAGAATGCTCAAACATCTTTAAAAACAATAAAGTCATACTTGCATAATTCAATACTTAAAACAGTGGAGCACTGGCATAAGTATAAAATATAGATTAGTGAAACAGCATTAAGAGTCCAGAAATGAACATATGTACAGTACTATTAGTTCATTAATTTTGATAAAGGTATCTGCCTTACTTTTCTTTTGTTGCTGGGACAAAATACCCAAAATTAAGGAAGGAAAGGCTTATTTAGCTCAGTTTGTAGAGGTTTCAGTTCATAACCAGTGGGCTCCAAGGCAGGGTGGCATGGCACTGGGGCAGTACTTCAAGGTGGCAGCCAGCAAAAGCAGCCAGAGCAAAAGGAGTGGAGAACAAGCCTTTTTTCCTTTATACTGTAAGCAGGCTACCCCGCCTCCCCGGGGCGGGCCTAGTACTCATACCTCTGTGCCCGCCTCTTGCACAGGCTGAGGATATTTACAAAGTGAGGACCCTGGCTCCTTGCTGAGTCTCTTAGTTAAATTTCTAAACTTCTCAAGTTGACTATTCTTTTACCATTGAATGGGCTGGATCAAATATAACAGTATCCAGCCCATTCACTGGTAAAAGAATAGTTTTGTGAGTGCGTGTGTATGTGTATGTGTGTGTGTTTTCCCCCAACAAATGATGGTGGGACTACTGAGACTCACATTCAAAACAACAAAATTCCTTATCTTACACGTTACACAGAAATTAAATCAAATGTGAGATGAATATAGTTAATAAGACTATATCTTTTTAAAAGTTAGAATAAAGAATTTTGAAAGTTTTTACCAGAAAGAAATGATGTCCAAGGAAATAAATGTTTAGCCTGATTGAAGTATTCAATAATACAGACATATATTAAAACATATTATCACTTTAATATATACGATTTCCCTTTTATGTACTAGTCAAAATTGTTTAATTTGGAAAAATGAAATGTGATTAGTGTGGCTACAGTGTTGACAGGGCAGGTCACGGGAAATGGGTTATGACTGCTGATCCTCACAACACTGGAGGATCACAGTCATTATTCTACAGATGAAAGCTTGAGGCACAATTTACTCACACAGTTAAAAGGAGGAAGTTGTGGGAATGGAATTCTTCCAAGTGTTGTTGGAGGTTAGATTTTCCACAGTTAGGACTCAACTTCGAGTCACAATTTTTATTTGAGTGATGACTTTTGTTTTGTTTTTTTGAGTCTCACTTTGTCTGTCAGGGTGGACTTGAACTCACTATGTAGTCCAAGCTGGCCTCGAACTTATGGCAATCTTCCTGCCTCAGCCTTCCAAGTGCTGGAATTACAGGTGCATGCTACCACATCTGGTTGACTGATGACTTTTGAATCACAAATACACTGTACTTTAGGCAGGGTCAGGGACGTAGACTTCAAAATGAAGTCAAAAGGAGATAAAATTTTATATCATAGTTGGGCATATATTACATTTCATTTTGAGATGTGGAGTGTGCATCTGTGTGTGTGTGTGTGTGTGTGTGTGTGTGTGTGTAAGGCTGTAACCCAGGAGATAAATTTCAAAAGTTGGATGTGACAGAATTATTTTTAAATGAAATGGAATCTTACATATGAATTTCAAATACTTTGCTCAACAACTCAAGGTCCCTGACATTCTTTTTCCCCAAGTGAGTTTCAGAGGGAAAGGATAAAAAGAGTTTTCCAAGTGTTTTCACCTCTAGTTGAACTCTTTTTATTGTTTTTTTCATATAAGGCACTACAGTTTATTCATAATATTGATAAAAGAGCAAAAAGCTTTAATGTTAGGGTCTAACTCAGAGCTTACACGCATTATAACAATGGGATCCCCTCATCCAGCCCAACTTCACACAACTAAAAGATTAATAGAGACACTGGGCTGAAGAATTGGAGAACAAACTCATGGAATATGAGAAAATACCTATAGGTAAAAACACCTACAAAAAATAGTAATGACTTGAATTTTATTTTATTTTATTGGCAAAAGCTGAATTTAAACCTTAATCGTACTTTTGGAGTTTAAAGTGGAAGCCTATTGGGCAATCTGGCCAGGGCTGGAGTGAGTAGACCAAGAAATCTCACTGAAGTACCTACCATGTTCCCTGATGTCTGAAATTCCTAGAAGTACAGACTGTTTGTCAGATTTGGGTTCAACTCTATACGTTTTCTTTGAGAAACGATTCAGTATACTTTAAGTCCAATGCTCCCACATGGGAAAAGCAGGATTAGTTTCAGTTCTGTCATTCAAATACACTCTGACTTGTGAGATTTTCTATCAGCAAACCTGGCTGGAGTGAGATTTCTCTACTTCCCCTCAAAGTGCTATGTCTGGGGTTTGATAGAAATAAAGCTCCCTCTGCTGGCAGTTGATTAACATTTACCAGATCTCAAGGAACTTGCAGAAAGTGCTTTGGAGCTAGTCCCCGGTTCAGGCTCTCGTTCCTCCCTCCACACGCTGTCTGAGCTTGCTCAAATTACTTTACTTCTATGAGTCTCCATTTACGTATCTTTACAATATTAATTTAAAAAGTGACCTTTTAAAACTTTGATTTGTAAATGGCCACACAAAAGATAATGAAAGTTATTGTCATAAAATTATAGACAGCTAAATTAGATATAAGTTAATATACAGCTAGAGAGGGACTGGGCTCTCAAGTCAGCAGGAAGCATAAAGACATCAGAATTGTGGCTTAAGACACATTTGAAGAAGGCCAGGCCTCAAGATAAAGATGTCAAGGCCAGGCTTATGTGCCTACTTAAGGCAAAAGCACTAACTTGGAATTATACTGTAATTAGTACCACCTGGTTCAGGAAGTTCAGCCAGGCATCAGTCACTGGAGATCCATCCCTCCCCCAAAATGTCTTTGTTCTTTCCATGTACCCTTGCTACATGACCTGCTTCCCCGTTTGTCCGATATTAGATACTTGTAATCCTTTAAGTTGATTGTTGTTTGACTCATGTTATGTTGTGACTTTGCTGCATAAATTATCCTTGATAAAGGGCGTTGGTGGCAACCCACTTCCGGGACCCCTCTTGTCTCTCAGGAGCTATTCTTACTCCCTAATAAACCTTTCCTACTCTTAACCTCATTTGTCCCTGTAATTCTTTCTTTGATTTCAGGGGCCATGAACCTTGGCATATCTAACATCTAGTAAGTTGGGATTTATGTTTTCCCCTGTGTCAATAAGACACACTGAGGAAAGAAAGCTATTCTGTTTATCAAGTTTATCAAGGTTATAAAATATGACATTCAATGTTACTGATTCTCTGGATCTGAGAAAACATATATATATGCATTATGTTAATCTGAGAATCAGTTGTTATGAAGTATAGAATAACAACATAATATTTGTGAAGTTCTTAAAAATTCTCAAGTGTACTCCAGCTGGGTATGGTGTGCACCAGGACTTGGGAGGCTGAGGCTGGAGGACTGCCATGAATTCAAGGCCAGCCTGGGCTATGCAGTTCAAGACTGGCATGAAATACTTAGTGAAAACTTGTCTAAAAAAGAAAAGAAAAGAAGAAAGATCTTAAGTGAGAAATGCATAGCTTAAATTACAGATGCTAAAGAGCCATGTTATAAAATTCTACATTAATTTCCAATGCAACAGAAGTTAGTGGATTTTCCCCTTAAAATGAAAAATATCTGTGTGCATGTGTGTGTGTGTGTGTGTGCGCTATATGTAGGAGAGATAAACAGATACAGTATTATAATGGAGAATATTAGAAGTATTCCCACTAAGATGAGGAAGAAGGCAACAATGTCTGTTATCTCCATTATTAGCTAACATCATACTTAAGGCATTTGTCAGTGTACTTATCATTCAAGGAAAAATACAGAGGCACAAGAACTGGAAAACAAGTAAAACTCTCCATTTTTCAGGTGTATACCTGAAAAATCCAAGAGTCAATGATAACATTATGAACAAAAGAATTCAGTAAGTTAGGAAGTTATAAAATACACAAAATCTGTTGTGCCTGTGTAAATGATAACTCTTAAAAAGATAAAGAGATAACTCATTTACACCACCACCACCAACAAAAATTACTTGGAAACAAAGTTAACAAGAAATATATGAAATTTAGTGAAGACAAATTTAAAACACTCCTGAAGACAAATGGAAATATTTCTCAGTCCTGGAGAACATAATCTGATACCATAAAGATTTGAGGAGAGCTAACTCTATTGAGTGCCAATATATAATAAGTCCTCTATAGTTAAAACAATATATAAATACATGAACAGAAGAGGGTTGAACGTTCAGAAACAGAAACAAAAAAGAAACATATGGTATGAATGAGATGCCATGTCAAGTCACTGGGGAAAACAAACATTAGTAAGTGGTGTCAGGACAACTGCATAGCCATTTGGAAAACATAACTTGAATTCTTAACATACATCATATTTCAGGAACTCAAAAAGAAAAAAATGAGTCACACAAGTAATAGACAAAAACTTATCTATAACATTACTGTGGGGAAAATCTTTTAAATTATACTAATTTACAGTTATACTAATTGTACAGATACAAAAGCAAAAAGCAATACTTTTGACATTAATAAAAAGTTTTGTGGATAATGTGCCATAAGCAAAGTCCAAAAATAAATGACAAGTAATAGAAATATAATTGCAGCATGTTACAGGGAAAGAGCTAACCTCCTTAATTTATAAAACACTCAAAAATAGAGAAAACATAGACTCATGTATGTCAGACATGAACAACACATAATAAATTTATTTATAGCAAGAGAAATGCAAATTAAATGTATAAGAGAAAGTGCACTTACCTAAACATTTGAAAAGATTCATGATAAATCATTGGGAAAAAAAATCAAGTTTACTATTTCTCACTTTCAGATTGGTATGCATTCAGAAGCTTGAAAATACAATTTTTTTTTCTGGGACAAATTGAGGGAACTTTGAATTTGGCTGGACATTAGATGGTATGATTCTTGTATGAAAATTACATTTCTTGGTTGTGATTTTGAAGTTGTGGTTATATAAGCATGTGCAAGCCTTCAGAAGTACACGTCATAGCAATTATCCTCGACATTCTTGAGGACTTTATGGCAGAAGAGACTTCTGTTCTATACTCTATCTGGATCCTGAAAACAAGAAGTCCTATAAGAACACATCCAACCACAGCAGCGTAGAATTGAGCTGTGTTGTAGGGTGTTCAGGCAGAGTGGGCCTATGAAGAGACTGAGTGACTTTACGATGTAACCACTTGGCTCTCATTTTCTGTTCCAGGAACAGTGTGGGGTTAGAAAGGGGATTGAACACGATATTAATAATTAATCTTGCTCACTGAAAGTACTCCCAACATTTCTGCATCAGTTCAGGTTCAGCACATTACTTTTTGGGTTTGGTTTGCTAGACAAAATACAGGGTGTCCAGTTAAATTTAGTTTCAGATTTAAAAAGGAATATATTTTCAGTGTAAGTATATCCCAAACAACATTTAGGACATACCAACGAAATAATTTATTGTTTTCTGTATTTTATTTGCAGTATCTGGCTACCCTATTTGGATTTCTCTCTCTTCTCCCTCCTTTTTCCCTGGCATTTGGGTCCAGCAGCAAGCTTAAATCACAGCAGGGAAGCTACTTTGCAAAGTAGTCTCTTCTCTCATTATACCTTTTGTCATAATCATTTGCAGTCTGTTCTAGAGTCAGAGCTTAGGGTATGGGAATTCTCCTCCAACTGTCTTTGACCCACTTCACATCTCACTGTTACTGCTATTGCCCTCAAGATTCCATAGCATCCTCTGCCTGGCTCCTGATTTAGCCAGTCAATCCCATGGCTTCTGCTGTGGGGGCTCTTATGCCTTAGCTCTCAGTTGTTTCTACTTAAGCGCATGGGAACTTTTTTCAGATCTCCTCAGTATCCCACTAAACTGGGGGGAGACTTGTGGGTTGCCTCTGTCATTTCACCCTCTTTGCAAGTCTGAAATGAATATATTAAAGTTTTGTGCCAGCACATGGCTACAATCCCAGCTTCTTGAGAGGCTAAAACAAGAGGATCCCAAACTCAAGGTCATCTTGCACAAGTTAGCAAGAAGAGGGTGTCTCGAAATTAAGAAGTAAAAAGGCTTGGAGATATAGCTCAGCATTCCCTGCATTCAGTCTTTAGCACTACAAAAACATACAATATAAAAACAAAAACAAGAAAACGCAAAAAACTTTTTGTATTCTGGCCCATTATTCCTAAATCCTTTTCTTTAAAAAGTTCTGGTTTATCTTGTTCATTTTAAGTAATTTTTTGTTGTCCTATGTCTCTGTGCATAAATATCCTTTTTATAGTATTTTAATCTGCTGTGAAACCTATGCATTATCTTAATTTGTAATTGTAATTTTCAGTTTTAGAATTTCCATTTTTCTCTAGTTTCCTGGCAAAAGGTTTCATTTTAATGTAGTTTCTTCATCTTTTGCTCTATTTTGCATGAATTTACTAATCATAGTTATTTTCCAAAAACTCTGCTAACTTAATCCTTGTGACTTTATTTCCATTGTCTGTTTTTTTTCCTTGCTACTTTTTATCATTTAGTCTACCTTTCCGAATGTCTGATAAGTTTTTATGTTGAGTGCTGGCACTATCTATGGAAAACTGTGGAAGCTCTATGTATCATCACGCCTGTGACTTATTTTTAAAACGTTTCAAAAATTAATAATAAAACAAATGCAGAGGCACGTTAACAACTGGCAAATCTAGGTGGATGGTGTTTGGGTTTGAAATTTTTAAAAACAAAAACTTGGGAGAACATTTTTGGCTCTTCCATCTGAGTTATTTTTTCTAAGTTTTTAAGTTAATGTGGGAAGCATTTATTGAGCACTTACTAGGTATTACATCCTTGTTCAGGTGCTGGGAAGTGGCGATGAACTAGGCCATTAGATCATTCTCTTTTATTCATAAAACAGAGATAGAATAAAAACACCCACCTTATCGCATGGTGATTAGAGCAGAGCAGGTACCTAACCAGCAGTGGTCAATGTAACTCATTAGTTCTGTCCACTGTTGATCTAATTTTATAAATTTAATGGCTTTGGCTTTTCAACTTGAAACAAAAATATAAAATCTTTATGTATTGTTTGTAACTCATTTCCTGATGTTACTACTCATCTTATTTTTGCTAATGCTATACAACATTTGAAGTCTTGGGGAAAAGATGTAAAACCAAAGCAAATATTAAATTAAAATGGCTAGGGATAATTTTTAAAAATGAGGTCTAAAATTTACACTCATATAGATAGATTTTTACTGTTAATTATGTCCTGGTCTTAAATTGGTAATAAAGTAAAAGCAAGAAAAGAAAGCCTTGTAAATTTATTTTTAAAATACTAGATCTTAAGCTAATTAAAAATTTTACAATACAGGAAATACCTGAGTATTTTCCTTCCAAATCTTGCTTCTTATAGATACCATGTAATTAAGTTATCAATGACTAAGAGTGCTCGCCCTCTTGTTCTGCTCCGCCCACTGAGCTGTGAGACACTAATGGTTTGGTCTGATAAATGCAGGGTTCATTTTAAGTCCATATCATACAACTTACCATTAAATTCTAACGTGTCCCATTTGGTGTACACTGTGATCACAGTTTATAATTTACTATGCAAAGAATTATTTTAAAGCAGTAGATTAAAAAAAAAGTTTATTCATCTAAGTATTCCTTGCAAAGGTAATACTTAAAATATGACCCAATAATGTAAAGTCATGTGATATTTTTGACATTAAGTTTATTCAAAAAAAGTAACAAAATATTTTTACTTCCTATTTTCTTTGTACACCTTTGGAGAAGACTAGCACAAATATACATTAGCATTAAAATCAATCATCTCACATACCTTAAGAAATATATACTGCATCTCTATAAAATCTTTAAGACTACTATTACTAATTTACTAGTACTATAGCAAATCTGTGACTACAATAATGTAAATTATAAATTACTTACAACAAAGTAAATTTTATACATTCAGAGTAGGATTAAAATAAATAACTACAGAAATAATTTAACATTCTATGGGGCACACACTGTGTGCCAGATCTTAGGCACACAAAAATAAATAAAAAATGGTCCCTGCCATTAAGAAATTTATAGTCTAAAGGAGAAAGTAAAACAAAACAAAACAAAACCCAATTTAACATAGTGTAACAGCTTTGAGAATGGTATGAACAAAGAAATAAGAAATCTCAAGAAGATCATTTAATTCTTAATTCTAGTTAAGAGCTTATCAAGGTGATGCATTTTGGAGAGAAAATTTTCAAGAAAAGAATTAATGGTGAATGAGAGGAAGAATATTGCAAGTATAGCACATAACCTGTGCACAAGCAGTGAAGTGAGGGATATCAGGGAACTGCAGATAGTTCGGTATGGCTGAACCCTAAATTATAGGGCAGGACAGCTGGGAGAGAAAAAGCCAGAGAGGTAGGCTGGGTCACATCATTAAAGGCCATATAGGCTCTTCTAGGGGATTTTGAACTCTACCAGCATGTGGGATAGAGTTCAAGTGAGGGCTGTCATGCTAATTTGGGGGTTTTAGAAAGATGATACTGGAGACTACTGTAAGAAGAAGGAATCAGAGGCAGATCACCGGTTTACATGTTTCTATAGTAATCTCAACTTCAAATAAGAATGAGAATAAGTTAATGAAGAAAGATACACATAGAATAGCATTGGCTCCTTGGGTATTTGGATGATAAAGTAAGAACTGATTGATGACTGGACATAGAAAATGATGGAGACAAGTAAAAATGGTGGCTATCAAGAAACACCAGTTCACTGAGGTACAGACTAGAGGGAGATGAATTAGTTTTATGAGATAACGAGTTTTGATTTTGGTATTTGTGATTTGGCTAACACTCCCACAGACATTGGTTTATGTGTCTCTGAAGCATAATAGGGAGATCTAATCTTGTCTCAGGGACATTGACATCATCAACACCAACAACAGCAGTGATACTGGAAGAGTAGACAGCATCACCTAGGATGTTCAGAACATTAAGAGATAAAAGGGCAGCAGTCTGAACTGTAGTGGACACCAACATGTAATGAATAGACGAAGGTAAGGGAGTCACTGAAGGAAACTAAGAACACTGATTACAGAGGGTAAAGAAAAATCCAAGACAGTCTAGCCTGAAATCTTGGAGGAAAGAGTTACAAGGACTGAGTGTTTACATGTGTCAAACACACTAACAACTAAGACACATTCAATGGATTTAGCAGTTCAGTCACTTGTAACCTAGGTAACAGCAGTTTCAGTTATGTGGGGGATGGCTAGATGATAGCAGGTTGAGAAATAAATGATGGAGTTAGAAGTAAGAAGCTTTTTATGAGGACATAAAATGAAAAGCACTAAAGAATTATTGTATGATATCTCAGAAACTCAGGAACTTATGCAAATACCATACACTTGAAAAATAGGCAAAGGATACACATCAGGCAAGGCTTCTAGTGCAAAGGCTGAAACTCAGTTTGAATTAGTTCAGTATAACAGAGAATGACCAGAACTGTGGTCTTTTAAAGCATTCTTTTGATGGTACTGGAGATTAAACCCAAGGCCAAGGTCTCTGCCCTGAGCTCTATCCCCTCCCCTTTTTTATTTTTTACTTTGAGACAGGGTCTTGCTAAAACACTCAGTCGTCTAGGCTGGGTTTAAACTTGTGATCCTCCTGCCTCAGCCTCTCAGAGTATTGGTCTTGAGTACTCTCTCTGCAGCTGTTTCTCAATACTCTTGGCTCTACATTCTTTTATAGAGGGTCCACTTTTCTCTGTGGAAGCAAACAGTTTCTCTTGCTAATGAGCAAAGGGCCTTTGTATCAGATCCTGGAGGAGAGTGACTTGGCTCATGTTTCCATCCCTAGTCTTAACACAGAGGCTGGGGGAGACAAGATATCATAAATATCATATGGAGAAGAAATAAGGAGAGCAATTCTCCCTCAGGAGGTAATCTCTATTAACAGAGAAAGTATGACAGGGCTGCTCCTTCGAAGCTCTCCTTGGAAGACTTACTGTCTTTCTCCTTACATAAGGTTGTTGCCTCTCCCTAATCCTTTTATATCCTTTCCCTTTTTGTTGGCACCCTAAATTCTAAAGAGAAGTCCCACCTAAATGGTTAAGATGTTAAATGATACATCTTTCTTTAGCTCTGCAGTATCCAGAACGTCTGACGATATAAAACCCTTCCTTAGTCTTTAGTCTTATGATCAATGAACACAAGATACATAAGCTGATGTGCTTTAACTTGTATAAAAGTGATGTATATTTAAAAAGAACTATAGAAGCTAGCCCTAGGAGGCTGAGATCCATTGCAATATTTCAGAGAAGAAATGTGTCTCATACTTTGCATGATGACCACTGCCTTGCCATGAGTACCCTTCCTGCCCTATTCTTCTTTTCTACCTCTATAAAAGATCTTTGTGCTCCTGAGCCCCAGAAGTTAGAGATTTGAAGCCGTAGTCATTCTATCTTCTCAACCCTTGAATAAACCTGATTCCTTCCCACCAGTTCTTATTTCCTAAGAATTATTCTCCAAGTGATGAATAGCTCAGAACTATGCCGGTAACAAATTGTGATAGAAAGGAGGTTGGACAAAGTAAATCGATATCCACCTTAAGTAATACATAACCATATATGTGTACATATGCTGTTATACACATATACTATTCAGAAAAATGCTCTAATCTGTTTGATTTTCCCCATACTTTCAAAATTTCAAACCATATAAGATTAGTAGGAATCTCCTTTTCTAATTACATTTTTATTAAGAAGGCATGTACAGTAGAGAATGCTGTTGGGTCTAGCACTAAGACTTTATAAGTAGTAGAAGGAACTGGGGTAGAAGAAATATGAAGAGATGGATTAGTGGTCTTCAAATATTTAAATGCAACAACAGAGAAATTTTAGAGAAAAGAACCAAGACTAGTATGCAAATTTACAGTGAGGAGGTCTTCAGCTCAATAAGGAAAAATTTCAAACGATCAGAGTAATTCTACAGTACAATAGGACTGTTTGTGACATAACAGAGATCCTGTTACTAAAAGTGCTTGAACTTGGGGTGGCTGATATTAGTGTTCAGTAAGGGAAGTTACTGAATAGCTCTGGAAGCTGGATAGCCTGCTTTCAAGACTTCTTCTAATTTCAAGAAGAGAGAAGATAATAAATCATTATCTGGATTCTTATTTTTCATACTACAGAGCATATTTTAAGAAAATCCCATATAAACTAAAATCTTTTGTAGACAATTTTTGCTATGGTGTTTACCAGGGTTAGAGTGACAATTTGGAAGAGGGAATACTGTATGATCTGCTTTTATGAAAAAGAGGAAACGCGAAATAAAGGTTCCGGGGAAGTTATAAACAGTAACAAAGTCAAGTGTTAAGATTTCTCAAGAATAATTTTTTAATATGCAGATAACGAAAAGGAGCTGAAAATCCATTATTTTGGTTTCTATAAGGAGAACACTAGATGGTGCTATAAGGCTGTCAGAAAGATTTACTAAGGAAGACACTGGCAGTTCTGAAGGTAAATAAGTTTTCTGGAAACTGCCCATGAATTTTTGGCCCCTAAGAATCATCTCAGGTTTGTGGGAAAGTAATAAGAATATTAATTTGATGAACTTTAACCCTAAAGTTGGATTACTTTTAAATCAAACCACAAGTTTAACATTATTTTAAAATAATTTCACTGCTTGACAGTACAGTCTGATTCCATTTAAATGGAAATTTTAGCTATGGAAATGTGAATTTATTATTAATTTAAACAAATTTCTATTCTTTTCATTTAGCTAATACTTCCAAATCTAGTTACATCTATTCTTGATAGATTTTAAAAGATAGTTTCTTCAAGTAGCTTATGAAATTTTAAAAATTATCACTAGCAGAAAACATTAAGCTCTATTGTTTAAATTACTGCAGTATTTTAAACAAATATAGGAAACAATACATTCTGAAATAATTCTATCTATCTATCTATCTATCTATCTATCTATTTTTTTGGTACCAGGGATTGAATTCATAACCCTTGCACTTGCCAGGCAGGTGCTTAAGCCACTGAGCTAAATCCCTAGCCCAGTATATTACTTCTTATAAAATAACATTTTATGATTTTTCACAAGACGGTGGAACCATAAAAATATTTTTTCTAAAGTGCAAAATAAATATAAAGCTTTTCTTTTATATTTTCTGTTTTCCTTTAAGTGTTAAATATTTAAAAAGTAGAGAAAATGGATAGATAAAAATACATGTTTTGTACCCTGAATTATTTTAGTTTTAAACTCTCAGAGTTCCAAGACTTGTTTATGATTTTTTTCACTTATCTTTCCAGTTCTGCTTCAAGAATTTCCCCCCATGTATCTGCATCCATTGGCCACATGATTTTTTCAGGTAGGCTAATGGGAGAACAGATGTTGCTGTATCTGCCACTTAGCCATTCGTATTTCACTTTACTCTTCTGATAATTCCTCAGTAGAATGACCTGAAAGGAGCAAAGCATCATCATTTAAGGGGAATGTGATAGGTGGAAGGTTAGTCTATTTTTTTAAAGCTAGAGAAGCTGACCCACAAGGACTAAGAAGAAGATTATACATGTATATCAATGAAAGTTAATACACATATTATGCACAATATTAATTAATCAATGTGCATACACATACATGTGTATATATAGAGAATAAGCCAAAGAATTGACTGGAATAAGGAATTTACTTGAATAAGGTGGAGTCACAAGAAATGGCTGCTTTCACTTAACAAAGGAACACTTCTGAAGGTAGGATTTGAAAAGTGTAGGATGGATGTAAGAGAGTCTGCACAGTGTTTAGCAGAGAAAGACTAATAACTCAATTTTTACTCATTTCCCAAAGCTGACACTTTCTGTTATTCTGCATATGTAATCCTACCATCTCCAAAGTAAATAAGCTCTGTAGTTCTTCTGCACATCTAATCTGCCCTCCTTCAAGCAGAAGTTAAGAGTTACTTCAAAACTCCTAACGTGACATTGTCAAAAACACTGTGAACTGCAAAGATTAAACTTACCCTCCAGGAATACCCATTCTCTAGGTCGTCATCTATTTCTCTTTGGCACACAGCTCTGACAGTCAAGCAGTGAGGCTTCCATAAGGAGTCACTGTTTCTTATTGTGTAATTCCAGCTCCTGCAGGTCACTGAAGCTCTGCACAAACTCTGAATATCTAGCTGACTGAAAATTTTAAAAGTCACTTCTAGAGGCAACAGTTCAACAAAGTTATTTTGACTCTTGTTTTTTTCCTTCTCAGCATCCACAGAGTTCAATTCTATGTCACAAACTCTCAATTTACTGTTCCTCTTGGAATTTTTCTGCATAGCTTGATGTTTTAGTAAATTATCTTCATCTGTAACCTAAAAGGCAAAATTTAAACACATTCACATCAGAAAGTAAATCTTACTCTCAATCATACTTTTTTGGGCATGATTTGTTGTGTTTGTTTGTTGTTTGTTTTCAGACAAGGTCTTACTATGTAGCTCAAAGTGGCCTTATACTGTTTTATGTAGTCCACACTGGCCTCGAACTCAATGGTAATCCTCTTACCTCAGCCTCCTGAGTGCTGGAATTATAGGCATGCACCACCCTGCCTAGCATTGGGCATAATGTGAAGAGTTTCTCAATCTATAAAATAAGACATGCTGCTTCTCTATTCTGTGTTCTTTACAGGGATAATTATAAAACATATAGCCTCAGATGGACAGCTGTGGCTTCTTGGAAAACGGCAGAAAGAAATGAAAGAAGTGTGGCTTGAAGATGAGTGACTGTGAGAATGGCCCATCCATGCATCACTGTGATGAACCCTACTAGATCACAGTAAGGGATTGCAAGATGGCCGACTGACTGATGGCACGATAAGAGAGCCTGTCTGAGAAAAAAAAAATAAAAACAACTCAGACGCTGGAATCTTCATGTCTGGCAACATGGAGAAAGCCAGACAAAAGGAGAGGAATTCTCATGACCCAGAAAGAAACTGAGGAAAAAAAAAAAGAAAAAAAAAAGAAAGAAGAAGAAGAAGCGTGGACAGAGGGCTGGAGCTGGTCAAGCCCCGGGTCGCTGTACCTGCAAGTCTTAGAGTCAGGTGACTCACGATCGAGCTGAGATCCGGCCCTGCCGAGAGTGGGGGTTGGTGAGCTCCAGACCCTCGGCTGGAGGAGGCACTGAGACAGGGAGTGGAAACAGCCAGTCCAGCTGCATGAACTTTGGTGAGTGACAGGAACTGGATTCCCCAGATTGGGAGGACTGGCTGGGCGACATTTTGGAGTTGGGCAGGGCTGGCTTGAATCAAAACCCGAGGCAGCATCTGCTGATGACTCCTAGTCCAAAGCAGATTGGTGGAATCTGCTCGGGCTGGGCCACACCCCTGGTTGAAACCCAATAGCCAGGGATGAGGCTTTTCTGGGCCAGTTGCATCCCCAGGGAACACACAAACTTGTTGAAGCATAAACTGGTTGACTCATGTAGTCGGAGGGGCTGACTCTCAGCGTCTACCTCCCAGATCAGCATCAGACTGGGGAGCGGCACTTCCCTAGCAAGTGCACTGCAGAAAAAACTGTAAGCAATACTAAAGGCCCAGAAACCTCCACCACCCACCTGTCTGAAGGGGGCCGCAAACATGACAAGACAGAGAAAGAGAAAAAGGTTCCCAACTGTGGAACCAGGGAAAGTGAGTCCAGCAGAGGTAAATGCAGAGGAGGTTGAGACCAGCAAACCTGTAATGTCAGAGACAGCCTCATCGGAAATAAAGAAATACCTCCATGACCTCATCGTTGAATTTAAATCTGAAATTCTAACTCAGGTGAAGCAAGATATAAGAAGATTAAAAAAAGAAGTCCTGGGTAATCCTCAAGTAGGCACAAATGAAAGAATAGAGGAACCCAGAGAAAGGAGAGAAGCCTTTGATGAAGAATATAAATAAAACCTAGAATATATTAAACAGATCCAAAGAGAATATCAGGAAATTGAAAACTCCATTGAAAGCTGGCAAAACCTTTTAACAGAAACTAAAGGCAAACTTTCAAAAACTGAAGATAGATTTGCAAAGTATGATCTTGAAAGGAAGGATCTCTTAAAAATAACAAAGAACCAGGAAGCAATGATACAAAGGCTAGAAGATGACAAGAGGATTTATAACCTAAGAATAAAATATGTGAATGAAGATGCAGCAACAAATACAAATGAAATAAAAAGTCTATTCACAGAAATAATTAAGGAAAACTTCCCAAACATAGGTAATGGAAGTGAAGTTCAGATAAATGAGGCATATAGACCTCCAGCCAAAACAGATCTACACCCACACATATAATAATCAGGATCCCAGAAATCCATCACAAGAACAGAATATTAAAAGCGGTCAGAGAAAAGAAACAGATTACCTATAAAGGAAAACTCATCAAAATCACAGCAGACTTCTCAATGCAAACCATCAAATCAAGAAGAGCTTGGAGCAAAATATTCCAAGCCCTGAAAGAAAATAACCTCCAACCCAGAATGATGTACCCTGCAAAACTGTCTCTCAAAATTAATAGAGAGACAAGATATTTCCATGACAAAGAGGAACTTGGGGAATTTGTGACCACCAATCCAACCCTGCAAAGAATACTAAAGGACATTCTAGAGGGAGAGAAGAAAATCACCAGGGTTCCAGGAATAATGGCAGAAAGGCCTCAAAGAAAGGGGCAGGCAGTGGAATGAAGGAGAAAAGTAAACAAACAATGACAGAAAAATAGCATGGCAGAGATAAGACAGAGAATATTGGTTATATCACTGTTTTATCTTGACTGATTTTATTTGAATCTGATATACCTGAGTGTCAAGTCTGAGAATAGGGGCAACTACTCTGAAGATGACAGGATTCAATAGGATAGCCATTCTGGTTTGATTGTTAACTGCCTTTGAAGTCCTATAATGTCTCCAATGTTTAGATTTTATTAATAGTGTAATGCAATGCTAAGTTTATACTATATTTGGCGATATAGACAATTTTATTGAAAATAGCAGGAGACATCATAGTGACTACTGTAGATCACCTAGTTTTGTGTTTTTGTGTGTTCTTTTCATTTTGTGTTTCTCTAGGAATTTGCATTGTTGACTTGTTTTGATTTGTTCCTCCCTCTAATACAGAAAGGCTAGGTATATGTGTAGAGACTTATACATGTGTAGAACTTCTAAGTGGTTTATGAGAACGGATTATAGTTATTGTAAGGAAAAAAGAGGGAGGAAAAGAAAGTATTCTAAAGTATATAACTGCATGTACATTTGAGTGTGTGGGATTAATAACCATGCTGCTAAAGTTTTAGTTGGATGGATGAACAAAACTCATTGCAGTCTCACTGTTTGGAAGTCCACTTTGTAGGCTTTACTTTTATAACTTGAACAACTACTTCTAAGAGGAAATTATGTAATTATCAACTAGTGATTTCTTACTGGTTACTATTTTTGTTTTTTTGTTTTGTTTTGTTTTTGAGATTTTGCATTGTTTCTACCCTCTTTCTGTTTCAAAATTTTTTCTTTAAATAAAAAAATTTTTTAAAAAAGAAAAAAAACCCAAAAAAACCCATATAGCCTCACATTAAATTGCACATGGAAGTGTTCTTTTTGAACATTGTAAGCAAATGAACTTATTTCTAAATGTTTTGTTTTGTTCCTGAAGAAAATTTTCTAAAATAGGGAAATGATGCCCCAGGTTAGACCCATATTTATTAAGTTTAGTGAATGACTGTGAGAACACATTCAAGTATTTACTGCAAGTACTTCTGCAAATGTACATGGGTAGGTATTAAACTCCTTATCATTAAGTTCTTCACCTGCAATTTGTGACTTAGACATAAACCTGGTGGACTTTTGGTAACAAGAATTGTGTGACTAATTGTACCTAATGGGTAGGTACTCACATTCACACACATACAACCTGAAATGGACAAATGGATGAGATCCCAGTTATAAAGGCACAAAGTCTCAAATATGCAATTCCACTTCCCTTTTAAGATTACTGTTTTAGAAATGGTCCCATATACATAGTTAATCACACGCTAAAGATAACAGTTACTGAGACCATCACACCAGTAACAAATATAAACAATGTAATTTAGTTAAGTGTAACATGTGACTAATGATTTAAAGCCCAGCTAATTTACTCAAGGCACATTGGTGTGGGCTTCTGAACCCGTGAAACCATAGCTGGGTACATCAACCCTAAACTACATTTGTATATAAAGACAGCTTGTATTTACTTAACATCAGTTTGTGGCATTTTGCTCTTCCCTTTAAAATGAGGGGTTTCGATGTAACAAAAGGACTTGAGATACTGCTTTTTTTTTTTTTTTTTTCCAGCTAATAACAGCTCCCTTTTCTACATGTGTGTCTGGACTTGCCAAGATCACAGTGGCGTGCATTCATTAGGTTGGTTATGGTCCAAATTAGTTGTGGTAGTTTTACAGTAATTGTAATGTCTAAGTTTAACAGAGGACTCCTCTTGAGAGTTGAGGAAGAAAGCAAATTGTTAAACACAGCGTAAACCAAGAGCAAGTTTTTGTCACGCCCATTTTCCCCTCTCGCTATCATTACAAACCAAAGCCAAACCAATGTGCTCTTGAATCTCCTAGCATATTACACTTCGGTTAAAGATCTGCTACTTCTCCCAGGATCTCACTAGAGAATAAAATGCTTCCTCATGTCAAAAGAATTCCACAGGAGGTGTATGAAAGCTTTTGATTTTAAGTGGAGATGCAGAGGGTAGGTTCTTAAAATCTCACTAGAAATCCTCCAAGTTCAGTTTCAACCAGATGTCAGGAAAACTGCTCCCTTTCTGCCCCTTTTCCTTTGTGTACCAAGTTTTGCTCAATTCCCTTCCAGTTAGGTGAGAGCTCCTCTCCCTTCCCAGTGTCCCTGGACCGAGGGGTTGGAGGGGCGGGCGCTGCTTGGCCAGACTGGATCCCGGAGTCCCCCACCCTGTCGGGACCCATCGGTAGGACTAGCGACCCCGAGTCCCCTCCAGGCCACCATTCTAGCGTGGTCTGTGTGAGCTGCCGCTATCCTAGTCCCAAGAACTCGAGCAGTGACAAATGAACAAGAACCGCAGGCAGTGTCAACGTGGCTCCAGGCCGCTAAAGGAAAGCGGTACTAGCACCGAGACCGCCCCCTCCCCCGGGCCTAGAGGCCAATGGAGTGCGGGAAGGAAGACCTTCCTACTTACAGCGTCCTTCTGACTTTTCCTCCCTGGATTCAAATTCTCCGGGATTGGAGTCCTTCCCCATAGTCCATTAGGTCCCACCCACTTTGGCCCCGCCCCGTCACTGGAATGGCACAGGCGCAGAGGGGCAGCGCAGTGCTTTCTGGGCTTGGTAGTTTTCTTAAGGCGTTTTAGCTGGCGGAAAAAAGAGAAGTAGGAAGGCCTCAAGGACTACAAGATCCGGCGTCCTATGAAGCCGGTGGGCGGTGAGAAAGATTGAAGTGGGGAGAAGCCGAGTTTTCAAACCGAAATTGCGAGGCTGTCGGAGGGGGAATCCCCAAGAGCGTCACTGTTTTAGGTGGAGGGCGGGTCCTCGAAAACTGCACTGGGGCCCCAAATCCGGGCAGGACCGCTGTCACCGGAGCTGAGTTTGGCTCCCCACCTCCCCTTGTTTCCTTGGGGCCTGGGCATGCCCTGCGCGTTTGTGGAAGGCGGAAACGACTGCAGGGGCCCTCTTCTCTAGAAGGAGCCTAATTTCGCCTGCCATGTCGGTGGGCTTCGAGCTGCAACCGCAGGACGGCGGTCCCCGGGTGGCCCTGGCGCCGGGGGAGACGGTGATCGGCCGCGGGCCCTTGCTGGGAGTAAGTGTGGAAGGGGACTCGTTGGACATGGCAATCCTGCAAGGTCCTAGTTGGGTCCGAGGTCCTTCTTTCGAGCTTGGATCAGTTTCCCACCAGCTGGTCCTGCCTGTCTGGATTTTAGAAGTTTGGGGCAGCACGTTTTACAGTCAATTTTAGTCAACTCACAAACATTTCTTTATGTTGTGTTTAAAACCCACTGACTACAGTCATCATTATCTCTTTAACCAGGGGTTGTTTGTATGACTCATCAACGAAGCATGATTACTCAATTTTACAATGTAAAGTATAAACAACCAAAAACCTATTCACTTCTTGGGGCATATAGTTATTCCAAGGGTTAAGAATATTGTGTCTGGGCCTGTAAAGCCTAAAATGTTAACAGTAGCACCCGGCTCGGGCTTGTTTCAGCAAAAAGTTTGTCCACCCATGATCTTGTCTCCCCTAGGCTAGTTTGTTGTTAAGCTTTGGGTTTTTTTGAAGGATCAGATAGGCCTTACTTGTATTATAATGTCATTTTTAGTAGTATCAGTAGCTAATCCTTAAAGTAGATTGGGTACTGTTGCAGTCGCTGGCCTAAGGACACTTTTTATATATCAACTAATTCGCTTTTCCTAAAACCCCACGAACTAGATGCTTTTATTATCATCATTGTTCAGACAAGAAAATTGAACCATAAATCGGTTAAAGCTTTTGGGCGCATATTGCCATAAAACCGTATATTCTCTGTCCTTTTTGGGAGGATTAGGAGTTAGAAAATTTGCAAATTGCTTTTGGAATTCTACAGATCTCTTCCTTAGTACATCTGTCTGTGTACGTGTGCGTTTCCCCTAACATACAACATTTCTCATTTAATGCCCACTTTGTACAGAACATTTTGCAGATCCAAGCACTGTGGAGCTTGAAAAGATGAATGGGGTCCCTATTCTGTAGGAGTTTTCTCTCAGACTGTTTATATAGATCTATGGTAGTTGATACCCGTCAGTAAAGAGCATTGATTATTTTTCTGGTTAACTTTCAGTGTCTGAATGGAATCATTGGTTTTAGCTTTGCACTCTTTTGGGAGCAGGAAAAGGAGTAGTGGTTTACCGTTGTCTTATGGAAGTTGGTCCTAAGGGGGTGTGTGCGTGTGTGTGTGTGTGTGTGTGTGTGTAAATACACACATCTATATGTATTAAGGTTATTGAGGAAGAAATTAATGTTGCTTTTTTTTTTTTCTTCTGGGCAACTCATTATTTAAATGTTTGAATAACATCTTATTACTTTTCTCCCGTTTGCTAGCCGATACAAACATTTGAAGTAGCTCCTGGGATTGTTTTGTTTTTCTTTTTGCTATGGAGGTTAGAAACTCAGTATTTCATCTAGTAATCATATGCCTGTTATTAAAAAGACTTGCTTAACGATGTAGCCCAGACAGGCCTTGAACTCACGTTGATCCTGCCTCAGCCTCCTGAGTGCTGGGATTATAGACGTGCACCACCACAGCTGACTTAGTTATAGGTTATTAACTCATTTATGTAGAAACTAAGGAGCTCAATTGCTGGATAATATCATAAAAAGCATGTTAAATTTTACAAGAAACTGCCAAACTGTCTTTCAAAGTGGCTGTACTAGTTGCATTCCCACTGGCAATGAACAAGAGTTCCTTTTGCTCTACATCGTTTCTTCCGTTTGTATTTGTCAGGGATTTGTATTTTGCCTATTTCAATATATGTGTAATGGACTGTTTTGCATATATACATATATTTCCTAGTTCCGAGTAGAGATTGAAACCCAGTTTTTCGGTAAGATCTGCTTATGTTTTCACTCCCAGTGTTGCCGTTGTAACAATGTATTAATGATGAGGAGGGTGTTCTCACACTTTGTAGAATTCACTTATAAGTAGCATTGCAAGCCAAACAGGTTTTAGTGAGTAGAACTTTTAGTAGCACCAGTTCTGCAGAATTCTGTCAGATTGGCTAATGATTTAACACGCTTGAAGTGGTACCTCAGAAGGTGCTAGATTTTACTTCTTAAAATCAAAGTAATCTATATTTCAACAGAATTATGTATTAAATAGGTGTTTATGAATTAGCCTGATAACTACCATTTAACTGTTATTCTTATGGGAACATATGTTTACAAATTCCAGATTTTTCATATCTAGTATATTAATAACCTTTCAAGGAGAGGTTGTTAGTAAGTTGGAGTCTACATGGTGAGCCTCTGATCATAGCAAGTCTCTTTCTTCAAATTTGCCCTGTCTTAACATCCGAAATTGGATTTTGGTAGATTCTAAGTGCAATAATGTTAAACATCACCTATCAACTAACTTATGCTGTCGAGGAATATGACCAACTTATCAGATGTTGTGGCAACATTTAGTGTTGATTACTGAGCTCTAAGTAAGTGCTGGACCTGATACTGGGCAGCCCCACAGGTAGAAAGGTTTTATAGTTTATAGACTTCTTGTTACTAATTAGTCTGAATTCAATTTCAGTCTTAATTTTGGATTTGTTTTTACTTGCTACACATACAATACACAAAGTATAAGGAAAGAATCTTATACAAATTATACCTAAAATAGATCCCAGGTTTCTTCATTAGGTTTATGCATTTTTCTATAACATTGGCTGAAACTTGATACTATTTTTGGTTTTTATGTATCATAAAAATATAAATTTGTCTTTTTATTTGTCTGTATATAAATTATAAAGTATTGTACATGATAATTTTTATTATCTTATTCTTGGTATGTAATACACAGTAGTTTATACTGAAAAAAAATCTGGCTTATGTTTTCAGGAATAAGGCTAAATAGGAATAATGAATTCATGAAATATACCTGCTTATGATATTCAGAAACATACCTAGGTAGTCATTTTTAGCAAAATTAACTGGTATTGGTTTTCCAGTAATATAGGCAAAAATTAAATGAAAGGTACTGCTATGTTCCATTTACTTCAGGATCCATTAGCTTTTATACTTTTACTCCATTCAGGTTTGTTTCTTACATTTAGAATTTTGAGAATGGTAGTGAAAACAAGTAGGTCAGAGATGTGATTCAGAATAGCTTAGCATTTCTGCTAGTACTGTAAGAAAAATCTTCATTTTGTTTGACTTAAGTAAATGCTAAAAATATATTTGGCACCAAACAAATCACAAATATTTCTTTTATGTTTTCATCAGTTTATCATGTACCATAATGTTCATATCTTAAAAATAGAGAAATACATAATTATGATGGATGAGGCTTTCTATTCAAAAGTAGAAAATCAAAGGCAAGGAATCCATGTAATATCAATAAAAAAGTGATAAAAGGGTAGAAAGCCCTGACCCTATTCAAGAAACAGTATGAAGAATTCAAGTAAAAAGATTTTTATTGCTGTGGTATCTGAAAAAAATCATTATCATTTTAGTTATTGCTACTGAAAGATAGGGGTGATTTAAGCATTATGTTTTAACTTGCATGTTCTTCAGGGTTTCTTTTTAAAACTTGTGTGATATGCCATGCAGTTCTTTTAACATAAAACATTTTTATACTTGAATGCCCAATTTAGTTAGCTTTTCTGTTTTCTGGTATTTTTTTTCTCACAGTTGAGAAAAGAAAAATAATTAATTTGGTATTAATATCTAGTTGCCAATATAACAATTTTCATAGTAATGTGTAGTACTCACAATTTCTTTTGGCTGCAAGTGTCAAAAATGATAAACAATAGTTTAATTCAAATGTTTTAATCAAAAAAATTTTTTTTGGTTTTTGAGACAGGCTCTCACTTTGTAATTCAGGCTGGCCTGGAACTTAATGTATAGCCCAGGCTGACCTTGAACTCACAACAATACTCCTGCCTCAGCCTCTTAAGTGCTAGGGATTACAGGTGTGTGCCATCATTCCTGATCAAACAGTGTTTATTCAACATATTTCTTCTGTGATGAATATGTGTTTATGTATATTTCTCGTGAACACATTTGAAAGTACATTGCATGCATAGTATACTTGTCATGGTTTGTGTTTAGATATCCCTCATGCAGTCAGTAGGTGGGACTTTTTCAGAGGCGGCTAGATCTAAAATGTGTGATGCTGGGATTAAAGGTGTGTGATTACTAAATTATTCCACTAACTTGTTTGGCACCTGCCCTAAACTGAGTAGTCTAGATAGAAGGTGCAGAAAGAAGCTGGCATTGTTGCTTGTGGCCTGTGGCTTTTTGTCTTCTGTCTAGCATAACTGTTTCTCCTCTGCAGTGCCCCTCTGCCAGGCCACTTTGCCTTGGGGCCAGTCAGCTGTGGACTGAAACCTCTAAAAACTGTGAGCCAAATAAACTTTTTCTCCTTTAACTTTGGGTGTTAGATATTTTGCCTCAGCAATGAGGAAAGTAAGAGAGTTTGGTGCTGAGAGTGGAGTAATTGCTGTGACGTACCAGACCATGTGTTTTTTGTTTGTTTGTTTATTTATTTTTAAAGAGGGTAAAATTAAACATAACAAAACAGATCACAAGATAACAATGTAAGAGACACAGATTTCAAAGCAAGACAACTGGAGATCTTCACTGTCTATCATATTGTCTCTTGTTTTCTTCCAAGTAGTTGTCCATATCTTCATATACAATGAATTCATACAAAGCAAAATAGTATAGAACTGATCAGAACAGGATGATGAAGGCATTTTAGGGCTTCAAGATTAGACAATAGGAAGTCAACAATGGCTACCATAATGTCTCTCATTCTCTTCAAAATAGATGTCCATACCTTCATGTATGTTGAAATTAAACAAAACAAAACAGACTAAAATCATTCTGAACAAAGAATAATATTACTGGATTTCACATCATGATGCTACAGAATCAGCACTGGGTACCTTAGTGTCTCTTTTTCTTCAAAGTAGCTGTTCATTTCATCGTGCATTATATTATCTATTCTCATAATCTTTTTAGAAGCTCTACGCATGCATGAGTCTACATGTATACCTATCCTTTCTATATTAGAGGGGAAAACAGAAAAAACCAAGACAAAACAAAACAAATTCCTAGAAAAACATGAAACAAAAGACATATAAACAACAATAGCAAAGAACTCAGACACTGACAGTATAGGCCTTCTAAACAAGGTGGTATGAGCATAACTAGCGTTGTTATTTTATATAACGATCTTCAAAAGTTCCTCAGACCATTATACAATAATATGCATGATTGTTCCAATCCTGTGAGTGTTAACTATTTTGTGCCAAAAACTTATAGAGTTTGTAGCACAATCATCTTAGCTATCCTAAGTGTGTTTATATATTTTTAGCCATTTTTTCTTTTCCCTTCCTTTTTTTCCCCTCATTTCCCCTGAGATATTATTTTTTTCCCCTTTAAGCAGATTTTTATCCTTTCACTGTAATTATTGAGTTTTTTGTATCTTATGTACTCTTACCATTTCTTACACTAGGGAGACCATACGATATTTACACATGTGAGTTTTATTTATTTCACTTATGTGTATGATCTTGAGTTGCATTCATTTACTTATAAATATCTCAATGCGATCATTCTTTATAAGAGAGTAGTACTCCATTGTATAAAAATACCATATCTTTTTTATCCATTCCTCAGTTGATGGGCATTTAGGTTGTTTCTAAGATCTGGCCATTACAAATTGTGCTGCTATAAACATGGGTGCACATATATCACTGTGGTATGATGTTTTCAGTTCTTCTGGAAATATGCCCAGAAGTGGAATAGCTGAGTCAAATGGGACTTCCAAACCCAGCTTTTTGAGGAATCTCCAGACTGACCTCCACAGTGGTTGCATCAGTCAACACTCCTACCAACAGTGCAGAAGAGTTCCTTTTCCCCCCCCACAGCCTCTCCAGCATTTGTTGTTGGTAGTTTTCTTTATCCTGGCTATTATTTCTGGAGTGAGATGAAACCTCCGTATTGTTTTAATTTGCATTTCTCTAATGACCAATGATGTTGAAAATTTTTTCATGTATTTTTTGCCATTTGTATTTCTTCATCTGAGAACTATGTATTCATCTTGGATGCCCATTTTTGGAATGGATCTTTGAATTTTGGGGAGCTGATTTTTTAAAATTCTTTATATATTCTAGACAGAAGTCCTTTGAGAGACTGTTCGCTAAAATTTTTCCCCAATTTGTGGGTTTTCTTTTGGCTATGCTGGAGATTTCTTTCGACATGCAAAAACTCTTTAATAGAACACAATCCCAGTTATTGATTCTGTGAAGTATTTTGTATGCAGTTTGATTCTTGTTCATGAATTCTCTACCTGCTCCTATATCTTCAATATTTCTACCTACTTTGTCTTCCAACAAATTTAGTGTTTTTGTTTTAATATTTAGTTCTTTTATCCATTTAGACTTTAGTTTAGTACATGGTGATAGGCATGGGTTTTAGTTTTTGGCATACGGAGAGCCAGTTTTTCCAGTATCTTTCTTCCAGTGGATGTATTTGGCCCCTTTATCAGAGATAAGGTGGCTGAGTGTGTTTGTAGTTGTATCTTCAAATCTATTCCATTGATCTTTAGGTCTGTTTTTATTCCAGTACCATACTGATTTTATTATAGTAGCTTTGTAGTATAACTTCAAGTCAGAGATTGTGATGCCTCCTGTCTTGCCTTTGTTGCTTAGAATTACCTTTGCTATTCTAGGTCTCTTCTGGTTCCATATGAATTTTAGGAGTGATTTCTCTAGATCTGTGAGGTATGCTAGTGGTATTTTGGTTGGGCTTGCATTAAATCTGTGTAACAATTTTGGGAGAATGGCCATTTTCACAATGTTTATTCTTCCTATCCATGAACAAGGTATGTCTTTCCATTTTCTGAGGTCCTCTTTGATTTCTTTTTTCAGGGTATTATAATATTTCCCTGAATAGATCTTTTGCTTCTTTTGTTAGATTAATTCCTAAGTATTTCATTTTGTTGGATGCTATTGTAAAGGTTGTGACTTCTCTTATTTCTCTCTCAGTGGTTTTGTTGTTAGTATATAGGAATGCTATTGATTTTTGAGTGTTGACTTTGTATGCAGCTACATTATTGAATTTATTTATTATATGTACGAGTCTTTCAATGGAGTTTTGGGGGTCTTCTATGTAGAGTATCATGTCATCTGCAAATAATGATAATTTAACTTCTTCTTTTCCTATCCTTATTCCTTTTATTTCTCTCTTATCTAATTGCTCTGGCTGCTAGTATTTCCAGCACTATATTAAATAGCAGTGGTGACAATGGACATCCTTGTCTTGTTCCTGATTTTAGGGTAAAGGCTTTCAGTTTTTGGTCATTTAATATGATGCTGGCTGTTGGTTTGTCATAGATGGCTTTTATTATATTGAGGTAAAGATAATCTATTCCATTTTTCTGTAAGGTTTTTATCATGAATAAGTGTGGACCTTATAAAAAGCTTTTTTTGCATCTATAGAAATGATTCTTATTTTTGGCTCTGTTGATATGGTGGATTACACTTATTGATTTGCATATGTTGAACCATCTCTGCATTCCTGGGATGAATACCACTTGGTCATAGTGTATAATCTTCTTGAAGATTTGCTGCATTCTGTTTGCCAAAATTTTAGTGAGAATTTTTGCATCTATGTTCATTAGGGAGATTGGCCTGTAGTTCTCTTTTTGTGCTTGGGCCTTTCTCAAGTTTTGGTATTAGAGTAATGTTTGCTTCCAGGAATGAGTTAGGGAGAATTGCTTCCCTTTCAATTCATTGAAGAGTTTGAGGTGTGTCAGCACTAAATCTTCTTTGAATTTCTTGTAGAATTCCACAGTGAATCCATCTGGACCTGGGCTTTTCTTTGTTGGTAGGGATTTAATTACATTTTCAATTTCATTAATTGAAATTGGGTTATTCAGCAGTTTTATATCTTCTTGATCCAGCTTTGGTAATTCATATGTTTCTAGGAATCTGTCAATTTCTTCTTTGCCTATGAAAGTAGAGGTTTTTGAAATAGGTATTGATGATCTTCTGTATTTCCACAGGGTCTGTAGTGATTTCACCTTTTTCATTCCTTATTGCAAAAATTTGAGTTTTTTCTTTCCTCTTTTTTAATAAGGTTGGCAAGAGGCCTGTTAATTTTATTTATTCTTTCAAAGAACCAACTTTTTGATTCATTGATTCTTTGTATTGTTTTCTTAGTCTCTAATGCATTGATTTCTGCTCTGACCTTTATAATTTCCTCCCTTCTTTTGGCTTTGGGCTTAACTTGCTCTTCTTTTTCTAGATGTTTGAGGTGTAGCATCAGGTTGTTTATTTGTGTTCATTCTGTTTTCCTGATGTGGGATCTCAGTGCAATAAATTTTCCTCTGAGGACTGCTTTCATTGCTTCTCACAGGTTCCGGTAAGATGTATTTGTATTTTCCTTTGCTTGTAGATATTTTTAAATTTCTTCTTTAATTCCCTCTGTGACCCACTGATTGTTCAGGAGTGTATTATTCAATTTCCATGTGTTTGTGGGGTTTTTGCAATTTCTTTTGTCATTTCTAGTTTTATGACACTGTGATCTGATAACATGCATGGGATAATTACAATTCTTTTGCATTTACTTAAGCATTTTCTGTTGGCTAATATTTGGTCTATTTTAAAGAATGTTTCATGTGCTGCTGAGAAGAATGTATATTCTGATGTTTTTGGGTGGAACACTCTGTATACATCTGTATACTAAGTCCATTTGTTCACAGGTGTGATTCAGTTTTGTTATTTCTTTGCTGATTTTCTGTCTAGTTGATCTGTCACTTTGTGTCAATGGCGTGTTAAGATCTCCTGTTATAATTGTGTTATTGCTTAGTTGATATTTAATTTCTGTTAATATTTGTTTTGTATAGCTGGGTGCTCCCAAATTTAGCACATATATATTTAAGATTGTTAGCTCTTCCTCTTGAAGTTTTCCCCTAACTAGTAAGCAGTGGCCTTTTTTATTGCTTTGGATCATTCTTGGTTTGAAGTTCACATTGTCTGCAAACAGAATAGCTAGTCCTGCTTTTTTTTGGGGGGATCCTGTTGCATGGAGTATTATTTTCCATCCTTTGACTTTTAGTCTATGAGCTTCCTTTTGGGTTAGATGAGTTTCTTATATGCAGCATATGGTTGGATGTTGTTTCTTGATCCATTCTGCCAGTCTGTTTCTTTTAATTGATGAATTGAGGCCATTTACATTAATGGTTATAGCTGATATATATTGGTTTACTTTTGACATGTTATTTTTCTGCTGTTTTTTTTTTAAACCTTTCCACCCTGTTTAATTATTTGCCTTGTTTAGTGGTTTTTTTCCTATGTCTGTCAAGAATGTCTTTCAGTATTCTTTGCAGGGTTGGTTTGGTGATCATGAAGTTCTTCAGCTGTTCTTTGTCATGGAAGTATCTTATTTCTCCATCCATCATGAAGGACAGTTTTGCAAGGTACATCAGTCTAGGTTGGAAGTCATTTTCCTTTAGGATCTGAAATACTTCACTCCATGCTCTTCTTGACTTCATTGTTTGTGTTGAGAAGTCTACTGTGATTCAGATAGGTTTTCCTTTATAGGTGATCTGTCTCTTCTCTCTAGTAGCTTTTAATATTTTGTTCTTATGTTGCATTTCTGGGATGTTGATTATTATATGTCTAGGTGAAGTTTTATTTTGGTTATGGTTTTCTGGAGTTCTATATGCTCCACTGATCTGGATGTCAGTTTCCCTTCACATGTTTGTGAAATTTTCAGCTATTACTTCTGTAAATAGCCTCTTGATATCATTTGTGTTGTCACCTTCCTTTTCATTTATGCCTATCAGTATTATGTTGTTTTTCTTTGCATCATCTTGAAGTTGTTGACTTGTTATTTACTGTTTCCTCGTTATTTTAAAAAGATCTTTCCTTTCCTGTTCACTAGCTGCAATCATATCTTCAAGGTCTGAAATTCTATCTTCACTTTCATTGCGGTGGTTTTGCCAACTTTTGATGGATTTTTGATTTCTTGTATATCTCTTTGAACCTGCTTCATGCATTTTTTTCTTATATTCTTTATTCAGTTTCGATCTTTTTGCATTGTTCCTCTAATTTTTTTTAACTATTTCTTTTTTAGATGTGTTCAGCATTTCTTTTATTACATTTATCATTTCTTCTTTTACCTGGAGACTATTTCTGATTTGAGTTCTTTTATAACTTCCTGGAGTTGTTTCTTTACTTCAGTTGATATCATTTCAGGCATTTCAGGTATATGGCTTATATTTTCTTCTGTGTCCATGTCTCCTAGGCTTGCTTGGGTTGTGCTGGAAGCTTGAGATTGCATTTTGCTCTCTCATTTTGTAAATTTTCTATACTTCAGGTTTCAAGACATGCTTCAAGGCTTCCCCTGTGCACTGAGAATCACCTGGCCCACTTTTGGCACCCGGGGCAGACAGCAGGCAACAACTAGCCACTTGGAGTTCACTGGGCATGGGTCAGTTAGGTTCACAGGGACTCCCGTATGACCTCCTGTGATTTTAGGTGCCAGGTGTGGTCTTGCCACCTGGGAACAATGTTTCAAAGCTTCTCTGTGTTCTGGGTTTCAACCTGTGCATACTCTAGGCCCAGGACTCAATTTGGCCCCAGCCAGCATCTTGGAGTTTGCTGGGTGTGGCCCAGTTAGGCCCCCTTGGACCTCCAGAGCATCTTTGGGTGATTTCAAACACAGGGTGATTTCAAATCACCACTTGGGAACAAAGTTCCAAGGCTTTCCTGGGTGCTGGCTTTCAACCTGCACATGCTCTGGGCCCAGGACTCATTTCAGGCCTCAGCCACCTGCCTGGAGATTGCTGGGTGCTGTAGACCACGTGTTTTAAGAGTCTTTGGAACTGGCTTTGGAAAGATAAAGAGTTTGGAAAGTTACAAAGATATTGGCTAAACAAGCAACCCTGGAGTGCCTTAGGCTGTACTTGATGGGAGAGTCTGGTCAGAGCTCAGAAGACCAGAATACTGACAGAAATTATGCTGGTGTAGACCAGGCCTGGTACCCTTCCCAAGAGCCAGCTGGTTTGTGGGCTGGGAGACAAGAGGAACCCCAGCCCCCTGGACCCTTCCTGTGTAGGCAATTAGCTGATTCAGAGAAGCATGGCTGGGATAATAGCAACTGAGGTGCAAAAAAACTTAATACTTGTATTGATTGATTGACTTCAGGCCTGGGGCAAGTAGTCTGAGCATCTGTTTAGTGGCTAACAATATGCAATATAGTAACTATGGGGGAATGTCCTCTGTCTTGTTTTTGAAATTCAATATTTTTTCACTGTTTTGTTGTGTTCCATTTTATTGTTTTGTTTTATTCCCTTAAAAAAAAAAGAAACAAAAACAAAAAAACTAGGCTTCAGAGTTTTCTGTTGGGAAGAACTGCATTGGGTGTTAAATTCCAGAATATGTGTGTTATGCCTTGGCAGAAAGTTCATCTGCATTTTGCTCTTATCCAGAGACTTTGCCTGAGATTGAAATTAAGAGCAGTGGACTAATGAATCTTACAGAAGAAATTTTAAGACAGTCTAATGTTGAGGCCATGGCATGGCTGTTGTTGGGGGCTTTTAGCCAATCTGTGTTGAAAATCAAGAGCAACAAGCCCAGCAGAATGATTTAAAATGTTTTGAGTTTGGCCAAAAAGGAAGGTATGGTAAAATCATGGCATGCAAAGATAGAACAGAAAAGAAATTGTTTGCTGAAAAGACTAGCATGAAAAAGCCAAGTATTTCAGAAGAAAACAGAAAAAGATGCCCTAAGGACATCACAACAATCAGCAGGACTCCAGCCTTTGTAGACTCAAATTTATAAAGGTGAAAATTTTGCTTGGAGAAGACAGCCCTCCAGAGTGGTCACGACCTAGAGAATTTGTTAGGATTGGGTTCAGAGTGCTCAGTGATCCAGGCCACTATAGCCAAGAGAGAGGAAAGCCTGGTTACTGCTCCAGCTGATGGCAGACGCTAGTGGCATCCACATGGTACTGGTTTTAGGTGTATGCAGAATGCAAAAGTTGTGGGGTCTGGAAGGCCTCCACCCAGATTTCAAAAGAAGGTTTGGAAGGCCAGGCAGTGTGCCCCTGAGAGGGCAGTGTGTGAAGCTGAAGGGCATGCAGTGAAGACCCCAGAAGTTTTTAGAAACCAGGAATGTGGATCATCTGAGGAAACTGCAAGGAAGGAGCGGAGCTGGCCCAAGAGAGAAGCCTTGGGAGCTACACTGGCAGCATAATAGGATTAGCACCACACAAGCCCTTTGGAGTTCACAGCTTGCCACAGATTGCCAGGGATGCTGGACTTGGAACTACAGGATTTAATGTTTGCTCTTGCTGGATTTTGGATTTGCTTTGTTTCCATTCCTTGCTATCCCCCTGTTTGTAACTTTTGGAATGCACATGTGTGTCTTGTGCCATTGAATGTTGAAATTGTTTAACTTTCTTTTCATTTGTACAGGGACTTGCAGCTGAGTTTGCCTTGAATCTCAGAGGAGACTTTTGACTTGGACTTTTCAGTAATGCTGAAACTGATGGGACTTTGGTAACTCTTAGAGATGGACTTAATGCCTTTTGTGTAAAGGAATGTATATGAGTCTCTATGGGGCAAGGGAAAGAATGTTATGTTTGTGTCTAGATATACCCCCAGAGCCTCATGTAGTCCATAGGTGGGACTTTTTCAGAGGTGACTAAATCTAGAATGTGTGATGCTGAGATGAAAGGCATGTGATAGTTCACTGATTGGTTTGGCACCTGCTCTAAAGTAAGCAGTCTAGACAGAATATAAAAGGGGTAGAAAGAACCTGCTATTGTCAGTTGTGGCTTATGGCTTGGTTTTGCTGTCTTCAGGCTGCCTTGAACTGTTTTTCTTCTGTGATGCCCCTCTGCTTAAGCCACCCTGCCTTGGAGCCAGCATATTATGGACTAAAATCTCTACCAGCTGTGGGCCAAATAAACCTTTCTTCCTTTAACTTTGGGTGTGGGGTATTTTGTCTTGGCAATTAGAAAAGTAACTATGTACTTCATCTCTGAAGTTGTTAATATATATTTCTTAAGATGTATAAGAATGTATCATTTAAGCACATTCCTGCATAACCATATATTGTATTATACTTTAGAAATTTACAACTGTGAAGTAAAATTTAATATTCCTTATTTGGTTTTTTACTGATTTTAAAAGACTATCTTTTTAAAAACATTTTAAAAAAAGAGTTTGAGAACCTTTAATTATTATTCTCTTTCATCTGGAATGGTTCTCTTGCCTTTCATCTTAACATGAATGTTGTTACAAGTCTAGATCAGTTTTTATAATGTCCCTCAGTTTTGATTTGTCTTATTTTTTTGCACATAATTTGATTTAGGGTAAATATTTTTTGGCAAGAATATTATATGGATCATGTAGACTCAGAGCACCACATCAGGATATCAGGTATTTTTTTTTTTTTTTTTTTTTTGCTATCTGGTGATTGATAAATGTGACCACTTGGCTAAGATGATGTCTTAGTGAAGAGTATGTAGTTTGTAGAATGGTAGTCTGAAACTTTGAGATTTTTTTTCCCACAACAGTCTTTCTCCTGAAAGTTAGTATTCACTGGTCCTTACAATTATAATGCTCTATTTTCACATTCTATGGTCTCTTGTACTTTTAGCTGGCATTCTTTTTATAAAGTAAAGCTTTTCTTTTCAGACTGATCTCTTTTTTTTTTAGTTGATATGAAATCTTGGGTTATTTTAGTATTCAATACACTATCCCATTGTTATTATTAATTATTTTATGCCTAAAGTGTTTCAGATTTGGCCACCAAGGGTCTTTTCAGTGTTGTCTCTGTTTTATTGACATGTACCCATCAACTTCTGAGCATTTCTTTTATTTTCTGGCACAACAAATTGTCCTAGGTCCATGTATTTGTCTGCTTTCATGTCACTGAGACAAAATAATTGATACCCACAACTTAAAGGTAGAGAGGTTTAGTTGACTCACAGGTAGAAACAATATAGGGTGACAGCACTGCTGAGGAGAGTTGCTTAATCCACACGGTCAGGAAGCATAGTAAAGAGAGCAGTTGGGGACGAGAATACACCCAGGTCCCACCCCTAGTGCCCACCTCTTCTGACCAGGCCTCAGTGCTAACAGCATATTCGGCCATATTCATCAGTGGATTCATCTACTGGTCCAAATCACCTTCCAAAAGGCTTGCCTCTGAATACAGGAGACTTTGGAGGATGTTTTAGATCCAAACCACAGCAGTCTACATTTCTGGGTCCCAGACCTGGAATTAATTATTTCTCCAAAAAGCTCAGGTTTCTTTGAGTGGGGAATGGTATTTAAGAAGCCAAGATCTGTGGAACTGTATTTATTCTTTTTTCCAAGTGACCTCCTGTCTCCCCAGAGGTGTTGTCTTTTCTTAGCTTGTTATACCCAGTTGCATATATTTTTAGGCCTTGTCTTTTGGATTCTTTTTCAGCTGGACCCCTGAAATGCTGGTCTGAGATGTGTCTTCAGTATTGTCCAGTTGAGTTGAATCTTACTTTTTCTGGAATGATGCATCTGTGTATCTGTGTTTCAGCATCTTTAATTCTCCACCCACTTTCCCCCCCTTTTCCTCCTAGTTGTTGCCTTCTGCTACAGCATAGGATTTGGAGTTTGATCTGCTGAATTGCATGCACCCTAAACTTTTTAGCAATCTATTAATTGTGCTTTAGATGTGGGCCACGAGGATTTTAATTGTATTTGTTGATTTCTTTGACTCCATGGAAGGCTAGGATTTCTTGATTAGGATTTAGGTACCTACGTTTGTTCTATAGAAAAATGAAATGCTTCAATTTCAACCATTTTTATGGCTTTCCAAAATGTAAAATGTCTGACTTTCAATTGAAGGTTTAATTGAAATGTGATGACTTTTTGCAACCAGCAAGTAAACTTGGGTAAGATTTTAGTATACAGTATTTGAAGTGTGCTAAGATATTTATCCCTGTCCTAAAAGGGCTTTAGTCAGTGTGTTCTTTTTGAACCTTGAGATTCTTTGCTTTCTAATTGTCTTTCCTGTTCTACTTGCAGACCAACATCAGCCATTTTCTTTCCATTGTCAGTGCCCTGACAGTGTTCCTAAATCCTATCTTTATTATCTTTTGTGAATAGAGAACTGGGAAATTGAATGACATCTTGTTAGACATGAGTATGACACTAGAATAAACAGGACCAAATAGAAGTTCAAAGGTCCCTTGAAGCTTTATTTAGAGCTGAAATCTTCTTAGTATGTCTATTTGATTATTAAATAGCCATTTCTGCCTTTTTTCTAGTTCTTTATTATGTTCTAGTTTGAACAGTTAAAACTGTGTAATCTTTAAAAATAAAGCATTATATTATGACGTTAAGGGAGGCAGTACAGTGTTAAGAGCAAGGGTGCCTCTGGAATCAGGTATTTAGGTTCAGATTTTGGCTTCACTGCTTAATTGGCTATATATCTGTAAGTTTATAGTTACCTAACCTGTCTGCACTTTCATTTTCTCACCTATAAAATCTATACAGGTTTTGTGAAAACTGAAAGAGATGATACCTGATAAGTACAGAACAGTGCTTTCACTGCGTAAAATAATTTCTGTTACTATTGATACAGTAATAAGGATGTATTGAATGTTCACTCTGCACAAGGAACAGTGTTAAATACAGCAAGTCATCAGATCCTTAGGATAATCCATATTTCATCTCCCCAGATCCCTCTATAGCCTCACCTTGGAATTAAAATGTTTTAGGGATAATTTCTTAAACCTTTAAATTTACCCTCAAGAAAGCATGAATGGTAATTTTGTAGCCTACACACTACTGAGAAGTTTGGTTTAAAAGGAACATAATAACTACATAATGTTAATTTGAGTCTTACAGACACTTCTAGAGATGTGTGGCTTGTAATGAAATTGCAGACTTGTAGAATCATTTGACCACTAGAGGTCACATATGCTTTTGTATTATTTAAAATACCCTTTTTCCCTTGTGATAGTGAAATCTATTTCAAAGAAAAATTGAGATAGGAAAAATCATTATTACTTTCTGTAAAAATATAGTTTTAAAAAAGAAAGAAACCTAAAATGGATTATTACAAGAAACATTATTAAATAGTATGGTTTTATATTTGACAGTTTATTACTCTGTTGGTTAGAAAATCCATTAATATTGTTGAAGTAACAATGAGATCTTGGTACTGGCGTTTGAAACAGAAAATTCTTACTGTGTGCCACTGAATAATTTGTATTTATGATTCCTTTTAAAATATTATGTGTAGATATAGTCATGTATATGTTTTTCCTTATATAAATTATTTTATTAAGAGTGTGTATTTGGAATAAGTTGACTCAAAGAGTGTTCTACTAAGTTGCTTTAATTTTCTGGATTTTTAATTTCTAAATATGTGAAGTTTGAATAAAACCATGGCAGTGTTATGGTAAATATCTACATTTAAGTGCAAGTTCTGTGCAAATGATAAAGTGCTTTTGACAACTGCTTTTGATTTTGGCCTACTAGGGAACACTGGGGAAAATGAAGGAAATCTCTAAAATCTGAAAGTCAGAAGAGTTTATATTTGTTTTCCTGTAATAGCCATTAAGGGTATTCAGAGGTTTATTTAAAATGGGCCATCTTCACGATATATTATTTTAGGAAATATTAGAAAAATTAACTGTGGTTTTGTGGAAAAGTTATGTTACTCATTTTATTATGATTCTTTTTTAATTTTTGTTTTTTGACTTTATTAGTACATGTTTGTAGTACATAATGTTTCCATTCACTATAGGGAGTTGGTACATGTGCATAGAACATTTCCTTTCTCCCTTGCCCCCCTCTACCCCCTTTTTACTTTTCCAGCATCAGATTCATTTATTTATCTTATAAGACCATATAAAGTTAATTATATACAAATCGAAAGCCTGACTAATAGGCTAAGGAAAATATAAAATATGTAACTGTACTAAATCAAGGTACACTTTTAGATTGTTTGTATTAAGTTACAATACTTTTTTCTTTATCTTTTTTCCCTATTATCTGATGATTAAGTGATATTTAAGATAGTTAAGATATGATATTTATGCACATGTGTTTGAGTCACTTCACTTAACATATGGCCTCAAGGGGCATCTGTTTTCCTACAATTGACTCAAGTTTATCCTTTTTTATGGGAGAGTACGTAGCACTCCATTGTTATAAATACCACATTTTTAAAAGTCCTTTCATTCATTGATGGACATGTAAGCTGTTTTCAAGATTTAGCTATTATGAATTACACTGCTATAAAATGGGTATGCATGTATCACTGTGCTATGATGTCTTTAGCTCTTTTGGAAAGACACCTAGAAGGATCAAATGGAATTTCTACTTTTAGTTTTTTGAGAAATCTCCATTGTGATTTCCATAGTGGCTATATCAGTTTACAGTTCCACCAACAATGGAGAAGGGTTCTTTTCTCCTCTCAACCTTGCTAGCATTTGTTATTGGTTGGTTTCTTGATGGTAGCTATTCTATAAATATGAAGCACAAATTATGTGTGATAAAAATATAAATGTTTAAAAATTTTTAAAAATGTATTACAGTAAAAGATATTGCCATTAATGCTACTCAAAATATTGCCCTTTGCTTTGAATATACTTATTCATCAATCTTGCCACTTTCTGAAGCAGTTCTGGAAGTCTTTTCTTGTGTCTTTAGCTCTACTATTGGAACTGCTTCAGTGTCTTGAATCAGTTGAAAACATTAGCCTTTCGTGGACTTTCTGATTTTGAGGAAGAGCCAGAAGTTGCATGCTGCTAGATTTGGTAGGTAAGATAGAAGAGAACACATCATAATGTTTTTATGAGCCTGCGCTTCCACTGGCTAATACTTGCCCAGAGCAATCATTGTACTTTTGCTCACTCGTCATAAAGACATGAAAGAGGGACCAAGCTCAGTGGTTCAGCACCTACCTGACAAGCATGACTGTATTTGATTGTCGACATTCTCCCCTTTCCCCCCAAAAAAAGAGAGCTTCCAGAATTGCTTCAGAAAGTATCATTCTGATGGGACAAGTTTGTTTGAAGTGAGGAGGAATTTTCTTAAATGTTATTAATCACAATGTGCCTTTTACGGTAATAAAATTTAAAATGATATATATTCACCATAGGTTTATATGTCTCGGCTGTGTGTGTGTGTATGATTTTATTCATATATACATGCCTGTCTCTTGAGAGATTTATCATAAGCAATGGGGTTTTAGTGCTTTCCCTTCTGACTTCCTGTTTTCTTAACTACTGTGGATGGCCTAAGAGCTTCACTACAGATCTCCCTGAACTGCCTCTGCCTCACCTCAAAGCCTACAGCCACACTCTTCACGTTTACCAGACTGCCTCTCTTTAAAACATGTGTTGTCTTTTCCTAATAGAAAATGTTATGTAGACTTTTTCTCATGTAAGAGTTGTGTTGATAAAAATTTCCACTGTTTGTCCATCACAAGTGGAACCTCCTGTGTAAGATCCTGGTGCCTGTAGGTCCACACCCTGTTTTAGCTCTGTCATTTACTCTTCCATGACTTTGGCAGGTCTCTTCATATCTGTCTTGTTCCATTGTGGTTTTTTTTTTTTTTTTTTTTTTTTTTTTTTTTTTTTTTTTTTTTTTTTTTTTTTTTTTTTTGGTACAGAGGATTGAGCTCATGACCTTGGGCTTGCAAGGCAGGCACTTAGGCCACTGAGCTAAATCCCAGGCCCTCCACTGTCTTTTAAATGAGGATGATCTTTTCAATATAGAGTTGTTGAATGAATGGTATTTTATGTGTAGCACACTGATTTCAGAAACATTGCTAAGGATTTTGTTTGATTATTTGTTTTGTTTTCTTTTGTTATTTTTTAAGGAGGTGTCTCTTTTTTGAAAAAAATTTTTTTTCCCTTTAGATAACAGACAAAAGAATATCCAGAAGACATGCCATTCTTGAAGTGGTGGATGGTCAGCTTCGAATCAAACCGGTAAATATGTTGTGAATGATCTATTTTAACTTTTTGCCTCTCACTCTTTCAGTACCTGATTATTTTCTAAGATTGTGGAAATAGGGAATTAATGTGAAATTACATCATTCTCACTGCCAGAGGACAATTGGGAGATAAAAAGATCTAAACTGGGCAGAGAAGGTAGCTTAGCAGCAAAGCACTTGCCTGATAAGCGCAAGGTCATGAGTTTGGTTCTTGGTATCAAAAAAAAAAAAGAAAAAAATCTAAACTATTAAACTATGTATTTTCTGAGGGCTAAACTACATTTAAATAGTCAGAATTTTAACAAAACATAACAGCTTATTCATGTATACATTATTTCTGTGTTTATCACTGGAAATTCCAAGTACAGTTCTGTGAGAAAACTCCTAACTATGTAATGTTTTTGTTTTGTTTTGTTTTGTTTTGTTTTGTTTTTAAGGGTGGGATGGGATAGTCACTGAAGCGACAGCTGTATTAAAGACTTATATTTTAACATATTTCTATACCTCATTATGTAAGGTACATATTTCTAAAATTTAGAACTAGTTTAACTTCATGGTTTTACCAAAAATTTTAATTTGAAAGTTTCCATTGAGGTCTAAAATTTTAATTACTTACTTTGTAGTTTTAATACTGATGAGTTGTGGGGACAGTCAATTTCTGAGCATATACTACATGATTATTCCCTTCCATTTGTAGAATCTCTTGTGTAGGAGAATAAACTAAGGTCCACTTATTTTGGAGTAGATACTACATTGTGCGAGTACTGTTATGAAACCTAAATTCATTAATTTATAACATTTTAAAGCCAATTTTAATTTCCATATTTTATATACCACTTCCTGTTGTATCATTAGTTCTTTCTTTGTACACAGGTATTAATTACTTCTTTTTATTATGCAACATTGAAGTGTTCCTAAATTTGAAGAGTATCTTTTTAATTCTAGTAATGGTAAAATTTTGAATAGGGCTGAATTCACTCTGTTTCAACCCTGAACAAAACCAGATTTGTATCTCATTTTCATTTGACATTGTCTTAGTCTTAGAAAGGTGTTTATAGTCAGTTCTCCTTCGGAGCTCTTTTATCTACTGTCAATTATTCATCTCTTGATCCTTTGAAACTATCTTATTCTTATTAAATGAGACTTACCAAATCATAAACTTCTTGAATATAGGCATAATGCCTGTCATGCAGTAGAAGCCTAGTTAATGTTATTAAATGCATGAGAAATGCTACAGTAAGAGCTGTGTGGCATTTCTGGGAGTAGGGACATCATGAATTTTTATAGAAGTATGTTATTTTATTTATTTATTTTTTTATCGGTACCAGGAATTGAACTCACGACTGCATGCTTGCAAGGCAGGTGCTTATGCTGCTGAGCTAAATTCCCCAGCCCCAGAAGTATGTTATTTCCTAGTCCTCAATTTCTAAAACCTTTTTAATGAATTACTGTGTCCTAACATAAAGAAGTTCGTGCTTTCTCTGAAGCACATTCACAGAAAGAATACAGGAATCTCTAAATTCCTGTTGTATTTTTTCTGAAAGAGCACATCCGTTTGTATTTACCTTATTTAAAATAGCAATTGTGGCAGATAATACGCCTGGTCTTTCATGTGAAAGATCCATGACTTAATCCTAACTTCCTGCATGATTTAGATTCGCCCATCAATAACCTGTGTTAACGAAAGGCAAAATTTATAGTAACTTTATTATTTGATAAGTAGATCTTTTAGAAAGTCCTTGGTGATTTGTTTTCTACTTTATTTTTATATCAAAACAGATTATCAGCTGTTATAAAGATTTATAGACTTCTGGAATTGTATTTTTTACATTTAAATTCCACTGGTAATTATATATGCAGATGTCACAGAAAATAAACCAGTAAACCACTAGTACTTTTATTCTACTTATAATAATATCTTGATTAACACCTCAGTATGGGCCTCCCAGAGACCCCCCAAAAAAACTTTGCACATTTAGTTGTGAAAGAATTTATCAACTGAATTGTGAAGAGCCAAATAAATACCAGCTTTTCTTTCCACGCTCTTTTATTTACTACAAAGAAGAAACCATTCTTACAACAACCTCACATAAGCAAGCAGTATAGCAAAAATATTAAAAGCAACATAAATTTCCATCAACAGCATTATTAATAGTATGTTGTGATATATGTGTGTATAATGAAATATACACTAGCAATGAGGTTAATAAATTACAGTAAAAACATAAAAAAGATTAAAATCAGGAACATAATGTTGAATGATAAAGGAAAGCATTAGAGGCATATAATACAATGTAATTTTATATAAAATTAAAAATCCTATACAATAAGCAGTATTTTCAGTGTTAAATGATTAACACTATAGGAAAAGCAAGGAAATGATAAATAAAATTCAAGATAATTACCTGTGAGGGAACTAAGACAAGAGTAGGATAGGGAACTTTTAGGGAATCTCAAAAATAACAGTACTAGACTCAGTGCTAGGAAGTGCTAGGAAGGCCTGCCACTGTGACCACATGAGGCTTTGGGGGAGCATTTAAACAAGCCCCAACACTTCCATAATGGCAGATTACCAAACATTGGAAAATATGAAAAAGTGTACTGATTTTTAATGAAATGTATATATCTAGTAACAGAATCTGAGTGCTGGTTTAGAACATTTAACTAAAATTTGAATGTCATTCCAGGAATTATATTGTATTTACCTTATTTTACTTGAAGGAAAGATGCATCTTAGACTTGAATAGATCCTTTGTTCTATGTTATGTGTGATATCTTGTTTATATTAATATGGTTTCAAGAAAATGCCTATTTCTTTTAAATAAATTAATTTATTCAGTTTACTGAATAATATACTGATTAATTATTCAGTTACTTTTTACAGTTAATCTTCAAAATACAATTTAGAGAGATCTTAAAAGTGATTTTAATTATTAATGGAAGTTTTAAAATCTTAGAAATAATGAGATAGACAAGTGACTAATAATTCACTGACTTTATCTTAATTTGCATTACATATCATTTATTCTCTGCCCCTTATTCAATCACAAAAATTCTTTGATCTCCTAAAGCAAGTTATATATACCATTGTGATAAAATGTTGTGAGGAAATTTTTGTGAAAAAACTTTTTCAAATTATATAAATGAATATACAAAGTATTTTATTCTGATGATCCATTCTGTATACCCTAAAATATGTTTAAATTTTTTTCTGCCTTCCTTCAGCTTGGAAATCCAAACTTACCATCAAATAAAAACACAGTTCTGACAGTGATGTTAAATACAGTTAAGACAATTACTAATCTGTACTTTTAAATTGGATGAATTTCTGCTCTTTTCCCCCCCTCTATATTTCTTCTTTTAAAAATGCCTTAGTTTTCTAGCAGTTCTTGGAAATAGTGCATGAGAAGATGATGTTAGTTTTTTCATATGTTATTTAAACTTAATATTCAGTCTAATAGCAGCAGAGAAAAATGCATTATAAAGGCAAAATGATGATGTTTGGTATAAATGACTATATTACCAGAGGGTAGTTATGTTTTCAGGGTGAATTTACAGCCATCATTGCTTTTATTTCATTTTAATAAAATCTTTCTCATTTTGGTTTTGAATGATGTAGTTGAAATAGTTCCGTTACAACATATGAGCAGCATTTTTTTGCCTTTTGATGTTGATCTTCAAAATGTACATCTTTATACTGCGTTTTTTCTGTTTCACAAAATTCTTGAGTTGTGATGGGTTTTTTTTCCCTATGAATTTATGAATAAACTTGTATATGTATAAAAACCTATAATAGCCTTTCCTCAACTTATTTGGCAAAATAAAAATCTTAAATGTTTTCTAAATTAAAGTGAAAAACACTGAAAATAAACTAACCTCTTTTTTGGGTGTACATCAATCTTTCTTTAATATTTAATGGCAACTCCAAGAGAAAGCTATAGAAAATTGATTTGTATTTTAGTTCCAGTTCTTCCTGGTTAATGCATCCTTTGCATTACTTCTTAAGTTATAGTGTAATCTATTTAAGTTTGCATTTATAATCCCTCGGATATGTTAAAAGGCACACATCAACAATATGATTCTCATATAGGCTGCTTTGGGGGGTTGGGAAGATTTTTAATTATATAATGCATTTTAAAATGTAGGTCTGGTTAAACATCTTTTTCCTTTTATAATTAAATATTTTTATGCAAATTACATACACAGAAATATAGATAGATAAACATGCTTTTATTTGGTTTAATAAGTTGGTATATATTCTGTAAGCTTTTGTCAATTTTGTCCTTATTTAGAAATGTATTGATATACAATATAGTATTATTTTGAAAAGTGTGGTGTTATACATAATATTTTTCTCATACCTATTTTTATGTTTTCTCTTTTTGCTTTTTAGTATTGCTAGATTTCCCCCCCTTTACAACTTTTCTGGACTTAATGTGTAGGCAGCACTTTTATTGGGATATTTGTAGTTTGCTATAGATTTTTTAAAAACTTATTTATTGAGTTACATGTACTTGGGTAAGTTAAAGGATCAAATATTGAACTTCGTTGGAATTTCAGTTTTGCTTTTACTTCTGGGATCTCCTGTACAAACTGTTTAAGGAAAAGGAAAAGATCATTAAGGGACGTTGTTGACTTTTTTTTCTGTGTGGCTAGATTTGCTAAGTTTTATATTTAGTTACATAAACTTTTTTTTGTTTTTTGTTTTTTGTTTTTTTTTGGTACTGGGGATTGGAACTGAGGACCTCACACTTGTCAGGCAGGCGCTATGCCACTGAGCTATATCCCTGGACCAGTTACGTATACTTTAAATATTAAATGCTTTCAGCTGAGGGAAAAATAGTTAAACTGAATGTTCTCTTTGTCTTTGGGTTTGTGATGGCTTTGTGAATAAATGTAGTTTCTTTTCTTTAAGTATTTTCCCTTTTCTACTCTTATAATTTTATGACTGTATTTATTTAATTTCCTACTCAAAGATTAAGACTGAGTCAATATTTAATGTTATTGAGAGACTCATCTGAATTTTTAAACTACTTATGACTAAAAGCATGGTCTTATTGTAGCCTACAATAAGAAGCAAACCTCCTTTAAAGAATACTACAGGTTCAGTCAGAATCATGTCTATTCTTTTTTTTTAAAGTCTGTAAAATACTTTATTAGGTTTTTGGGGGTGGGGAATTTGATATATCTCCCCCATATTACAGTTGAGCCATTAATTTTGCATCTTCATCACCATTAACTGGTTCATTTTCAGGATGCTGCTGATTAATCAGCTCTTCCTGCAGAGTTCAAGAGTAAGCCTTTTTGAGGAGTGTGCAAGTTCCTTCTGAATGTTTACAAAAGCATTATTCGCTCTGCCAACCTTTTCATCATTCACAATGTTTATCTTCTTAAGATTAGTGGTAATTGGTTTTGCTTTACTTTTAGACTTAAAAGTTTTTTTGGTTGGCTATCTGAAATACATCCTTGGATTTCTGCCCTCTTAATTCATTCTTGGCCATTGTCTTTGATATCTGTGTGCAGCTCCAGGTGATGCCAATCTGCATGTACACAGTCCAGGAAGTTCCACCTTGTATATTCTTGTTTTGACTTTTGTCTCATCCATTAACCCAACATACTGTCTTTGCTGACCATGATGCACTCAAGGAGAGGAAGCCTTCACCTAATAGGATGAAGAGTAACAAGGAAAGATTCCCAAGTGAGCAGGGTGCATGCGCTCAGAACCTGCTGGTGTGTCAGGTCTTGTTACACTCCAAAGCTCTACCTACCGTGAGCCAAAGGACCACTCTAAAATAAGTGAGGGGCAACTGCTAACACAGTAAAGAGTTTCTAAGCTTTAAGTTTAAATTAAAACTTGATTCTTAAAAATCAAACTCATCAATGAAGTAATATGTTTATATTATTATTTTTTATACAAAAATAATTTTGTATAAATTACTCTGCATCTCCATTTGAAAGCAGTCTTGCGTATATCCGTGTTTTATAAAATGACTGACCAATAAAGTAATGGGCTACCAAATTTGTATTGCCTCTGTATTTAATTTTTTTGTGTTCCTCTTATTTCCAGGTTTTATCTTACTGCTTTCTTGTCACAGATTTAAAGTGTAGTGTGACATCTCCAGAAAAATTCTCATTTAAATTGATGAACTAGAGGGAAGGGTGGCAGGGGAAGTTGCTCTATGTTTGATTTTATTAGACAGCAAAAAATCTTTGTTACTGTACTTTCCTTTGTCATATGCTAAAACTTACTTATTTAAAAAACCCGGTGATACTGATGAGAAAAAGCTATCTGACCTATGAAAATGTCCAATTTCAGCTTGATTCTCTTTGGGATTTTTAAAGTGCTTGTCAATGGGTCTTTTTTTTTTTTTTCAGTTCTCATTATCTTTGTTAATCTAGGGACAGTCAATGGCAAGCATAATTCACAATAGTAGGTATGATAATAGTTTGACTGAGATGCGTTTATTACTTGTGATTTGAATGTGGATAATAATCTTCATAATAAGAGTTCATGCCAAATATCTGAACAACTAGAAAGAAAGCTAAAAATGATCCCTTTCTTATAATTTATCATTTTAAAACTGTATTAAAAATGTGTATTACTTACCTCCCAATGTTCAGTTCTCTAAACAAAATAGAAGTATCTTTTAGTTAGTTAATTAATAGCTTTGTTTTTTTCTTCAATTCCTGGAGAAATTAGAAATACAGCTTTTCCCCCTCATTATGAATAAATAGTTGTGGTACTTATAATTACCAATTTTTAAAATGTGCTTAAATATAAATTATTTTGATACTGATTAAATTTTGAATTATGACATCATTGTATTCTTTTTTATTCGTTAGGTACACACAAATCCATGTTTTTATCGGTCTTCTGAGAACAGCCGACTCTTACCAATGAAGACAAATCTTTGGCATTGGTTGAATCCTGGAGATAGTTTTTCTTTGTTAGTTGACAGATACATTTTCCATGTTGTCTCAACACACTCTGAAGTGGAACTAGAATGTACCTTAAGGTAAGGTTACCTGATAAAATTAAGTAATAATAATAGTATTTGTAATCTGATTCCTTACCATTACAAGTGTTTGATAGAAACCATTCTAGAACTAAACTCTGTTGGAGGTATAGTAGTTGTTTGTGTGTGTGTGTGTGTGTGTGTGTGTGTGTACTTGCCCATATATGTTTCTGGAAAGCATTTGACTTTCGAAACTTGTTATGCCTGAGGAGTGATTATTCCAGTATGTATTATTTTTTTAACCTTTGTATTTTCTATCCAAAATAAAAACTAGGATAGTAATCAGGGTAATTAATTTGAAATTGACTATACCTTCCTTGTTTTAAAAAACCTTTTAAAGTTTTATTAAGATACTATTTTTTAAAATTTTATTTTAAAAAGAAAAGTCAGAAAAAAACCCAAAAAGCAAAAGACATAAACAACAACAACAAAGTTAAAACAATAACAATAGAGGTTTTCAAAACAGAATGAAAGAAATTTAACAATGGTTGTATTATTGCATATTGTTCTTTTCTTTTTCAAAGAAAGAAAAGAAAATTTAAAAAATAGAAAGAAAATAAGGGTAGAACAATACTGAATTAAAAAAAAATTAACATCATAGAATCACTAGTTGATACATTACTCATTGTCATGTTAAAAAATAGCTTCCAAAGTCACAAAATCAAAGCAAAAGTGGCTAGACACTCAAACATTGACAGTGAAAATTTTTCTGTTCAATGTTCCAACAGAAATTCAGTAATATGGTCATCTATCTTAAATACTATACATACCATCTACTCTTTAGAGCACTTTCCTTCCCTTTCACTTTCACAATTTCTGTTATACTTTTTTGGATCCCATGATTCTGCCAGTTTTTATTACTTTTTACACTAGAGAGACAATGTGATATTTACTAATGTAAGTCTTGTTTATTTCACTAATGAGGATATTTTCAAGTTGCTTCCATTTACCTATAAAGGTCTCAAGATCATTCTTTTTTATAGCTGAGTAGTATTCCATTGTATAAAAATACCACATTTTTATCATCCACTCTGAACTTGATGGGCATTTTGGTTGTTTCCAAGATTTAGCTATCACAAATTGTGCTGCTATGAACATGGGTGCACATATATTTCTGTGACATGACCTTTTCAATTTCTCTGGGAAAATACCCAGGAGGGGAATAACTGGATTGAATGGAACTTCCAATCCTAATTTTTTGAGGAATCTCCATACTGATTTCTACAGTGTTTGCACCAGTCTGCACTCCCACCAACAGGAGAGAAGTGTTCCTTTTCCCCCAACATCCTCGCCAACAATTATCAGTTGTTTTCTTGATGGCAGCCATTCTTTCTGGGGTAAGATGAAATCTCAGTGCTGTTTTAGTTTGCATTTCTCAAATAACAAGTGATGGTGAATATATTTTCATGTATTTATTTGCCATTTGTATATCTTCATCTGAGAACTGTATGTTCATCTCTGATGCCCATTTTTGGAAAGGGTCTTTGAATTTGGGGGGTTTGATGTTTTTCAGTTCTTTATATGTTCTGGATATCAGTCCTTTGTCTGAGGGATTGTTGGCTAAAATTCTTTCCATTCTGTGGGCTTTCTTTTCACTTTGTTGGTGATTTGATTTGAAGTGCAGAAACTTTTTAGTAATATGAGATCCCAGGTGTTGATTCTTTGAAGTATTTCCAGTGTGGTTTGCGTTTTATTCATGAATTTTTTGCCTATCCCTATGTCTCTAAGATTTCTACCTACCTTGTCTTCCAGTAGATTTAGTGTTTCTGTTTTAATGTTTAGATCCTTGATCCATTTTGAATTTAGTTTAGTGTATGGTGACAGGCATGGGTCTATTTTCAGTCTTCGGCATGTGGAAAGCCAATTTTTCCAACACCATTTATTAAAGAGGCTATCTTTTTTCTAGTGAACATGTTTAGCCCCTTTGTCAAATATAAGGTGGCTGAGTGTCTTTGTAGTAGTGTTTGTATCTTCTAATCTGTTCTAATCTTCTCATCTGTTCCAATCTTCTAATCTGTTCCAAAGATGCTATTAACCTCTAAAAAAAGATACTATTAATCTCTGACTTAGACCACATTTATATAACTCTTTTTATGTAAATAACAGAAAGTACAGAATTGTAAATCTGTGGAAAATAATAAACATATCAATTCTGGTAAAAATCCAAAATGTACACGGTAGTTTTTTGAGCCAATCATTTCAATATGATTTGCTTTGTTTCAGATTTTAAATTATAGAACACATAAACTAGACCTTGATAAGTAGGTAGACAAAATTATGTAGAGTATATTTTCTCATTGTAATGATATTAACTCAGAAATCAATAACATTAAAATATCTATAAAAAGCTCAACATATTTTGTAGTTAACATACTTCTAAATAAGTTTTGGGTCAAAGAAATCACAAGGGAAATTAGGAAACATTTTGAATAGACAAATACTGAAAACAACATAAAATTTGTGAGCTCTAGGTAAATTAGTATCTAGACTAAAAGTTATAGCTGAACGCCTATATAAGAAAATAAGAAAGTTATAATACCAGTGAACTATGCTTCTACTTTAAGAAGACAAACATAGCCAGATGTGGGAGCACAACCCTGTAATTCAGGAGGATCAGAAATTTGAATCCAGCCCAGGCAGTTTAGTAACTCAGCAAAACTTATCTCAAATAGTAAAAAAAGTCTGACGATGGAATTTACTGTGAAGGCCTTGGGTTAAATCCCCAGTACTGAAAAAAAAAAAAAAAAAAAAAGGCAAAAAAGGAGCAAATTAATCCCCAAGTAAACAGAAAAAAAGAGAAATAAGATTGAAAGTAGTGAAATAGAAAGATAAGTCAGCAAAGCCATGTTTTTTTGAAAAGATTAATGAAATTGGTAAAATTTTAATAAGTCTTCCCAAGGGGGAAATATGGAAAAACACCAATTATCAAGAATGGAGGAAGGAATATCATTATTAATACCACAGGTTTTAAAAGAATAGTGAAGAAATATTATTTAAAGCTATGCCAATAAATTTGATAACTTGAGCAAATGGATACATGTCTTGAAAAATACAACTTGTCAAAATAGATTCAAGAAGAATGAGAAAGAATTAGCCCTTAGTTGTACTATCTATATTACAAAGAATGCAGAGTTGGTTTGTCATATAAAAGCCAGTCAAAGCAATTTACTGTAATGCATAAAGAACTATCATTTTAGTAGATGCTCAAAAGTAATCTTATATCCATTAAGAAGTTGAATTGAGTGAGAATTTCCCACAAGAAACGTCACTAAGCAGACTCTATTAAACTTACAAGGAAGAAATAATAACAATATCAGCTTTCTCCCTCAAATAGAATATATGGACTTTCTAATTCACTTTATGAAGCTTCCATAATTTTGACAACAGAGGCAAACAAGATTTTATGAGGAAGACAAAAACAAAGCTATACACCAATATTCCTCATAAGAAAACATTTACAATTAAATTCAGCAGAATTTAAAAAGTACATGCTATGACCATTTGAGCTGGTGACCCAGGTGAAGTGATCATGGGTGGTAGTGTCCCAGGACAGGTTTCCAAGTTCTTGTGTACAATGAAGAAAGAATTAGACATGGCACACAATGGTAAGGAAAACGCAGCTAAGTTTAAGGAAGTTTAAATGGTGAAGGTGTGCTCAGAGTGAGTGGGCTCATGCTGGCAGAAAGGAAAATGGCATGAATGCAGAATATGCTAGGTTAAAGAGTTTGAAATGTTGTGCTGGGCCTAGGGCACCTCTCATTGATTGACATCATGACCGAAGTGCTGATCATGTCATCTGTGTCTACTGTGCATGTTGTTTCCCATTAATTCACTGTTATAATTGGATGTAAGAGATGCAGTCCATATGTATTAACCTTTAATGAACTCCAAGGAAAAAGAGGACTTTGTAGGTCATGGACAGGTATAGCACATGCATTCCAGTTTGGAACTTGGGAAATTTCCAGGAGTCTTTGTTATTTTAGCTCTGCATCCAGGTAGTAGGCTTTAGAACAAAGGTTGGGGAATTGGTTCACCCTGGCACATTGCCCAAGCTCAGTTAAATGGAGAGGAATGGTCCCATCACCCTTAATTGTACTATCTGTATTATAAAGAATGCACAGCAATTATGGAAGTTTACAAAATAGATGCTCAAAAGTAATTTGGACAGTATTCAACATCCATTCATAATGGAAAAAAACTCTGAGAAAACTAGGAAAAAAAAGAAACCTTTCATCCTATGAAAAAAATCTGAAAGTTCTTCAGATTTCTATCATTGGGAACAAGGCCAAATGAAATTGGAAAGGAATTAAAACTATCTATTTGCAGATGACATGATTTTGTTTTTAGAAAACTTTGAGGAATCTACCAAAAAAAACAAGCAGGTCAGAAAATACTACCTACTGGATGATTGAATTTATATTAAGTACTATGTTAAGCAAACTAACCTACACTACTAGAAATTTAATCAAAGTTTATTTCAAGGGATTAATTAGGAGGAGACACATGGAAACTTGCTGTGGTGATGAAGCTATTGTGTGTCTCGATGAGGGTGCAGGTTGCCTGGATGTCTGTATTTGTGAAAACTGATCAAATTGCACATTTATGATATGTACATTTTATTATATATATGTATATATTTTAAAACTTAATTAGTAAATAAAATAAAATTATATTGGGATTTCTTTTTCAAATTTTAGCTAATTGAAATTTGGTAATCATCACTTTGAATTATAAATCTTTTTTTCTCTTATCATACATGAAAAATTATGCTTTTTTTTTTTTTTTAAGACAAGGTCTCGCTATGTAGGTCAGGCTAGCCTTGAATTTGTGACGATCCTGTCGCCTCTGCCTTCTAAGTGTGTGCGCCACCACACCTGGCTACGCTATTTTTAACTAGCTGTTGAAATGAGAAATGTAGAAATATTTTGTTAAACTTCCATAAATGAATGATATACTTTTCTTATAAATCAGAAAAATGCTGTAGAGCTCTATAAAAACAAAATATGGTCATTGGTTTATAATTTATTTAAAGTACTGCTTGTTGAATTCCCATCTGAAATGCCTTGGGATGAGTAATGTTTTCGATTTTTGAATGTTTGTATAGACTTTACCGGCTTACTAATCTGAAAGTCTGAAAATCTGAAATCTGAAATACAGAATTTCTAATTAGATTTTCAGATTAGGGATGTTTAACTTTGTTGTAGTCAGGGCATTCAAAGGAATGGACTTCATACAGCATACATAATTTATAAGATTATTTTATAATATTCACTCAAAGAGTCAAATGCAGAAGGGTGAAGGAAATCTGTCCACTTACTGAGACCCAAAGGATCCAGCTAAGGGCCTGGATCCCACAGCAGTGTCCTGCCCAAGTCCAGCTGAAGATCTAAAACCCATGGCAGTGTCTTCCATGAGCCCAGCTGAAGGCCTAGAACCCATGACAATGACACATGCAAGTCTGTATCAAGGATCAGCACTGGGAAGGCCCAAAGTTCAGTGGTGGAAGCTAGAAAGTCTGTGCCAGCAGGCTGAGGGATCTGTGCTGGAGCCAGAAAATGACACATAAATTAAAGACGACAGCTCCCCACAAAAGAACTGCAGCCTTCCTCAGCTAGGACCTAAACTCCTCTGACAATGAGAACAGCTGAGTTCATATCAGGAAAAGCAGTGTGACAAGCTTGTCCAGGGGAATCAACAGCACACAGCTTCCCCTCCTGTTCTCTTTTTTATGTTGTTGGCAACAATCCTCCGGTAGGCCTTCTACACCCAACACCATGCTGATTCCGTTCATCCGTTCCGTTCATCATACAAAGTTGACCATTAATCTACCACAAACTGTATGTGTCACTTTTATTTGTATCAGTTTAAACTAGTTTTTATCACCATACTGTGAAAGACCAGTATCTTTAAGGCCAAATGTCATATCTTAAATATATCAGGTTGAGGGATTAGTGAAATTTGAATTTTATTTGTACTGATAAAATTGAAAATAAAACCTCCATTAACAGCACTGTACTTTTCTCAGGCTTAAAGCCTTGATCTTGATCATTTGCTAGAATGGTTCACAGAACTCAGGGAAAACAGGTTACTTGACTGATTAATGGCTGCTTACAAAGGATATATTGAAGGACAATATAAGCAAACACATGAAGAAATGCCTAGGGTGAGGAGGAAGAATCTGAGCTCCTGTCCAGAGGAGTTTTGGGCTATGTCACCCTCCTGTCCTAATACATGGATACATTCCTGCTCATGAACTTGAAATTTCTATGAATCCTATCTTTTTGGGTACTTATAGAAGGCTTCATTATGCAGTGAACATTGCATAGATAGTGAACACTGGTGATCAAATCAATCTCCAGTCCCTTTCCCTTCTCTGGAAGATGGAAGAAGGGGAGGAAAAAAAATAGAGGGGGCCAAAATTTCAAGCCCTTTAATCATGGGTTTCTCTGGAAACCAGTCCCCCATCTTAAAGCACTTTTTGAAAATCATTTCATTAACATAAACTTGGGCGTTGTTGAAAGAGGGTTGTTATAAATAGTGAAAGATGCTCTTTCTACCTGTTTAGGTGTTTGTGTTACAGATGAAGAAAGAAACAGAAGGTCTGAGGCTTGTCTAGGGAATTGTACATGTTTCTCTTATTTGACAAAAGGGGCTTTGTAGACATTGTTAGGTTAAAAATGGTAAAACAAAAGATTATAGTGGGTGGGTTCAGTGTAATTATAAGGGTACTACTATGAAGAGGATGGAAATGTCAGAAGCAGAGGAAAAGAGAAATAGAATGGAAGATGCTACATGGCCAACTTTGAAAGTAAAGGACACATCCTTGAGCCAAGGAATGCAGGCAGCCTCCAGAGGCTGAAAAAGGCAAGAAAATGAACTTTTCAGCAACTCCAGGAGGTATCTAGAGCTAGCTAGTTGATTTTAGACCATGATATTGACCTTGCCTTTTTCACCTGCAGACTATATCATAATTATATTATTCTAATCAACTAAATTTGTGATGGTTTTTTATAGTAATATTAGGAAAATAATAGAAACACCATGCTCCTTTTTTAGAAGATAACATAAACTTCAAAGAACTAGCTGAGTAAATTACATACAAAGTTGAATGAGCATAAAACCGGTAACAAAATTCCTAGGGAAATGAGAATCCAACATTGTTACAAAATCTTATATAAAATATATAATTTTCAACAAAAATCAAAACAACAACAACAAAAACTATTAGAGATCTTAGAGAACCTAAAACCGTGACATATACATGGGAAACACAAGCAGTTACGTAAACCACTTTAGAAGAATTTGAGATTTGAATATAGCAAGAGACTTCAAGGGAGCCATAACAAAGAACATTGATTACAGAACACATAAAAATAGCACATCAGTGATAATAGCACATAATGATAAAGATAGAACAACTGGAAAATACCTAAAGACAAATTATTTAAATGCACAGAGTCTGCCAAAAAATGTATACACACTTTATAAAAAGAAAAATAGTCTATTTTTTCATCAGATGGTTTTACCATCATATTGGGAACCCAAGAGGATGTCACATATTGCAGAAAATCCACTGCACTGCTGGCTCCTAGAGAAGAAGCTGAGTGCGTGTGCAGCAATTGCAATGGCCAAGGTTACACAAACAGCAGTTTGCTGTACCAAGAAATGTCTGAAAGCTGATGGCCACCAATTTGAGCACATCTTGTAATTGTAGAAGCTAACGGTAACTTGTATTAATCTCGTGATGTCTTAAAAATTTAGTATTGAAATATTTGTATGAAATATAAATGTGAAATATTTATATTTATTTTCCTCAAGTGTATGTATATTTTTTGATGGACTTTGTATGTTCCTGGGTTCATAAGTAAAATAACTGACATGAAGTGCTCACTAAAGATATTCAACTGGAGATATAAGCTAGCAGCTATTGAAGACAAAAATGAAATAAAAAGAGATAAAAATTGAATAGCACAAAGAAAAAATGAGAAAAGTTAGCATAACCTCAATTAAGCAAATAGGACTTCAGAAAATAAAAATATGTCTCTTGCTTCTGACTAGGCAGAATCAATATTGTTAAAATGGTCATAGTCCTAAAATTATTACACAGATTCGACATAATTCCAATCAAAATAGCACCAACATTCTTCACAGAACTAGGGAAAATACATCTAAAATTCATATGAAACCAGAAAAGACACAGAATTGCAAAAGCAATCTTAGGCAGTAAGAGAAAAGCAAGAAGCATCACAATACCTAACTTCAAGCTATAATGTAAAGCAACAATGATAAAAATGGTATGCGGCTGGTATAAAAACAGACATGTGAATCAGTGGAACAGAACAGAGGATACAGGAATATCCCCAGACACATTTCAGCTATTTTTTCTTTGCCAAAAGGACCAAAAGCATATCTTGGAGGAAAAATAGCCTTTCAACAAATGGTGTTGGGAAAACTGGGAATCTGTGTGCAGAAGACTCGACCATATCTCTTACCATGTACTAAAGTAAAATCAAAATGGATCAACCATCAAAACATTGTAGTAGAAACATTTAAGTTACTGGAAGATAAAATAGATAAAACATTTGAAGTCATAGGTGTAGGCAAGGACTTTCTAAACAGAACCATAGTTGCATAAGAATGTGCAACAGATAGAATCAACAGATAGAATTAAGCAACAGTAACTGCTTATTTTGAATAAAATAGTAAGTTGTTGATGAAAATACCATTGTATAGTGACAATAAAGAACTTTAAAGCTCATCTATAATTATTGTTTTCTTAATTCTATGTACTTTATTTTTTATTTTATGAAAAAATAAAATTTCAATGAAAATAATAAAGTAACTAGTTAATGCATTGCATATTATTATCTTTAAAGTAGTTACTTGGAGTACAAGATATGGGCATAAAAAAAATTCTCCAAACCATATTAGCATGAACCTTTCTTTTCAATGACTAAGAGAAACTAGTAGTATAGCTCTCATATTTTTTTTGTTTTCCCTTCCTTCCTTCTCCTTTTCCCCACCTTAGTTCCTCTTTCCTTCTAAATAGTTTCTTCCCATTTCACAATATCTATTGTACATTTTCCTTATTTACTCTTTTAGTTTCTCACATCAGGGAGACAATATGATATTTTCACATGAATCTGATTTATTTTACATACAAGTATGGTCTTAATTCATCCATTTATTTATAAAAGTCTGAAGTTTATCTTTCTTTATGGCTGAGTAGTACTCCATTGCATAACGAGACCACTTTTTTTTTTTTTCACTTCCCTGGTGTCTATCAACTTGCACTAAATTAAAGTCAAAATGGATCAAATATTAAAACAGACACACTAAATCTACTGGAAGAGAAAATAGGTGAAGATATAAGTGTAGGCAGAGACTTCACAAACAAAACCCATAGTACATGGAAAGTCAACAACTGGGATCTCATTTCATTAAAAAGCTTTTGTACAACAAAAGAAATCACCAACAGAGTTAAAAGACAGCCCACAAAGTGGGAAAGAATTTTAGCTAGTTATCACTCAGACAAAGGCCTTATATCTAGAATATATAAAGACTTTTAAAAAATCAGACCCCTTCCCCAAATTTAAAGGCCCAATCCAAAAGTGGGTATCTAAGGTGAATGTGCACTTCTCAGATGAAGAAACACAAATGGCAAAAAATATATGCAAAAATGTTCAGCATCTTGGATCATGAAATGCAAGTTAAAGCATTGAGATTAACAAGTGCTGGATAGAGGTTATGGGGAAAAAAGGAATCTTTCTCCACTGTTGCTGGGAGTGTGTACTGGTGCAACCACTGGAAATTGGTATGGAGATTCCTTTAAAAACTGGAATTAGGGGTTTCATTCAACCTAGCTATTCCTCTTCTAGGTATATTCCTGGGAGAATGAAAAACATCATACCATGGTGATATATGTACACCTATGCTTATAGCAGCACAGCAAAATCTTGGAAACAACCCACATGCCCATCTATAATTATTTTTAAGCTTATTTTTAGATCTAGTTTATTAATATTAGTATCCTATTTTATATTAAAGATATAAAAATGCACAAATATTTAAACATTTGGAATATATGAAAAACCACAATGAGAAAATGGAACATGCACTTTGTATTTACTAGGATGGCTGTGATAAAAAAGATATTTACAAGTGTTGAGACTAGGACTCATATACTGTAGTACTGTAAAATGGTATGGCTCCCTTCGATTGTATTCTGATAGTACTCAGAATTTTACACGTATAACAGAATGATTCTGTGGCCCAGAAATTCCACTCCTACATTTACACTCAAAAGATTGAAAATATTTGTCTACACAAGATCCTTTTTTAGTAGTACATGTTTATAGTACATGATTACATTTATCTTGGGGGGTTTGTACCCGCACAAAGCACACCTTGATGCTTGTTTGTCCCCTTACTCTCCCGTCTCTCCTTTTAGCACTTTTTCTCCTTCTCATTTGCAAAAGCTGTTTCCATTTATTTCTTCTCTTTTTAAATCTTATTTCCCTTGTTTCTCTCTACCTTCCCATTTGACAAAGTTCTTCCCACTTCCTGTTATCTTTTATTTATATTTTGGCTTTCTTCCATATAAGAGAAACCATGCAATATTTAAACTTGTGTATCTGATTTATTTCACTTAACATTATGGTCTCAAGATGCAAAATCTTATAGAAGGATGTTCGCATTATTGTTGTGGAAACAACCCAAATAGCCATCAGCTGCTGAATAGATAATCAAATATGAATGAATATTCCTAGAATCTAATAATATTCCTGCCATTGAATTTGACTCCTGCCATTGAAATTTAAGTCTGCCTTTGAAGGAGGTTATTGTTTGTATAGAAATACTAAAACCAAATAAGCCATTAATTAGACTCCTTTCAGCTAGACACACTTTAAAAATCTTATATCTTCTGTACTTTAAAATTCACAGTTATTGAGGAATAATTTTCACACAGAATTGACCCCTTTCAAATGTACAACCCAATGCACTTTGACAAACACATATGGTCATATTAAATGCCAGTACAATGAAATATAGAACATTTCCATTCCCTGCAAAAGTTCCCTTATGCCTCTTCATCCCTAACGCCCTGGAGATGATTGGTCTGATTTCTGTTCTTGTAGCTTATCTTTTTAAGGATCTCATTTAAACTGAAGTATACCATATGCCTGTTTGTGATGACCTAACATCTTTGGATGATTCTGTTGGATTTTTCCGAGAGTATGAGATAATGGATTGTAAGAGTATGTTTCATGGATGCTTTTGTGCCAGAACATTGTGCTTCTAGTTGAAATACTTTTGACATTTCACAAGGAGCAGTACTCATCAGAACTCTGGTAGCAGCTATTTATAAACCTGAAATTAGGATTTTAATTTTTTTCTCCGGGGGCCTATGTAGCTTAGCTGATGCTCTTACATTTACATTTTTTTCTTTAGATAGAGTTGGGATCTGGGCAAATAAGCAAATAGCTCTTAAGCCTTAAGAAGAAAGCATCTCTTGTAAACTACCATGGTTTCTATGCCCATGATTTGGAAAGATGAATGAATTTTATGGTGTTATATGTAGCAGAAGATGAATACATTTTAGTATATCTATTTTATCCTACTATAGTATCATTTGCTTTTTTATTTTTGTTAAGTTTGAGAAAAGGAACCCAACTCCCCAGTCAGATGTACTCAGAATGACATTTACAGTGACATAGTTGCCAGTAGAATGGATTTAAATGGTTAAACAGACTTCTGTTTTACTTTTTAGAAACAGTCAAATGCTTGAGGAAGATGACATACCGAATGAAGCACCCAAATCTCCTGTGATTGATTTACCTGATAGAAAAACTGGTGCCTCACATCTGGAAACAACCACAGAAATAACTGAGACCCAGACCACTACCACAAGTAGTTTGGTGAGAAATGTAAGGTCTCATCTACTTCTAACATATTCTTCAAGTTTTTTTTTAGACAAAGTCCTGCTATGTAGCTCGGGCTGGCCTTAAACTCATTGTGTCGCCCAGGCTGGCCTAGAGCTTATAGTGACGCTCCTGCCTCTGCCTCCTGAGTGCTGTGATTTCAGGCATGCGCCACCACACCTGGCTCTTCAGCTTATTTTGAGTAGAGAAAAGACAACTAAAATTAGCACATCAAACAACATTACTAGGATTGATCTGCTTTTCCTGTTTTTAGGTTAAGCAGTAGAGAAGATCACACAGGGCCAACACTTTGACTAATATAATGAATTCCTGTAAGATATAACTAATTCAGTCCACAGTTGCAGATGGATATTTTGGTGATAGTTTTCTGCACAGTAAATAATTTTACAAATTCAGTAAGGATGCATGGTTATCCTTAGAAGTTTATTTATTTATATGTGCCTTTTTAGTCTTTTGTGGATGAATGCAGAGGCTTGAGTAAACAGGAATCAGAGCCTGCACAGAGAAAAAGAATCCTTCCAGCTTGGATGTTGCACGATTTAAGTGATCAAAACCTTTCAGCACCTGCCATTAGTGGAGGTAGGTTTTTGTTTCTGTGAATGTTGACTTTCAGGAAAGCAAGCAGAATCAGAAAGTTTTCTTAAATAAATAGAGTAGTGGTTGTGTAAGGTATAGCTTACCCTAACAATTTTTAGATGAATGTATGAAACCTAATTTAAAACATGTTTTTGTGTTATGCCATTTATCAGACACCATCATGCTGATTGTGTTATCTTCTGATAATATGAGATGTATTAAAACAGATTTTCAAACAGTTTTGTTTGTGTAATGTCTACGATAAAAGGCTAGAAAGATATAAGTAATTAAAATTAATCCAATTATATTTTAAAAATGACACACACAGTGTTTGTGCTGGGAGATCCAAAGAAGATGTGTCCTCTGTTCTGGTATAGTTTACTGTCCTGGTAGATATCACAGTGTTTTTGTTTTCTGCTGAATAGTCCTATTTTTTTTTCAAAACTTTTAAACATGTTTACTAATTATCTTTTTTTAGACAAAATTTTATTTACTGGGAAGTAACAAATTACTCAAGTTTAAAGAAGACTTTGTAAGGTTAGTTAGGGTGGTTCATCAAATGCAAGAATGAAGTGAGATCTAAATATATGGTGAATATTTAGATTAAAAAATTTTTATTAAAGTAGAATATGTATTGCCATTAATCCCCCTCAAAATATTCCCCCTCACTTTACAGACGTCTTTCCCATCATTCTTACCACTTTCTGAAGCATTTCTGGAAGTTCTTCCCTTTTCCGATACATGGCCACTGTTTCTCTCTCCCTGAAGCGGGGCCTGGTGGGTTCTGTTTACCTATGATTTCGCACATGGCTTTGGCTTGCCTAACTTCTGACAATGGCCTCTTCTCTTTTTAAGGTTTCACTGCCAAAGTGTTACTGGGCAGCTGCATCTCTCAATACTAAATTACACGTAAGAGATTTATTTGGCCTACTTTAAGTAAGGTCTTCCTAGGTTCAGATTTTTTTTACATGGGTATTGTCAGAAGGGAAGTAAAGGACATCTCATATATAAACAGAAGTTAATAAAAAACCTATGTAAGTAGTTTAAAAAATTTTCCAGTTCTGCTCTATAAAATTACTTGTTTAAATTTATTTTTAACTGATGAAATACTATAATAATTGTGTGTATTTCCGGGGTACAATGTCATGTTTTATTCTATGTATACATTATTAAAAATAGTCATTCAAGCTAACATTTCCATCACCATATCAATTTACCACTTTTTATGGAGAGCATATTAAAAATGTATTCTTTTAGCAATTTTGAAATATATGTACCTTATTATTGTAGTCACCAGACAGTGCCATAGATCATTAAAACTCATTCCTCCAGTTTAACAGAAACTTTGTGCCCTTTGATCAACACTTTTACTTTTCCCATCTCTCTCCCTCCTCCTCAGCCTCTTGGAACCATCTATTTTTACTTTGTGTGAGATCAACATTTTTAGATTTCACATGTAAGATTAAGATCAACTGGCCAACTGGATTTCTAATTACAAATATATTATGCTTCTTGATTTTGTCTCAGTAATGTTATATCTGTTTGTTTTCCTTTACTCTTTAGCTTTTTAGTTTTCTCTCTTCCTTAGGATATTTTTTATATATGTTTTGAAGATTCTTTTTCTGTTGTTGTTAAGCCTACCTAGTGAAGATTTTGCAGTATTTGTTATTGTACTCTACAGTTCTAAAATTATTTTCTTTTTTCAATAATTTCTCTTTAATGAGCATTTCCATTTATGAAATCATTAATAAGTGTGTTAAAGTGTATGTCTATATGACGCTTTTCAATTATCTCAGTTAGTTTCTATTAACTATTTTATATGGATCACATTTTCTTGTGTATTCTGTGTCTAGTGATTTTCTAATGAATATTGGATGTTACAAATGATGTAGATGCTCTTGATTTTATGTTTCTCTGAATATTTTTTTGAAGAAGTATTTTTATTCTAATAGATAATTAACTTAATTTGATGTGGAATTGAGGACCAGACTAAATAAAAACATGCATGGCACAAGAGGAATATTAGAAGGCAATCACTTATATATGTTTCCAAAAGGCAGTACAAAAGGCAGGTAACATAATATCCTATGATTGGTTGCACATTCTTTGTCATTAACTGTTGGCAGAATCTACTCTTACAGAAAGAGCAACCAAATGAGGTTACATGGAGAAAGAATCCATCATTGTTTGAGAACAGGCAGAGATGTCCTTGCAGCGATAACCCTCTGGGACTCAGAAGCAAGAGAAGCATTCCTTCCTGACTGAGCTACGCTTATCTTGCAGTTGACACCCGGAGTGTCAAAGCTTGTCAAGTTCATACCCTTCTAACCAGGGAACAGGCTGTGTCTCCCGGTCTCATCTTTGCACACAGTTAGAAATGATTAGTATTAGAAATTAAAGTTTTTAAATTTTCTCTGTGTTAAAATAGCTTCTACAAATTAAATTACTTAATGTAATGCAACCTCATTGTGTTTGTTGTACACAACAGCTTACAGTCTCAACTTAGTTCTTTCCATTTATAGTGTGACTTTTTCCTGGGTTCCTGAGGTTTCCCTTATGAGCATGTTAGTTTAGCAATCAGCCAAGGATTTGGTCTGATTTTATATGTAGGTTTGGGTTCTTGCCCCTTCCAAGCTTCCCTTCCAGGATTTTATGTCTAATTTTTGTCTTTTTGGCTATCTTCAAACACTGTCCTCTGACCTTTTAAAGCTGTAGCTTTCTGCCACCGATGCATTGGAGAATGCCTACAGGAAAGCAGCTACAGGTTTATAAACCTCATGGGTTCCACTTCATTTTTTGGGCATAAACTCTTCCACCTCTGTGTTTTTGTTTATAGGTTATACTTCATTTCTCACACATAAATTCTTTCACCTTTGTGTTTTTGTCTTCAAATAGTTTTAAAATATTTTGTTCTGAATTTATAATGAGACAATTACATCAATTAAGATATTTGACCATGTTATGCTAAACATTATATTTTACAAATTAACAGTCAAACTAAATGCATGTTTTGATTGGAATGTCACTATCCTTAATGATTTTGATATTTAAATAATTCACCTAAACTTTTGATCAAATATAGTATGTACAGAATATACCTGTTAAATACTAATTTGGATGATACTAGGATAAGAGTGTTCTGGTAAAAGTAGGTTATACAATGTGTGTTAAAGGGAATATGGGTTAATTTGGAGAATTTTTGTATATAAACCCAAGAGTTGCCTAGAAAGGGGATTATTCAGTTTAAATTGATAGATTATTTGCCTGAAAGGACATTTTAACTTAAAGGCAAGTAACAGACTGGAGAACAATATACTGAGAGATATTACCTGCCACACTTAGAAAAGATTAAAGATTTTTAATTTTTTAAGAGATTTTAAAAAATTGTTTACTGAGTAACAAAAAAGATTGTACTCAGTAGAATTTTTGGATGTTGTAGGTGATATGTTACAGAAAAAAAAGTACAAGTAGTTAAAAAAATAGCTCTACTATCAGATAGGAAAGTTTAAATTGAAAAAATCAGTTACCATTTTTTGTTTATTAACTCACAAAACTTAAGCAATTGATAAGAACTAGTCCTTACAGAAGTGGGTATTGTTGAATATTTTTGGTAGAAGTATAATATAGTATTTTAAAGTCATTTGTCAGAATCTAAATATTTTAATATACAGCACACTTTAATCCATAAATTACAGTTCTAGGTATTTATCACTCAAAGAATAGCGTTGATATTTTTATTCCTGTACATGTTTAATAAACATGTTGGAAAATATGTTTGTTTAAACTTAGGAAAAGTTGAGGTTACATATCATATTGTTTAGTTTCTCCAGAGAATAAGATGGTGACTGTACTGCATTTTAATGCTGCTTGTACATATAACTGAGTTATCACTCATCAGCTCATAGCTATCACTTGTATCATAACAGCTCGTGTAAGTACAAGTGGTAATAGTTAAAAATAAACTGATTTATATTAAGTTAAGCTCTTTTATATTTCTGTCATTTAACTGTACTTAGGCTGGTTTTAGAAAAAACTGATATCCTAGATACAAAACTTTTGAGCCAATTCAGCTATTTATTTTATGTATACTTAATGAAGAACACTTTAACAGCATCAAAATGGCTTCATCCTTTATAAAAAGAAATATTATGTTTGGTTTTTAAAAGAAATATTTCTAGTAGATAATTTGGAGGTTTAAATAGCTGCTTCAAATATGTATATTAACTTTAGGATTTTAATACATATGTGACACTTGGAATGTGATAAACTACCATTTGGGCAGAAGATGTGTCTTATTTAATTTGCACTTTATACTTCTCAGCATAGTAAATAATATTAGTAGTTCATAATTTTACTTGGTTTGATTAATTTGTAACTGTTGTCGCATTTGGTCATTTATTACACTGAGCTGTCTAGTCCTATTAGTCCTATTCCTGCCACTTTCCAAAAATGATATGAAGTGCTTCCTAATTTAGATTCACAATGAATATTTAAGTAATTTAGGCAAAGTTTAGTTTTTAGAATAGTTTGTCCATAAGTTTTTTTTGATAAATCCAATAGTCCCCTTGTATGTAAAGAGACTACATTTCAAGACACTGGTGGACACCTTTAACTGCAGATCATGCCAAACACTATGTATAATATTTTATCCTATATAAACATACATACAGGATAAAATATTTATGTATAAACATACATACAGGGTAAAATATGGTAAAGTTTAATTTATAAATTAGGCACAGTAAGGGATAAGCAACAAAAACCAGCTGTGAATATTTTCCTCTTAAGACAAGTAGGTATTTTTTCCTGATAGAAAGATTTACTAAATTTGTTAATATAATATGATACTGAGAGATTTACCAATTGTGCTGAACTTTGGATAAGTCTAGGTGATATACTGTCCATTATTATCAAGACTTAGTTTCTTCATCAGTAAAGTTGGTAAAGGTCATTCTCCTTTTTATTTTGGGCTCTTATCTGCAAAGTTGGATTCCTCAATGTACTTGTTAAGGGCTCAATAAGTACAAATAGCCATAAAGTGCATTGTGTTGCTCTGTGTCAGATTTATTTTTCAGAGAAATTTAATGCTACAATTAAAATCTTTGTAATGTGTCACTCTGTTAGATGGTTTACATACCTTATCTCATATACTTCTGATACCTCCAAGAGTTCCAGTTTTGTAGAGCAAACCAAAATTTAGCAAGAAGAGATGAAACAGTTAAAACATGGAGCTCTCATTGGCATTTTAGCCTAGCAAACTGGGAGACTGGAGCTCTTGGTGATTGTGCTGCTTAATGCTTTTTGAGATTTGCAAATGACTGTTTTCAAGTTAGTATTACTATGAGTGAAACTTTAATTTTACTTGCTGTTTTATTTTTTTAGTTTTGATATGGGATATTTGTTAGGTCTACCCTCCTGAGAGACAACACAATCATCATGGCAGTGGTTCAAAGCTGTGCCATGATAATGCACACCTCCTTCTTTCCAGAAGCCCGTATGGCTTCTCCCTCCCAAAAGTCTGCCAGAGCTCAGGAATGTAAAGGTTTACCCAGTCTCCTGCACTCTCACAAAATAAATCAGCTCACATCTGTCCCCAGAGCCCTACCCCATCAGAGGCTGTATCAGGCAGAACCTGCCCTTTGTCTGCAGGGAGAGCCAGCCGCCATAGCCTTCTCTGTGGGAACTCCCTCCGTGCCCTACCCGCTTATTAAACCCTTTTCTTATCTACTTGCCTCCTCTCTTTAATATTCTGCAAATCTCTAGATTGAGTACAAATCACTCAATCAATATTAACATTTGAAGATATAGAAGATAATTTTGTTTTTCTTCATATGTGTGTGTCCTTAAGAAAACAGCATAATCCAGGGAAGTGGAAAAGAAGGAATCTGCAAAGAAAACACTCTCAAAAATATAACCCAGCAAGGAAGAAAGCGAATTTCATCAGGAAATTCAGAAAGTGTAACTGGAGGACAAGATGCAGGAAAAAAGTACAAAGATACTGAAGAGTCTGATGTTTCATCCAAGGTGATTTTTACAAAGTTCATCATTTGATTGTTTTATTAAATGTTTTAGGTAGGAATTAATTATATATTGTATACATCAAGGAGACCAAAACTGTTTTTTGTTAATGAGTTTATAAAGATAAAAACCAGTTTACACAAACTGATCTTTAGTATATGGATTAGTATTTGCACTTCAATGCCATTAACTTTAACAATGCCATTAACTTTAGAAATTTTAAGACTGAAAAAAAATGGTGCTCTTTCCTTTTGTCATAATTTATTAAATTTGTCACCTTTATTCTGAAAATCTCTCTGCTTTTATTCAATTGGTCATTTAAGGACTACATTACCATGTTTTTCTTGCTAAGTATGAAGAGAACAAATGATGGATAAGTTCTTAACTTATTGGTTGCAAGATCGCTTTTGTAGTGATCGTAATAGTATTCATAGCTCTTTCCTTCTTCTTTCAGGTTTTACTAACTCTCTAGAATGATTGGTGTTCCCTGACATTGGTATTTAAACAAAATGAGACCTTTTTATTGGGTGCAATTTTGAAAAGAGAGAAAGAGAGATGATCTTAGGGTAGAAAATTCAGGTTTTTTTTTTCTCTCCAGAAAGATGGTTGAAAGTGATACTTTTCATAACCCTTATAGACCATTGGCTGAGGTTTGTAAGTTCCCTTTCTTTTTAGTCTTCGAGTCAAAGACATAGGGTGTTGGTCTTGGAAGAGCATGTGTGGGAATACTGGAAATGTCCAAGCAGCCATCTGAGTGGTCAGTCCTTTATATGTTACATACCACCTTCACTCCTACCTCTTCTCTCAGAGATGAACCAGCCTGTCAGTGTGACAACTCTTCCCACTAGAGAAGTGGGCCTAGTTCCTACAAACTGGGATCCTGTGCTTACTTATGGAGTCGTGTTTAATAAATGAAAACATAACGTTTTCTGGTTTATGAATATTTACCATAAAACTTGTTTCTTATAAATGTTGGACCTTCATACAGGCTATTTTTTGAATTGTAACGTATCAGTTGATGCTGTCTTTTCTCAAGAAAATAAATTACTTTGTTCAGAAGAAAATCTTTATTATACATGTTTTACTACATTTACCCCAACATATAAGATTTGGTAAATACAAGAAAAATTTTAAGGAAAAATTTTTAGTTGATAGAAAGTAGCAGTAAGGATACCCAAGATACCCAAGGTATTTGTGAGGTTTTGATGATACCATGGAATTATATCAGGTCCTAGGAAAGCCTAAGCTCTTCTTGGCTGATTGCTTTTTATTCTGGCCTGTGTCTAGATGTCCCCCCAGAGCCTCATGCAGTCGTAGGTGGGGCTTTTCAGAGATGGCTAGATCTAAACTGTGTGATTCTGGGATTAGGTATGTGATGCTGGGATGAAGGGTGATGACTAAACTAGTCCACTGATTGGTTTGGCATAGTTCCAGGTGTGAAGGCCTGCCTTGGGTGGGAGCACTAATCACACTTAAAGGCATGTACCTGAATAGAATACAAGGAACAGAGGAGGGCTGCTGTCATTCCTTGCTGTTTGTCACTTGCTTTTTGCTGCTTTTGCTACCTTCTGCCTGCCACAAGCTTTTTCTCCTCTGCGATGCCCCTCTGCCATGCCTCCCTGCATTGGAGCCAGCCAACTGAAACAGCTATAAACTGTGAGCCAAAATAAACTTTCCTCCTTTAACTTTAGGTGTTGAGTATTTTGTCTTAGCAATGAGAAACTTTAACTAAAACCCTCTCTTAGGGCTTCTGGGCAAAATTTACCTCTTGTAGCTCAGGAGAAGCAAAATTGAAGCTGTCATGACCCTTTGTGTAGGTCTCCTGGGTATTGCTAGGCCAGGGGCATGACTGAGACTGACCTAAGCAGTCAGTTCACCATCCATCTCTGCCCAGTTTTCAGTCTTAGTGTTAACTCTGGAAAGTAGCTGGTCCTGAAGAGATGGTTAAATGCAGAACATGTGTGTGTGAAAATTAAATGTGAGAGGAAACAATGGGTTAGGCTCATCATCTATTTGATCTGATAGCAGAAAGTTACATTTACAAAGAACTCAGAACAGTTTGGCTAGGCCTGCAGAGTAGACTTGGATCAATTTACATGGTAAGAATCAATAATTTTCTTAGGGAAGAGTAAGAAAAGTACCAAGAAGAGACAGAAATTGTCTTCCTATCATTAGGCTCTCTTTTACTCTTCCTCTGTGAGACTTGTGTAACCATAGTCTCTTAAATAAACTCTCCCATTTTAATGTGCCTTCCAAGTTGAGAGCTACTGAGAGTGTAATTTATGGTACCTTTTAGGAAAATGAGGCCCAAGGTTACATTGCTAGGAGCCTAGAGCCTTAATATGAGTCTTCTCTTTTTGGTTATATATATCAGATTATGTGCAAGAGTTTTGTGACTCTAGTAACTTTTCTACACGAAAATAATTACTTTGAAATAGTTATTTTTCATGTTTTTTATGGTTTTCTGCAACTGTTTACAGTTATGCAGTTGCCTAATTTAGGAATAAAAATGAGGGTTCTGAATTGACTCACAAACAGGATAGTCGCTGTGGTTTAAATGTTTTTGTCCTCTAACGATTCATGTTAAAACTTAATCCCCAATGCAACCATGTTGGGAGGTGATTAACTCAAGAGGACACTTGTGAGCACACTCCTGTGAGTGTGTTAAAGCCACTCTAACATGGGCTTGCCAGAGTGAGTTTGCTTCTTTTGCTCCTCTGCTGTGTGAGGGCACAGTGTTCTTTCCCTGTTGCCTTTCACTTTCTGTCAGTGAAGATACAATAAAAAAGGCCCGCACCAGGTGCCAGCACCTTGATCTTGGGCTTCCCACATTCCAGGGCTGTGAAAGAATAAATTTCTGCTCTTTATAAATGTCTGAGTCTGTGGTATCCTGTCATAACAGCACAAAATGGAATAAGATGAGGGTATTTCTATTGATAATCTAATTAGCAGTCTCCTGTAAATGACAGAAGGGACCCTGACACAACTAAAGCAAAATGGTTTTTGTGAAAAGTATATTATGTCTATTGCCAGCACAACATAATAATGATTTATTTCCCTTAATTCCATGAATCAGATGGGTTCATTTGCTTTTGATGTCAGCTGGGATTCATTTAACTCCTCTGGTACACATGCTTTTGGTGTCAGCTGGGATTCGTTTTGCTCCATTGGCTTGATGCAGTAATGGTGAATCTTTTAGAGCTTTCAGTGATATAAAGTCATTGTGCCACTACTGCCTAGAGCATTCAAGATGGCTTCACTCATGATTGGTACCTCAGCAAGGGCTGATGGAATAACTGGGATCTTCCTGGTTTTGCTTCCCTCCATTCACTGATCTAGATAAACCCTCACCTGGCAGCTGAATCCTAAGAGTCGAGAAGTAGCTGCTTCCAGATCTTTTAAGGCTTAGGACTGGAACTTGTGTAGTGTAACATCTACTACATTCTTGTGACTTGAACAAGTTACCAGGTCCCAAGTAAATAGGACAGTAGGTAGAAGAGAAAAGATGATAAAAATACAAGTTGAAAATTCTTAATCCAAAAATCCAAAATCTGAACTGCCCTGAAATCTGAAACTTTGCATGCTGACAAGACACTCAAAAAGTTTTGGATTTGGGAGCATTTCAGATTTTGAATTTTCAGATTAGGAATGCTTAATTGGTAAAGTCTATAGAAATATCTGCCCTAAACCTCCACCAAAAACAGTAACAACAGCAGCAGCAATAACAAAACAACCTAAAATCTGAAATGCTTTTGCTCTCAAGGATTTTGAGTAAGAGTTATGACATTGATACACAGTCAAGAAATAAAGAGAATCTGACGGTAACTAAGGATACTGAGGAACTACTGGATTAGAAAAATGTCTAAAAAGTAAAACTATAGGGCTTTGTGCTCAGATCTGGAGAAAATGAGGAAAAGAAGGAATGAAAGATAGATTTCCAAATTTCCAGGAAGGATGAATGCATATATTGTGTTGCTGGAAAATATGAAAGAGAACACAAAGACAGTATTTCATTTTGGTGTTTAAGACTGAGATGCATAGAATATTGAGGAAGAAATTCTTACTTTTTGAATATGTGAACATGAACCTTTAAGAATGAAATTGTGGCCTGAAATCTGGGATCTTTTAGTCATTGTCATGAAGATTTTAGTGGTATTGTTTCAGGACTTTTAAGGCAGTTTAGCACAGACATTCTTGCCAAGGCTAGCTTAGAAACAGTAACAGATTATTTCACTGAATTTATGTTAAAGGCAAATTCTTTATCCTGTGGTTGTAGAACATTAAAACTTCAGAAGGTTGAGGTGTTGGAGAGGACTTGTTGGGCAAGTCCATTCTAGCTATCTTCAAGCACCAAGGTCACTTATCACCTCCTACATGGTCCTTGGTCCCTGAGCTCCCTAATGTTACTTACCAGGAAGCTGGGTCATAACACCATAAGGACCTAACACTAAAAGGAACTGGCAATACAAATCAGATTTTTGTATTTTTGATGAAATATTTCAGGCAATATTTCACATGTCATTTTTAGAGTCTAGGTAGACTTTATTGCAAAATTATAGATTTCAAGTATGTGTGAAAAAGAGAATACCAAGTATGAAGTTGAGCAAGTGCCAAAATAGCAGTTACACTGAATGAGGCCTCAGCTTACATTTATGTGATTAACTGAGTTTTTCAAAAAATATCTCATTTTTTTGAAGTCATTTTTCTTCTACAAATAAAATAGGCTATGTTTGCCTACTTCAGAGGAAGTAAATCCTCATTCACTACTGTTATGGTTTATGTCTACATTTCCCCCCCAAAGCCTCAGGCAGTCATAGTTTTTTGGACATAGCTGAATCTAAAGTATAATTGATTTGTAGTGCAATGCTGAGATGAAGGGTGCTGTGATTAAGGATTTCTGGGTCAGTCCACTGTTTAGGTCGGCACTGCCCTAGTCCTAGGTAGTCCTAGGTAGGCTGGTTACAATATAAGGCACAAAAAGAGGCTTGGCTCTCCTTTAGTATTGCTTTTTCTGTCTTCCACTGTCATGAACTGTTGCCCCTTGGCCATGTGCCATCCTGTGTTTGGAGCAAGCCAATTATGGACTGAAACCTCTACAAACTGTGAGCTAAGTAACTCCTTCCTCTTTTAACTTTGGGTGTCAGGTATTTTGTTTCAGCAACAAGAAAAGTAAGTCAACTCCTTAGATATCTCTGTTGTTCTGAGACTGTGACCCCATCCTCTAACCCATGATCTGGACTATGCATGGGCCATATCAACATGCTCAGAGTATTTTACAGTCTTTGAACTAAAGTTTGAAACCACAAGCTTACATGAATTTTATATGTAGTTAATGACTTAAGAAAGCAAAGGGAGGAAAAAATGTTTTCTTGGCTTTTTGAAGCTGCCTGTCTCCTAGCCCTCTAATAACTTTCTGCCTAATCTCTAACATATTGTTATAGTTTAGATCTAAAATGGCCCCTAAAACTTAATGTGTTAGAAGATGATTATGTAAGTACTATACCTGACTGGCTGTTAGAAGGTGGAATCTTATCTAAACAGTCAGGATTCTGGGGGTGAGACCTGGTAGAGCGTATCTCTCTTCCTGGTACCTCCCTTTACTTTCTGCTTCCTGGCTGCCATGAACTGAGCAGCTTTCCTTTCCCAGACCTTTCTACCATGCCTTCCTGCCTTGAAGACTGTGAACTAAATAAACCTCTCTTCTTTCAAGTTGTGGTTGTTAGGTATTTTGTCCCAGCAGCAAGAAAATAACTAAGACACGTAATTTTACATTGTAGGAAATGTAGCCACTCCATCATGAACCTTCATCTTTCCACTAAATCCTTGACATTTTCATCTAGTCTTAAGAAATGATCAATGTGCAAGGCTAGAAAAAGATGGAGTGTTTTTTCTCTCACCTGCTATACAAAGCACCTTCCCTCTTTGCTGTTCTCTCTTACCTGTTCAGACTTGCTGTAGCTCATGAGCTTTGTAACTGGCACACTGAATTTATGTCTCAGCAAACTTACAAATCACTGCATGTAATGGATTTTGGGGACCATTTATAAATAAATAAAATAATGAATTTAAAATTCTTGAATGCGGGTCTACTCTATATCAATGTTTCATGGAGTTCCATAAAGAGCATTACGAATTCCAGCTTTTATGACTCTTAAAATACATTTGAGAACCCCTACTCCATCATTCTGTATTAACATTTCTTGCTCTTTGAAAATAACATGCTAACCATATTCCTTGTGAAGACTTAAAGTTTTTTTTAAATAAGAAAAATTCTTTTTATTTCATAGAAGTAGAGTGAGTTGAACTGTGATATTTCTACATATTTCATTTCTTTTCTTTGGTTTTCTTTCTTATTGATACTGTAGGTTGAACCCCAGACCTGATGCATGCTAGGCTAGCACTCTACAGATGAACTATATTCCCTCCCTGGTTTTTAGTTTTTAAATGATATAATAATATATGTTTTTCAAAAGTAAAATACTCAGAAGCTTGTGGAATAAAAAGTGAAAACTTCTATTTGCCTTATCCCTTGATCTCACATCACTGTAAAGCTTTTCTTTCGAATTTACACAAGTAGATGTAAATATATAAGGAATTTTTTTAAAAGGGTAAGTGGTATTATAGTGGTATCAAGTGGTATAGAGTTCTTCTCGTTTAATTAAAAAGTCCTTAGATATGTCATTATTATTTCAACATCTGCATGCTTCTTAATAAGAATGTATTCTAATATTTAAACCGATTTTAAAATTGTGTCTGATTTTTTTTTTTTCTGCAGTAACTATGACAGGTTGTTGAGTGGGATTTTTTTTTTTCTGTGTTTTTATTACTGAGTCCACATGCTGGGGACAACAATACTGAGTATAAGTACTGGCAAGCCTGGTCCTAATACCCCGAGAAACCATGGGAACTCCTTGGTTGTTGTGTGTTCAAGGAAAGAATTCAGAAAAGACATATGAGCAGTTGTATAGAGTATAGGTGGAGCTTGTAGGAAAGTGATAGATTTCTGGAACAATAGACATGAAAGTGCCAACATGATTTAAGGATCAGCTATATTTGTATGATTATATTAAGATTCAAGGAATATCATTTCTTTCCTCCAAGATCATTGTTCTTTTACAAAGAAAATGGAACTGTTTTGACCAACTTCAGGGAGAAGGATCCTATTTACTCTCTAGGTGAACTGTTTGAATTTAGTTTTGAGGCCTTAAGACTTTTTGTTAAACTCTAATTTATGGTCTGGACTTCTGAACTTTGTATGGCCATGTACCTTATCAGCATGCTCAGAAGGGGTTACATTCTCTCGGGGTATAGCTTGAAACCATAAGCTTGTTTGGATTTATCTGTAGCTAATCATTAAGAAAATGGGGGAAAGAGGGAAGCAGGGTATATTGTGTCTCTTTTTATGTAGCCTCCAGTTGCCTAACTCCAGGCCTGCTAACATCAAACTTCCTGCCTAACAGTATCCCATGTTGGAAAGGAGGGCCATCACCCCATCTTCTTCAACTGTGAGAACCAAGTCTATAAAGCTTATTGAAAGATTTGAGAAGTGTTTACCATTCCATTCCCAGGCTTCAGACAAAAAGAACCAAGCAGTTATCGAGTTAGTGTGAAGCAGATCAGTATTTGTAGGGAAATACTACTTCCTCTCTTTCTAAAATGAAGAATGGCACTCTTAAGAGAATTACTTGTGATTTTAGAAATGCCAATTGGAACAGGAAACTAGTGTTTTATGCTAGTACATTTACTGATCTACCCATTGCTGAACTGGAAAAAGGATAATCAAGGAGAGCTGTACCAGTAGGGAACTGTCAAGTGGGAGGCTGGTCAAGATTGCCTCATTTCCATTCTAGAGCTCCAGTTGCTGCTATGTGTCAGGGGTCCTTACCGTGGAGGACAATGAGATTGCGGTATATTTGAGCATTTTGGAAGCAGAGTGCATGGTTCTGGATTTGGCATGAATGCCACCAGAAGCCAAGGGTAAGCTACAAGAGAACCAAATGACTACATTTTCTGTAGTTTATCTGTTATTTATTTTTGTACTGGTCACCTTTTATTGAGCATTAATTCTCAGCCATGATTAAGCTGTTTGCAGATGGGAGAGGATGAGCAGTCCCAGTCTAGAGTGCGCGGCGCCCTTCACACTGGCCCTTTTCAGTGGTACTCGCGTTGCCACTCATGTTTGAGTTCCTTGTAGGAAAGGCAGTAGCTAAAAAGCATGTAGCCTGCCAGCACCACGTTAAGCCCCGCAATGCTCCCTTTCTTCACATTGATGTACTTGTAATACCGGTGGTAACCTCTCTGAAATGCTCCAGCATTGCCTGTAGGAGTAAATCCCGCATCAGTACCCAGCTGGGCAGCTCTGCTAGTTTCACATCCAAGAGTTTCTTCTCTTTCACTGGCATGACAGACGCCATTTTGGAGTCCTACTGTTCACTAAAGTCAGTTTATCTGTTGTTATACAGAATCGAGACCTAGATTCCATTTATAGGGTGATTATTCAGTTTGAGTATTTTGGTGTCATATGCTGTGTTTTTTAAAAATTAAATAAATAATTAGTCTTTAAAAAGTCATTTTAATAATATCTTCAAAAATGTGAGCTATTGGCTATCAAGTAACATCAAAACCAGCCCTTTCCAGATGGCAGCCAGCAAGTCATTACTTAAAATGGAAGTGAACATCCGTGTGCATCCAGTATGCTGTCATCACATCCTGGAAATGGTTACTAGTAGGACTGGTGTTTATCTGAGAAGTTTCTACTCTGCAAGAAATAGAAGTCATTAAGAGGTCATTTTTAACAAGGCTAGTCTTACTATTTATGCTGGTGATAAGTGGAAATTAAACAGATTCTACAGTGCTAATGAGAATATTTATTTAGTTCAAAGCATCTTTAATCTTGTTAAGCTGAAACTTTTATTTAAACCATTTCAAAGGAAACATGCTTTTTTTCACATTGGTCATATTCTACCTTCATGAAAATTTTTTATGAGCATGGAATAGTTTTGTCATTCAACTATAGGAAAAAAAATGCAATTATATTTAGAGGGTAGTGTATGTCATTAATATATAAGAAATTATAAGGTCAGTACATAGTAAGAGCATGATACATTGTTGAACATTAAAATTTAAGAGCTGTTTTTGGGAGAGATTGTGTTCAAGTTAAGTCACATTTTAACATGTTTGCATGTATTTTTTCTTGCTGTTTTTTCAGTGAATGTTTGACATGATTGTAAAGGTTTATTACAACTGTAAATTTAATTTCTAATAACTGCAAATTATTTTAGAACTAGAGATATACAAAATGGTATTTTTCAATAACTTTAAAATGTGCATCTTGGAGTTTTAAAAATTTATATTGCATGGATCTTGTATTTTCATACTCACGCTTAACAGCATGTATATTTTAAAAACATTTCATTTATTTCTCATTTTTTATAGGAAATGTCTGAGTCATTTTCTGCAACCACATTAAGTAATCCAGATATACATACTTTGAAGACTAGTACACACAGAAATGAAATTTCAGTAGTGAAACTTGGTAAGATTTCTGAACATAAAAACATGACTGAAGAAACACTAAATAAAGAAAATGAGGCAGGAAGCTTTCCTGAGACTTGTTCTGGTGTCCAAGGCAAGTTATTCCACAGTGAGTCTCAGAGATCTCATCTTAAATCCAACTGTGAACCTTCCAGTTCTGAAACTTTGCAGGCAAAGGCAACTGATTCACTTCCACCAACTTCACAAGAGAACAAGGTCAAGAGGTCATCCTGCATGTATGGAGCAAACTGCTACAGGTAAAATGAAATTACATGTAGCATATAATTCCATTATTTCAACAACATGTAGCTATGCATATAAAACCTGTAGTGTATTAAAAAAGCCTAATAAAATCCCATTGGCCTAAATGTTAGGAGTTTTACCATGTTTTTCCTGGCTTGTATTTTCTCAGTGTGGATTCTAGCAAGTATTGCCAGATGCTTTTAAGATGCAATGGGGAATTAAATGTTTCGTATGTAGACATGCTGACTAATGAAAGGATCTGCATACCGAAGAATCCAGACTTGAAAATTGAATCACTCAGACTTAAATACCTGCTTAGTTAATGTCCTAACATTAGAAAAAGTTTTCATAAGGAGTTGTATAGTCTAAAACTTGGATATTTGGTTTAGGTAGCTTATTATATTTCTGTGTTTTCTATTTTTGTAATGATACCTTGAATAACCATCATATCTTCTAGAACAGCTATCTTAATGGTACATTTTGGTAGTTTGTTGTATTATGCATAGTGTACTTACATCACATACTTTGATAATTTTACATTCATATTCTTTTTAAAATGCATTACCATTTTAGTGCTCAAAATACCATATTTTTCAATTTTAACAGTTCTAATTGTTGTATTTATACCCAATTATGTCTGTTTGCAATGGCCTTAATACATTTGGAACATAAAAACTTGCAGAATAAATTTTTAATATGACAGACTGGGTGGATTAAACAACAGAATTGTATTTTCTCATAGTTCTGAAGGCTTAAATTCCTAGATTAAAGAGGTAACATATTTGATTTCTCCTGAGACCTCTGTTACTGACTTAAAAATGCAAACTTTTTCATGGTGTCCTCATGTAGTCTTTTTTCTGTTCTAGTACCTCCCTAGTATCTCTTCCTCATTATATAAGGCTACCAGTTTTATTGGATTAGGGCCTATTCTATGACCTCATTTACTCTTTTTGTTTATTTCTTTGTTTAATTGAGACAAAGTCTCTCTGTGTAGTTCATGCTGGCCTTGAGCTCATAGCAGTCCTGCCTCTCAAGTGCTGAGATTACAGGTGTATGCCACCACGCCCAGCTTCATTTAATCTTAATTATTTTTTTAAAGGCAATCTCTAAATACAGGGGATTATAGCTTCAATGTAAGAATCTTTAGGGGGACACAATTCAGTCCCTGATAGTATTGAGTACTACCATTTATCTTTGTTAAAAAGTCATTAAATGTTTTACCAAGATCGTATTCTTCATATTTGATAAAGATATATGTTAGTATACATCAGTCTTGATTGTAAATGCTTCAGTTTTCCCTAATTTGATGTACATAATTATTACCTGAAAAACTAACACTGAAACCTTGAAAGTAAATTATTTGTATTTGTAACAAAGGGGGAAATGACATATCGAGTTCTTGTTATGTATGAACATTTTAAAAATAATTTTCTTTAGTTTCAATGCTACTGCTTTAGCTCATACTGATGTCTTCCCTTTGGGACAAGTGAAGTCTTACCTGTCTCCATACTTTCCCCCAAGTTTACATGCCTTTTTGTAGCCTCAGTGAATTGGCTAAGAAAATAAAAACAAAGATGAAAATGAGGAAAAGGGTGGAGGGAGTCCAGTAACATTATTTTTCTGTATAGATAGAGTGTCTGAAGTTGGGTTTTCTTAGCATGGTTCAGAAGGCCCTGAAGTCCTATAATCTTTTGAGTCAATCATGCTATTTTATGTCCTTTTGATTTGTCATTCTTTTCATCTTGCTTCTGTTGCTTAGAAACCCTTCTCATTTTCAGTCCTTTCTGAGTCCTTTTCTGACATTTCTGTTCTGACATTTCTGTGTTCTTCTAAACTGCTCATTCTCTATTCTACATAACTTTTTTTTTTAACCTCAGACTGTTTCTTTTTTTAAATTAAATCTAAAATTTAGTATTTGATTTCAAGTTATTTATTTATATGTTTTGTTTCAATACAGACAGAACATTATTTCTAAGGTTAGTCTTATTTAGTCCTATCCTATCAACTTCCAAATCTGTATTGCCACAACAAATTTCTATATTGAATTTTATATCTGGGTATGTACCAGTAAAACTCACACAAATCTCAAATTCAACATTTCTAAAGCAGTAACATCTTATTTCAAACCTGTATGAAATAGTAAAAACATTATCCATTCTAGCTTTGTTTGTATGAGCTATTGTTTGAAGAGTTTACTCTTTTAAGTCCATAAATTTTTTTTACTTAGTATTGTATCTTCCATTAGTACTGTAAACAGGTTTTAAAAATCAGACATAAGTTGAATTGTCTCTTATAGCACATATGAAATGTATTCCTTAATTATAACTTGTAGCTTTTATCTATATAAGGTCACATAAATGGTCTAAGGATTAATGGTATATATTGTAATGTTTTTACTTCTGTTAAAGGTGAAGCATCTTGTTAAAGACAAAACCTCCCACTGAGAACAACTAGAAATGCTGAAGGCTCACATCTGAAAACATCAAAGGCACTAAGACTTTGAATCCCCTTTTCCCATTGTGATAGTTGCCACATGTTTAATGTTACCTTAGGGCAAAAAGGCCAAGCAGAGTTTTGGGGAATCTGGTGGGGCTTTGACAACACAAGTAGATTTCAGTGTTTACCAAGCAGGAGAGGCCCTGAATATTGAAGAATAGATACCTAGAGGGAAAATATGAATGTAAATATGAATGTTGACTATACTCAGCAAAATTTATGCAACATGTAAAACATGCAAAAAATTTTTGGTAAGTGGTTACAGGGCATGAGGTTTACATTTTTTGTGTGGAGTTGGTATGTGTACATAGCACACATTTTTTCATCTTCTTTTCCTACAAGTTTTAAGTAAGAAATACATTTCATATGTGCTAATAAGAGAAAATTCTTATGTCTGATTTTTAAAGTGTCTTTACAGTAGTAATGGAATATACAGTATTAAGGGTTGTTCATTTCTTTCAAGTTTTCAAATTGAATGGCATAAGATTCTGTTACAGAATTCTCGCACTATCTTTCCATCTTTTTAACGTCTGGAAAGTTTTTAGTGACGTCCTTTATGTTTCTTTCCCATGTTGGTAACCTGTCCCCACACCATCCTGCTGCCTTCTCTCCGTCTTCTTTCTCAGTCTTTCTGGAGATTATTCATATTGTTAGTCTTTTAAAATAAGCGAGCTTTGGCTTTTCCATTGTATGTCCTTTTTCCATCACTTTCTCCTCTACCCCTTTATCTTTTTCTTCTCTGCTCTTTAATTTGCTGTGCCTTTTCTAAATTCTTAAAGTGAAAGCTTGAATCATAGACTGTGAGTCTTTCTTATTTTCTTACATGTGCATTTAAGAATGACAATCCTCATTATTAATTGGGGATATTTGATTTTTTTAAAGACAGTACAATGTAATTACTTACCTGATTTTAACTCTACCATCTTTTACTATATTTTTCTATTTATCCAGTATGTTATCTTTCTGGATGAAAAGAAAAAAACTTTCTATTTACTTATAAGACTCACATCTTAAATTTAAGGACACATAAAGTTTGAAAGTTTAAAGATGAAGAAAAATTATAAACTCTAACTGGAGAAGAGCTTGTGTATACATGCTAATGTACGATAAAGTTAAATTTAAGGTAAGAAACATTAGAGCTGAAGAGGGTACTATGATTTGACTATGTCCCTCAGCATTTATGTGTTGGAAAATTAGTCCCTGGTGTGGTAGTGCTGGGACAGGAGGCAGAGAGGGAAGTGTTTGGGTTATGGAGAAATGGATTAATGTCTTTTAGTGGGAATGAGTTCTTGCTCTCATGGTACTATATTCTTATTACTGCAAGAGTGGGCTGTTAGAAAGCAAGTCTATTACTTGTATTTTCTCTCCTCTGCAAGTGAGTGTGTGCAGAACAAATTCATGCATATGTGTGTATGTGGGGATCCTTACAAAATGGGTACAAATAGAAATGTAAAATCAAAATAGTCCCATATATATTAAAAGTAAGTTCATAATGAAATATAATATACTATCACAAGGAAAACTATGGGCCCAGATTGCATCACTGGTGAATTATGTTAAGGAAGAATAACTATATATGAGTATATATGTATATATAATTTCAGAAAGAAGAATATCTTCCACCACATTTCATCTAATCTAATAAGGTTATAGAGTCAAAAATCCTAAATAAAATGCTGAATTGATTCCAGCTATTTATTAAAAGAATACTGTAACGCAACAAAGTTATTTTAAATTTGGCTTATACAAAGTTGGTTTAATATTTATGTATTAACTAATATAATTTACAATATCGATAGGTTGTATTTGTGTGCTAGGGATATTAGTATATTGGTGTGCAATTTTAAAGGACTCGATAGCATGCCAAAAACTGGGATGCTTAAACAACAAAAGTTTATTTTCTTACAGTACTAGAGGCCAGAAATACTTTGTCAAGGTGTAAGTTTGGTTTCTTTTGAGATCTCTCTCCTTGGCTTATAAATGCCTGATATCTCCCTATCTGCCTTTGCATGAGTTTTCCTCTGTACTAACACCTCTCTTGTGTCTCTCCTTCATTTTATAAGAATACCAGTCAAATTGGATTAGGGCCCTACCCATTTGACCTCATTTAACCTTAATTATCTCTTTAAAGGATCTGTTTCCAAATACAGGCATTAGGACATAGGTCCTCCTCCATATGAATATTAGAGGGACACAGTTCAATTTATAACACAGATTAAAAGAGAAAAGTCATAATGATTATCTCAGTTTACAAAATCATTTCATAAAATTTAACATTCCATTTATAAAAACCATTCTTAGTGTATAGAAATAGAAAAACTTAGTTCAATAAAGAATATCTACAGAAACTAAGAATTTGACATCATACTTAATGGTGAAATATTGAAAATTTCCCATGATGATAGGAATTAAACTATGCTCACTATTGCTACTTTTATTCAGCATCATAATAGAGATCATAGCTAATAGAGTAAAGCAAGAAAAACAAATAACCTTTATGGGTTGGAAAGGAAGAAATAAAACTATATTTAAGATGACTGTAAAACAAAAAATTCTGAATAATTTTCAGATAAATTATTTGCATTAATAAATGAATTATAGCTTAGCAGTAGATTCATAGTAATATTTCAAAGTAAATATATCTCTATAACATTTACAGTGGTCTCAAAACCTTAACTAAATGGGACTAAATCTAACAAAAGATACAAAACATATATGATGATTATAGTGGGACATTAAATAAGCCTTAAATAAATGAGAAATATATCATGTGTATATTAGAAGACTCAATGTTGTGAATATATAATTTACCCAAAATTGACCTATAAATTCAAAGCAATCTTTTATCAAATTCTGTTAAGGTGTGTGTGTGTGTGTATGTGTGTGTGTATTGACAACTGATTTTACAACAAATTACTACAGGACCTAGAATACAGAAATAGTTCTCAAGTGCAAATTTGAAAGGCTTGCACATAGTAAGCTGTACAGTATTAGTACAAGGATAGACAAATAGTGCAGAATAATAGTCTGTACCCAAACTTGCATGGCTGTTTTTATAACAAAGTGCCACTGATGATCCAGGAGTTAAGCATCATGAACTTTATATCAATGGTATTTGTTAATTTGCTATTCATATGAAAAATAATAAATCTTAATTTCTGTTCCCTACCTAACAAAAAAATAAATTTAAGATGGATTTTAAAAGTTAGAGCATACAACAAAAGCATTAGCAGACAAGTATGGAGAATATAAGCATGGTTTCGGAGCAGCAAAGATTTCCTGAGTGTAATAAAAACTTATAATCAAAATCAGGTAACCCACTTGATCAATTGAAGAGTATTGAAATTACTATTTTAGTTAAATTGAAATGTAATCTTAAAAGAATAAAACGGTAAGCTGTAAAATATATGAAATGTTTGCTCTAGATATATCAAAGGAGTTTTATTCAAAATAACTCACTGTCAATAAGATGATAGACAACTCAGTAAAGAAAAAGATCAAAAGAGCACATAAGAAGGTTTTAATGATTATTATTCTTTAGGGAAACACATATTAAAACATAATGCTACAGGTCCAGGTTTATCAAACTTTTTAAAGGGCCATAAATAAATATGTTTGACTTGTTTGGCCATTCGGTCTTTGTTGCAGCTGTTTGGCTTTGATGTTATAGGGCACAAGCAAGTACACTTAGACAACATGGGCAGTGAAGATGTCAACATTATCTAAATTAATCCATAGATAGAATGCAATCCTTATCAAAATCCATTCTCTATTTTTTTCAGAAATTGAAAAATCCATTCTAAAATTCATATACTCTTAAGGAATTCAGAATAACCAACATAGTGTTGAAAGGGAATCAGGTTGGACATCATACTCCTTGATGTCAAAACTTCTAAAAAAGCTGTAATGATCAAAACAGTAGTGCTAGCATAAAGGTGGAAATATATGCTGTTGGAATAAAATAGAAAATAGAAAATCCTCAAATAAATCCTAGTATATATGGTCAAGTAATATCCAACAACAATGTCAAGATAATTCAGTGAGTGAGAGGATAAGATCTTTTTCGTTGTTAACAAATAGCAGTGGAAAGACTGGATATCCATGGGCAAAAGAGTAAGTTAGATGCTTGCCTTATATCATATTTAAAAATTAAGTTAAGATGGATCAATGACTTTGTCTTAGTTACTTTTCTTATTACTGAGACAAAATACCTGAAACCCAGAGTTAAAGGAGGAAAGGTTTATTGTAGCTCACAGTTTGCAGAGGTTTCGGTTCATAATTTGCTGGCACTAAAGCAGAGTAGCTTGGCAGAGGGGCATCTCAGAGCCAGTATGCAGAAGGCAGCAAGCAATAAGCAGAAAGCAACAATAGCCCTCTTTCTGTGTTTTGTATTTTATACATGCTACCCACTCTTAGGGCAAGTAATACTCACACCCTTAATTCTAGCATCACACTTTGAATCAATCCCAGCATCACATCTTTGATCCAGCAGCACACACCCTAGATCCAGCCACCTCTGAAAAGCCCCACCTCTGACTGCATGAGGCTTTGGGTGAACAGCTAGATACAAGCTATAACAGATCTAATTATAAAACATAAACTTTTAAATTCCTTAGAAGAAAACAAGGAAAATATTCAGGTCATTAGACTTGATGAAATTTTCTTTGGTATGACATTGAAACACATGCCAACAAAAATAAAAATAGTTAAACAAGAGTACATCAAAATTGAAAATATCTATGCATCAGACTATGTAAGAATAAAAAGATATCAATGGAATGGTGGAAAAATATACACAAATTATGTATCTGATAAAGTTGATACCCAGAAGTATAATGAACTGTTACTCAAAACAGCCTGATTCAAAGTGGAAAGATATTGAATAGACATTTTTCTGAAGAATATATGTAACCCAAGAACATATAAATGTTGCTTAACATTGCTTTTCATTGGGGAAATACAAATCACATGAGATCATCTCACACCTGTTAGGGTGTCTACTGTGAAAAATAAATCAAAACAGGACGTAATAAATCTGAAGTGGAACATTCAATGCATCTTTGATGGGAATGTAAAATGGTGCAGTAGAACTTTCCTCAAAAAATTAAAAAGAGAAGTACCATATGATAAAATACAGTACTTCAACTTTGGGTATCCAAAGGAATTGGAAGCAGGATCTCAAAAGAATTGTCTGCACAGCCATGTGCACAGCAGCTTTCTTCACACTGGTCGGTAGGTAGAAGGAACCTGAATGTGTGTCCGTTGATGAATGGACACAATGTGATATGTACTTAAAATGGAATATTTATTCAACCTTAAAATGGGAGAGAAAATTCAGATACATGCTTCAATATGGATGAATTCTGATAATATGATAAGTAATGTAAACCAGTCATAAAATGATAAACACTCTATTATTCCACTTATATGAAATATATGAGAGTAGTCCAATAAATAGAAGCAAATTAGAATAGCAGTTAGCAGGGAACAGGGTAGGGGAAATGGTGAGTTATATTTTAATGGATTAGAATTTCAGTTTTGCAAGATGGAAAAAAATGGGGCAATTGGCCATACATAATGTAAATATACTTCACACTAGTTAACTGAACACTTATGTGGTTTTATTTTTTTATTTTAATTTTATTTTATTTTATTAATTTTTTTTTTTTTTTTGGTACTGGGAATTGAACTCACGACCTCATGCTTGCTAGGCAGGCACTTAAGCCACTGAGCTAAATCCCTAGCCCCTTACTTGTGTGGTTAAGATGTTAAATTTTGCTATGGATTTTTAACCACAATTTTTAAACAAGGCAATAGGCCAGATTCAGCCTGCTGTTTGTCAGTCTCTGCTATAAATACTATTACACACATACAAAAACAAAAAACTGACAGTGCCAAATGTTGATGAGATTCTTGAAAATCTGTTACTCTAATAGCTGTTAGTGGAAGTGAAATTAATACAGTCATTTTATAAATTTGACAGTATTGATCATACCTGAGCATACTCTTACCCTGTGACCATTCCTAACGATGTCCTCAGGAAATATCTGTGTGTATAAAAAGGCTTATTACAGTATCATTTATAAAAGTCAGCAGCCTAAATAACCAAAAATTTAATCAAGAGTAAAATGGATAAACTGTTACAACAGGTTTATAAAATGGAATAATACAGCAATAAAAAATACCACTACTATAATGCAGCAAGAGAGATTAACCATACAAATATAAAAATTAGACTCAAAGTATATGCTGTATATTGCCAATTAAGTTTAAAAAAAAAACAAATAATGTTAATCTTCTGTAATATCACTTCTTAAAAGTATAATCTAGAGGCCTGTAGAAGTTCTCAAGGACACATCTAGGAAATCTGCTAGGTCACAACTATTTTTCACAGTAGTATTAAGATTTTTTTTGTAGGTTTTTTTTTTCACTGATGCCAAATAACAGGTGTCATTATGAATGAATAACAGATATGAGAAGTCAGACACATTTTCTTAAAGTCAGACACATTTTCTTACATCTCCACCAATTTTTTTCTTGGAGAACACTTAGGGCATATTATTTGTGATAATATGTAAAAAGATTTAACAACTTTTAAAGGAATAAGTGTATTTTTTCAGTTTCTCATTTTAAATTTTTTATTTTATGAAAAACTAAAATTTTCATAACAAAATGAGGTAAGAGTTTGTACACTGTGGATCTTTATCTTTAGAGTAGTTACTCAGAGTACAAGACATAAACCAAAAGATTCTTACAAAAAAGAAACAGCACAAAACTTTCCAGTAGGATAAATAATCCACATGAACAAAAGCTCTCTCAAGTTTTAATAATTTTTAAGACTATCGAAGAGGCCTGAGACAAGAGTTTGAGAACCATTTTAGAAGACAGGATAGTTGCCTTTAAAATGGATTTAATGATTGATTTTATACAATGTTGGAAATATTTTTTAAAAAGTCTTAGCCAAGGGCAAATAGATATGCTTACTTTATTAAGTGTTCAAAGGCTGTATACTTGGGAAATTTGTGTTACATACTAATTATGTACCTATATGTGCTGTGTAAGGAAATGTTTGAAAATTATCCTTTGACATCCTTCCCCTATCACATGACACCAGAAATTCATTGTGTTTCCATGAGAATCCTGAACTGACTAGATGTCATCAACTTTATATCATCAGCATGCCATATGATGTCATCTATGTTTGTATTATCAGTTAGCAAGTTGATTCATGGTCTGTAATCATCAGATGTATATTGTTTTATTTCATGCTATATTCACTAAAAATTAGAATATCCTACTAATTTTTTCCTGGCAAAATATTTGTCACCCTTATAGAAAGAATCCTGTCCATTTTCAGCACTTTAGCCACCCTGGTGATAGTGATTATGGAGGTGTGCCAGTCGCAGATCAAGATGAGTTTGACAAGCGACCTGAATGTCCCTATGGAGCATCTTGTTATAGGTATGGAAACTGAAATACTTGCCTGTACTGTCTTTTTTCCCTAAGTTGTCTTATTTGTTCAGGAGCAAGTATGATCTGCTGTTCAACTCAAACCTTTAGTGTGGTTTTTAGACTTTCATATATTGAAAATTTGTATTTTGCTAATAGGATTATGGTTCTTTATATAATTCTAAATTGTCAAAGTTATTAATCTTGTAAGTACTCAAAAATTTTCTTCATTACTAACTTCCTAACATGAGAAAATCAGATAATTTCAAAGCTTTTGATGCTACCCCAATATATACTCTACTGAGATTCCTAAGTATGATACGTAAATCCATTCAGGATGCTATCCCTGTCTACCTCTACTTTCTCTTTTCCAACAACTCCACCATTTTGTAACACTAAGTTACTAAAGAAGAGTAAGAGTACCTCTCCTCATGCTTCCATAGCATATTGGCTTCTTCTGTATCATACACAAAGTAAAACTTATTTCTTGAGATAGTGTTAACTTCTTTACCAGAATTTCTCTCTATCCAGGGAGCAAGTATTTTGAAAGCAAGAACATGTATCCTTGGTATCTTGCAGTTTTGCTTAATGTTCTGGAAACATTAGCTGGAGCAACTATACAAAAGAAATAAATAAAAGGAATAAAGATAGTAAAGGGAGAAGTTAAATTGCCATTATTTGCAGATGACATCATTCTCTGCATAGAAGACCCCCAAACTCCACCAAAATACTTCTAGATTTAATAACCAACTTCACTCACATAGCAGGATATAGTCAGCACTCAAAAATCAATAGTCTTCCTGTGCACAAATAGCAAATTCAGAGAAACAAAGGAAACCACACCTTTTACAATAGCATTGAGAAAAATGAAATACTTAGGAATCAATTTAACAAAGAAAGTAAAAACGAATGAATGAAATCGAATTGAACCAAACTAAAAAAGAAAGAAGTACTGATCCCACTTTAGAGAATATTAAGGCCAGACAGCCTTCTTTTTTAGGGAATTTTGAATACAGGTTACTGAACTACTGACCACTGTAAAGTTGTTGGTATTTCAATGATTATGGTGTTCAGGAAGACAGAAAAATAATCTGAGGTTGGAAAGAAAAATTAAAAGGCTTGCAACTTCTCATTTGAAAAATAAATATTTCATTCCAGAGAAAAAGAGCATTCTGTAGATGATAAGAGGATATTATGATCAACTTTTCCAGTAAACTTGAGAATTTTGCAAAATGTACAAATTCCTAGAAAAATACAAATTTAAGAAACAGATATAAGAAAAATAGAAAATGAAAAAGTCCTGTGCCTTTAGAGAAATTTAATAATTAAAAGCTCTCCAAAAATGTATAGATCTATTTGATTTTACTGGCAAATTCTAACAAATTTGCAAAGAAAATCAAGTTTTACGTGAACTATTCCAAAGAAGATGAAAGAGTATATTCCGCAGCTCACTTATGAGTTGATACCAAAATCTATCAAGAATAACATAAGGATGAAAAATTACAGAACAGGCTTACTTCTGAATATAGTTAAAGGTATCCTGAGAAAAGACTGATTATGAATCAAGTAATAAATACAAAGGAAAATATAATTTGACCAAATGGAGTTTATCTTAGTAATGCATGTTTTATTTTATGTTAAAATAATATAATTTATCATGTCATCAGAATAAATATAAAAGTTATATAGCCATTAGATGGCTGAAAAAATCTGATAAAAATCAGCATTAATTTATGATAAAAATTTACTACAAAATAGGATTGGAAGAGAATGTCTTTAATATAAAGGGTATCTATAAAAACAGCAAATAAAAAAATGAAAAAATTTTTTTCTAAAATCAGAAATGGGACAATAATACTTTTTATTATTAGTATTTCAGCTTTTTAATGTAATGGAGATTCAAAGCAGTGTGGTAAGATAAAAAAAAAAAAAAAGGAGACCAGATAAAGATTGAAAAGAAGTGATCACAAATGGCATTATTGGATACATAAACACAAAGTAGCCTACTGATGAGTTATAAATTTAATAAGTGCTTAGCAAGGTTTCTGAATGCAAAAATCAATATACAAAATCGATTGTATTTCCATACTTCAGTGCCAACCAATTAGAAAATAAAATTTGTAAAAATAATACTTATAACAACATCAAAGTATCAAGTTCTTAGGCGTAAATATAAAAAGCATGAAAACCTTTCTGGACAAAACTTAGAGAAAAAATTTTTTGAGAAAGACCTAATTATAAAGATGGAAATGTTCATGATTCAACAAGTCAGTATTGTTAAAAGTGTCCATGTGTACAGATCCATTCAAAAGCATAATACTTTTTGTGTAGAAATCTATAGTGTGAGTCTAAAATTAATATGGGTCTATAGAAGACTGGAAATAGTCATTATAACCTTAAATAATAAGGATCAGGTGGCACGACTTATTATACCTATTGTAATTAAAGCAATGTGATGTGGACAAAAAGATAAAGTAAAAATACTGAAACTGAATAGATCTTGAAACAGACAAAATGGTATGGCTTTAAAGATAAATGAAAAGGGACTGTGTCATAGATCCTAGAGTAGGGATTATTTCCTAAAACAAGATAGAGACTACAATGATTAAAGTGGGAACATTTAATTATTTGACTATATCAGATGAAGATATTTTTATCTATCAGTAGACAATATTAAGATAGTGGAAAGCCACAGAGTGAGATTAATAATTGCAACTCACATTTCTGAGTAGAGTATGTATATCCAGACACATGAAAAGATACCTCAAATTATCATTGCTTTTTGGTGAAAAGCTTTTTCCTCTAAAGAAAATCCAAATAGTGAGCAGAGTATGAAAAAATACACAATATCATTAATAATCAGAGAAATTACACACATACATACTTATTACCTTGAAATAACTTCTTTTGTCATTCATTTCTTTAAAAGTATTTTTCAAAGATTTATCGAAACAAGTACTGATAAAACAGTGTTGAGATGTATTTTTAGAACAAACATGTCATATATTTATATTTTTGGAATACAACAGTTTTTCACTACTCATGTCATAATTTTTTTTGTTTTTGTTTTTAAAACAATCTTTATGTTGGCCTAATCTAATACTTTTTTCATATTTCCATTATACCATCTTTTACAACTCTCACTATTCCTTTTCTCAGTTTCTTATACATAATCTGTGTTTTTGAAAAACTTTTCAGTAAGCCTAAATTACTTTTACCTGTTGTTATTTTTTAAAATTGTTTTATTTTTTTATTTTAAAGAGGGTAAAACCCAGGAAAATACCAGAATTAAACCAATTAAAACAAACCAGTGTAAGTGATGCAGGACTTCAAAACAATGCCTCTTGTTGCCTTCAAAATAGCTGCAGATACCTTCAGGCATAGTGAAAATCAAACAGAACAGAACAGAATAGAACCAATAAAAACAAAACAATGAATGTAATACAGGACTTCAAAACAAGACAATAGTGAATCCAAAATGACTACTGTAATATATTTTGCTATCTTTGAAATAACTGTTCATGCCCTTGTATATAACAAAATCAAAACAAAATAGAACACAACCCAACCCCAAAAAACAATGAAAATGATATAGGACTTCAAAACAAGATAATAGGGAATTAACAATGGCTACCACCTTAAGTAGGAGACCCCACCCCCCACCCCCGCGCCCAGATGCCACACTGTGTACTGCTATTCTCTGAATAGAGGATCAGACCACTGGCCCTGGACCTGCAAGGTCAGTGAAACACCAAAACACCACAAGCATTAAAAGTAGCTGTTATCGCAGCCTGTTTCTCAGCCAGTCGCTTACGGGGTGGGGGAGGGATTGGCCCTTCTTGTTTGCCAACCCCATGCCACTGGAAGGGACTGGGGTCTGGCTCTACCCTCCCCCCGCCCCATCTCCTGCTGGCTGCACCCTGCGCAAGACGCTGGTTTGCAGGGGCTACTCGCTTCTTGGTGAGTCCTTGTTCTTTCCCCCAGAAGTCAACAAAAGGTACTGACTAGTGGGGAAAGGCTTGAGTCTGGTCTGCCCCCACCGCTGGCGGCAGCCCGCACATCCTGGTGTCATAATTTATAGCACTATGGTGATACACCTTTTATTATAAAACTTCTTTAATGGAGAACTTTATATATATACCTCAGTTGAAAGAATATAAAATAAGTTCTGGTGAAGCCATTGACCAGATTTTGTAATGGAACCTGGTTGTTATTATTATTTTTCATCTTCCCCTTATGACTTGCTATTGTTATGTTTATACTATTTTGAAATCTTTAAGGTCCTATCTTTTCAGTCCATTTTATCCATAAGTATCTCAGCATGTGTCTCAAAAAATACAATGATTTTCTAAAAACATTATAATAATATTATTAAAAACTATCATTTAATATTCTGTCAAATATTCAAATTCCCTCATAGTGTTATTTTTTACATTTTGCTTCTTTGTACTCTCCAGTTAAGGTCTATATATGAAGAAAGTGGCCATTTCTCTTACATTACTTAATAGATTCTTCTTCAATTGGTTCTTGTATCTTTGGAAGAGAAGTGGTGATTTATTTTGAAAAGTATTTCATAGTCATAGATGATTTTATTACAACAGTATATTTACTGTGTCCCTTCTGTATTTCCTAATAATTTTCAGCCAGAAAACTAAATCTGTAATTAGATTCTTAGTTCTAAAAATTGTAAAAAAAAAAAAAAGGCCTGAATGAATATCATGCCACCTCTTAGTCTCTATACTAATTTCACTTTAAAGTCTACTTTGCTATTTACAAATATTTGAGGATTTCTCTGACAGTTTATTACTATTACTGATTAATAATTCAATTCTATGTGCTGTATAACATTGTTTCAAATCTAAGTCTGGAAATTCATTGAATTTGATTAAACCCAGCATGTGGCCCACTTTTGTTGAACATACCGTGTATACATAAATGTGTATTCCATAGTTACTTTAAGTCACTGTACTGCGGTCTAGTCTCATTAGTGAAAGTGGAGCTCCTATTTTTTTTTCTGATATGACTCCCCAGATTCATTGAATGATTTTATTTTTTTTCCTTCTTCTTTCTTCCACCTAACTGTGTCCTACAGTGTATCTCATAGAGTTGATTCAGTGGTTTTTATTTTTAATCTAGTCTAAATGTTTCTACTACATGGAATTATTCAGTCTATTTACATTTAACACAATTACTAATATATTTGAACTTACTTTTTTTGTTATATGTTCCATGCATTTTGTGTTTTTGTACTATTTTTCTTAACTTACTTCGAATTTTTATTTTGTTATTTTCTTCTTTCTTAACTTTTTAGTTATGTTTTATTTTTTCAATATCTGTTTTATTTTTTCAATAGATATCCATCTTTTATTACAGACTACCTTGCCAGTGATACTTTAACCATTTCCCAAACAATGTAAGAACGTTATGTTAATTTAACTCAATTTTTTCCCTGTTCTGCATATTTTCCTCTAGTGTCATTACATATTTTTAGCTCTACACATTAACTCAAAAGACATTGTTATAATTTTTACTTTTCAGCAACAACAGAGTCATGCATTTTATGTATGTATCTATGTATGTATGTATGTATGTATGTATGTATGTATGTATGTATGGTTTGGGGTACCCTTCATTTCTTCCTATTGTTTTCTTTTTTTAGTGGTACTAGGAATTGAACTTAGGACCTTCATGCTGAGCTGCATCTCCAGTCCTTTTTTATTTTTTATTTCAAGACAGAATCTCTCTGTGTTCCATACGTGGAACATGAGTTTACAATCCTCTTGCCTCAGCCTTCCAAAGTGCTAGGCTTATAGGCATACACCACCATGCTCACCTCTTCCTGAATTTTTATCCTTTCATATAGGATCATTTCCTTTTAGTCTTAAAAAATTCCATGTGTATTTTTTGTAGTAGAGATCCTTTGGAAAATAATTCTTTTAGTTCCTGTGGCTAATGACTTTCTTATTTTAATTCTTTTGTTTTGAAGGCTCTTTTCACTGGTTATATAGAATTCTAGTTAAGCAGATATCTTGCTTTATCTCCAAGTGTCATTCCATTGACTTACATTTTCAGTTGAATCAGTTGTCTCTTTCATTGTTGCTTTTTTGAAATTTATATATCTTTTTCTTTGGACATTTTAAAGATTTTTATATTTACCTTTAATTTTCAACAATTTAGCAAAGGTCTTTGGTATATTCTTGTTTGTATTCATCCTATTTGAGATTCACAGAGCTTTTTTGCACATTGATATGTTTTATTACTTTGGGGAGACTGCATGGATATTACTGCATCAGATGTTGATTCTATCCCATTCTTTTCTCTTTTTTGAAATCTGATTAAGCATACATTAAAACTTTGACCATATCTCAAATGTCTCCTTTTGTATTGTTTTGTTTTCTTCTTCTGCTTCCTCTTCTCCTCTTCCTCTTTTTCTCTTCCTCCTCTCCTTCTCTAATCTGAAAAAGATTTGCTTCAAATTTGACTTTGTCTCTGAGTTTATTAATCCTATTTTCTCTTTTGTCTAGTCTACTGTTTAACTGACTTAAAGATCTCTTAATTTTAGAAGCTACATTTTCTAGCTCTATGATATTCACTCATTTTTTTTTCTTTTTCTATAGATTCTAATTTTTGGTGAAATTATCCAACTTTTCATTCATTACCGCCACTGTTTTACTTCTTTAATATGTTCTTTTAATTGTTGTTCTTAACTATTTTCAAATTTGTATTTGCTAGCCATCATTTCTGGTTCTGCTGCCTTTTTTCCTTTCTTGATTGTTGATTACATTGTTTTGTCTCTTCATATATAGTATCATTTGCTCTAATTCCAACCTTGCTTATGAAGACAGTTTTAGCAACTCTAAAATGTTATCTCCATTTCTGAGGGTATCTGCTCTGCAAGGCACATATGGGCTATACCTCTTTCTAGACAGGGATTTGTAGATACATAATACTTAGGTTGGAGTTTAGTAAAACTTTTCACTTTGGTTTATCCTTCAACATTGATTTTCTTGAATTTTTTTGAGAAATAGAGCTTTGTTTTCTTGACTGTGAAACTTCCCTTTGGAGATTTAGAGCTTAGCCTTTTGCATACCACTCCTACACCTTAAATTATGGCATTGTTTTGAAGGAGTACAAGTTATGTCTTTGTCATAGATACCTTTGCTTTAGAGAGACTTTGTCCCTGAAAGAACATGCGTGAGAGGTTTCATACCGGCTGGCATTTTGAAATTTTAAATTCAGATCTTTAGCTTCTCACATATCCTAAGAAATCAACAAGTGTTCTTAGGAAAGGTATGCTTTGTGTATGGGAGTCCTTTAGTCTCCAAACTGCCATGACAATTCCAATGAAAGCATGAAAACCTTTACTAGTTTCTCGGCATTCAAATGGAACCTCTGTTTGGGCTTGAATGTTACCTTAAACCACACCCAAACACTGACACTTGCCTTTAGGAAAGAAAACAGGTAATGATTACCAGCTCACATAGGCAGGGCTTCTTTTCTGGAATTGTAGATAACCTGAAATTCTTATTACTCCCATAATTCTATCATATAAGTACGTTTTACAGTTGGATAGGATCTTTCCTAGTTCTTAAAACAAGAATATTGTTCTACCTAGGTGCCCTACATCCTTTCCAGAAACAAAATACAAATATACCTCTTATTAAATAGAATGAAAATAAAGTACAAAGACTTGCTAAAAATAAGTCCACCAAAAATTGCTATCTCTATGGAATCAGTTTCTTAAAAAGAGATCAGAACAGGGAAATGTCAAGAAAAATTACTCCCAGGCCAGCAGCCTACATGTACTAGATAAGCTTTAATGTGTGTGTGTATGTATGTATGATGTATGTATGTATGTATGTGTATATATATATATATATATATATATATATATATATATATATATATATTTTAATCTGTTGAGCTACTTTGCATCCTGATTCTGGTTGCAGATAAAACTTTAAGATTTTTTTTTCTTTTCCTAATTTTAATTTTTAGAAAATGTGAGATACAATTGCTAATTCTGCTTACTATATTAAAAATAAATAAATGATAACCAGATAGTTTGAGTTACCTGACTCTGAAGCTAGTGGAATCAAAACCAAATCTCTTCCCTCTTTCTCTTCAAAAATTCTACATGGTCTTGCCTGATCACTGTTAATCATATGTTTCTAAATATTTGTGATGCCCCCTTCCCATGCTGGTACCTAAACACAGGGCCTTCACACTAGGCTATATCCCTATCCCTTTTTAAATTTTTTCTTTTTGACAGAGAGTCTCGCTAAATTACTGTTGCTGGGCCAACCTTGAACTTGTGATCTACCTGCCTCAGCCTCCCAGAGTTCTGGGAGTATAATTGTAAAACATCACAACTGGCTGGTGGTTTTCTTTTTAACAAAATAACAAAATACTATTTTGTATTTAAAAGAAGGAACAGAAAACCTCTAGATAAGGTATTTTCAAGAAATTATGAATTCTAGATTGACAGGATAAAATACTAAAAACTCTAGAAGCATATTATAATACTTTCTCTAATAATTTTTAATTAGGCAAATAACTAAGTGTAATAGGTTTATATTGTATCATTGCTAAACTGAACCAATGTTATATTATGATCAACCTATTCTTTAATTATCTTGAGAAAGTTTTATTAGCCTTATACTATTTTGTAGTAGAAAATAAGCCTACTGTATCAAAATGATAAAATGTTCTATTTTAGTTTGCTTACAGGCAAGTGTATATATATCCAGCTTTTTTCTGTGGCTACAGAAGAAAAGAATGAATATTTCATAAATCATAAAACTCATTCACCAAAGTCAACAACAAATTATTACATTTACAAATGTAGAAAAATATGTATTCCCAAAATAGGGTGGTGTGAAGCTTGTTTTCCATGCTGGATGGTATATTTAGAAGGGAAATGAATTCATAAGTTGAAACATGTTTTTTTTAAATTAAAAAATATCTTCATAAAATAAGGTAAGAGTTATTCTCTGTAAAACTATTCTTTCAAGCGAAATGCCAGGTTTATATTTATTTTTTGCCTCCTAATGTTATGTTTTAATCACTTGCAAGTCAGTTTCTTTTTTTGATATACCTAGATGATCTCAGATGTTGTCTACCATGTTGAATCATAGCCTGTGTGCCACCTTCTTGTCTTTATAGGGTATTTCATTGTTCCATGTATTGTCGAATAGGCACCAAGTTTTATCACTGTGTAGAGCAAATACCTAAGTACAAAACTGTACATGTCTGAGTGTGTTTCACTTTCAGCCATTCTATTCCATTAGTAAAACCAGGACAAATAAATATTGATCACATATGTAAGTGCATATTATAGTAAAAATATATTCTCATAACTCCTTTAAAGTAGAAGGCTGATGTTTATACAAGGATATGTAGTTACTACACATTTTACATTTTCTAGATTGTAGATATTGTTGGCATTTTTCTGACTTGTTATACTTTTTTAATCTGAGAAAATTAAATTCCACTTAGAAAAAATGGTTAAGTTGAAAGTGCTAATAGGCGTTATCATCTGAACACCTATTTTTCCGCTTCACTAATTTATTTTTCTTCCACTATCCACTGCTATTTGGCAGAAAGAAGACCCACTCCATTTAATGATTTTCATTAGTTTAAGGCACTTGTTTGAGTTAGAACATTAGATACGTAATATCCAGCATAATCTAGTGATTGCTGTCCCTGCCTTTGCCTCATTCACTCTTTGATGAATAATAGGACTTAGTGCAGTGTGTTATTTTCATTCATATTTGCTAAATTAAGCACCAAACTTAGAATATGTGCATATGAAAATGAGTGGAATCTATGCTCAACCAATTTATTGTAAGTATGTAAAATTAAATTTGTATGCATTTTCTCAGATATATGAGATTTTAGGTAATCTTGTGTCATGCAGATGAAAATGTTGGTACCTTGATGTTTTACCAAAGCCAGGGCCTTTTGTAAAAAATGATTATAATATCTTCTAAGAGGGATGACACAAAGAGGTATATCAATTACCAACTATAAGTGCTCTTGATATAATGTTGATCTGCAATATGGCTTGTATCCCGTGAAAGAACACAGTGTTTTGCCACAAATATAGTTGTTTTATATATATATATATATATATATATATATATATATATATATATATATATATAGTAGTATGTAAGTTCTTTTTTTTTTTGGCTGATCTAGGTTCACAGCTGTGATATTACATTTTGTTTTTTTACTATTTCCTTGGTTATTTTTGAAGTGTTCCAGGTTAATGTAGTATTAGCTTAACTGACTATACATAGATACTCATTTTAAGCTACAAATAATGGTTTTTAAAAGCCATTAATTTAAAAAGAACATGTTTTTTTAGTACAGATCTAGATCATATATTAAGGCAAAAAACCTAGATCTTTATAATGCAAGTTTAGTTGTCAGGTAGTTGAGATGTCCATAATCAATAATGCCATGGTTTGAATGTCTCCTAGAATTTGTGTGTTGGAAACTTAATCCCCAAAGTCATATGTTGGTGATATTTGAAAGTGGAGCCTTTGGGAAGTAATTAGGATTAGATCATCAGGTTATCAGTGTGGGACCTCCATGATAGCCCTAATGTTCTTATATGAAGAAAAAGAGAGATTTCCACCACCATCTTGGATGTTTTAGTCTTCAGAACTATGGTTTGCATAAATCTATTTTCTTTACAAATAACCAAGTATGTGATATTCAGTGATAGCAAGAGAAAACAGACCAAGACAGAGGTTGTCAATCACTTTAAAGTTAAGAGTAATCAATGTTGGTAGCATCTAGACCATTTTATATAGGTTCCGCATATAGAGGAAGTGACTTTTCATCATTTGCTATGTTTATAGTTGTTTACTTATGTTTAAAAATGCAATCTTCAAAGAAAGTATCTTAAACTAAATATTAATGTTAATCATTTGATGCACAGTTTTATGTAAGACTTGGTGTAATTTTTTTTAAAACTTCACTCAGAAATCATAGTACAGCCTTCATTATATTCATGTATAAAATGAATATACTGACAAATTCATTTATAAAATGAATATATTTGACTAAATATACTGGAATGTCTTCAGTATTTAGGTTTTTTTCTTATTTATTTAAATATGTGTTCATTTTCATGATAATAAATTTATATTTTGTTATATATCGTGTTATACATGTATAAAGCATTTTCAGAGTTTTTAAGGCATCCAGTAAATTATAGTGATTTTAAATTAAATTGAATATTTTCTTTTGTAAATTTAATGGTTCTTAGTTTTTTAAATTTTTATTTTATTATATGTGTTTATAGGCCATAAAGTTTCCATTCGTTTTCAGGAGTACGTACACATACATATCTTGATTCTTTTTAAAATTTCCTTCCCCTCCTCACTTCTCTCCCCTGTCTCTAAACTCCTTTTCCTTATTTTCATTATTAATGTTATAATTTTTAGCTCATGTTTATGATGTGTAATGTTTACACTCATTGTGAGTATTTGGTACATGTCCATGACTTGTCTTACATCTTTTATTTCCCTTCTCCTCCTCCCCACACCCTTGGTCTCCTGGACCCCTTCCCAGTGCAAAAAAATCTGTCTCTCTCATTCTTTCTGTCAGTCCTTCATTTTTGTGTTTATTTTGTACTTGGCCTTATTGAGGTGAGAGGTATTATTTGATATTTAAACTTGTGTGTCTGACTTATTTCGCTTAACATTGTATTTTCCAAGTGTATCCTTTTTTCTACAAATATACTGAATGTTATAGCTGAGTAATATTCCATTATATACAAATTCCACTTTTTCTTTATCCATTCAACTGTTGATGGATATACAAGCTATTTCCAGGATTTGGCTATTATGAATAGTGCTACAATAAACTTTGGTTTATAAGTATCACTGTAATATTATATCTGACTCTTTTGGAAAGATATGTAGAAGGAGATTAGCTGGGTCAAATGGAATTTCTAATTTTAGTTCTTTGAGAAATCTCCATACTGATTTCCTTAATGGTTGAATTAATTCACATTCCCACCACCAATGTAGGAGGCTTCTCTTTTCACCACAGCCATGCCAGCATTTGTTATTATTTGATTTCTTGATGATTGCCATTCTTTCTTGTGTAAAATGAAAACTTATCAGTATTTTAATTTGCATTTTTCTTTGACCAGAAATGTACATTTTTTTCGTATGTTCATTGACCATTTGTATTTTTTCTGAGAAGTGTCTGGGTATTTCACTTGCCAATTTTTTGACTGAGTCTTTTATTTTGGGTGATCTAAATTTTTAAAGTTCTTTATATATTTTAGATATTAGTTCTCTATCTGGGAAATAGCTGGCAGAAAAAAAAAATTCCCATTCTGTAAGTTGCCTCTTCATTCTAGTGATTGTTCCTTTGCTTGCAGAAGCTTTTGAATTTGGTATGATCCCATTTGTTGATTCCCAAGGCAGATGAAAGTCTACACATGGAGATGGTATTGTCTCCTGTTTTTTTAACATAAAATTCCATAATACATTTTGTGTTCTTCCTTTTTGAAATATGCATCTATATACTTTTTCCTGATTTATTCATTTATTTTGAAATGGCTTGTCTTTTCCTAGGTAGAACATTAGATTAGAGTATGTGGGTGAGAATTTGTGAATATAACTATGGGTGTGTCCTAAGTTAGTACAAAATGGAGAAACCACTTCTAAAACTTTAAGTTTGAACCTGTATCCTCTTCTTTTCTGATACTGCATCTTTACTGTCCCTTTTTAACATTTATTGTGCCTTTTCATCTTTCTAGCCTGACAACTGAAATCTGCAATCTTTTAACAAGCCTGTGGTTATACACTACTTAAGTCTTAATGTTAACTCCCTTGATTTCATTGCTTCACTTTTTTTTTTTGAAAGACCAACATTTAGTTACTTAAGATTCTAAAGGAGCATTTGCAGGAGGTTCTAGTAGCAAACAAGACCATATTTAACTATTAGCAATCCCACTGAATTGTTAATGACAAACTGGGAAAAGATGAGGGCGATGTGGGACCTGAAACAGGCAAACAAATTTAAAAGGAAGCAGAAAAAGCCTTTAAATCTCATATTATTATGGGTAAACATCTAGGCTTCTAAGTAGAAGGTTAACATTTAGAGAATCTCAGTGGAAGTATGTGGAATTTCAGGGTTCTTTTGTGTACATATGTTAGTAGATTTGAATTATTTTTCAAAATGAATTGTTACCAAAAAAAGCCTCAAATTACTAGCGATTTTTTTTTCCACATTAAAGTATAGAATCCTTTGGTATCCTCCATTCTTTTTTTCCTTCTTCCCTGATGCCCAGCTTTAACTGTAGTTTAAGAAGTTATCATAGAATTTCACAAGCCAGTGGCTTGTACCAGCCTGTCTAATAAGGAAAGATCATTCCAGAAATCATCCATGTAGCTTTGTATATTTGCAGCTCTTCATCACATCTAAAGTTGTCCATTTTATTTTTTTCACATTGGAAGTTTCTTTTCTGTCAAAAGGTCAGATTTGGGTTAATTACCCCAACCACGCAATCTTACTTAGAATCTCTTTTCCACTTCTCAAAACTGTTGAGTTATGACCCTAATTAGCTGCAGTGCACTTAATGCTCACATCGTAAGAAAAATTATTTTTTAAAAGTTGTCGTATTAACCATAAGGCATGTCGCTAATTATGACACAGGGCCTGATGTACAATAAGTACTTTGTGACTATTTTTTGAAAAAGTGATGAATGAATCGAGGACAAACATTAGCTACTAACCACCTACCAACGATTTAGATGAAGGACCTACTATGTTTTGGCTCATGGAGTTTTACAGCAGTTTCATCTGGGTGTAGGTTCTATTTGTTACTCCTCTTTTACAAATAGGGGAGTTGGAGTTTAGACAGTCAATAGACAGGTGGCCAAGTTCGAACTCTAACTGGATGTTTCTCATTTTAAACATCACTCTCATCTGATTTTAGTCACTATACTTCTACTTTCAGTAATAACATTTCCACCTATACAATTTTTGCCTTTTAGGGGAAATCAATCTGTAAGAGAATGGAGTGGGGCATGTTAAATAAGTCTAATTTTAAATTAATCTTGGCTAGGTAAGGAGGATCTATTTCCTTTTATTGTTTGTTGAGTTAAACTTGTCTTGTTCAATATGATAGCCATACTCGTGGCTATTTAACTGTTAGTAAACCAAAATCAAATTAAATTTAAAATTTAGGTCCTCTGTTCTGTTGGCTATATTTCAAGTGCTTAAGGGCCACATACAGTCAGTGTCTACTACACTGGACAGCACAGAGAGGGAAACATTTTCTTATTGCAGTGTTATAAAGATTCTAGAGTTTTTACTGGAACTCCTCTTCTTCCTGCCTCCATTTTTTTCTTCCAGGACATAGGATTAAATCCAGGGCTTTCACACTGAGTTATACCACTCCTCCCTTGACACAGGATCCCCATAACTTTCCCTAGCAATAGGTCCCCTGCCTGAGGCTTCAAACTTGCAGTCTTCCTGCTTCAGCCTCCCAGAATGCAGAGATTGTAGGCATGTGCCACCATGCCTGGATAGTTTTCCTTTTGAAAAGTGACTGAACCGAAGAAGTTATAACTCTTAACAGTGACACTAATTAAAGCCTGTTGTGGAAAATAGCTTTGTCTGTCACTATAGTTTTCAAGCAGTAGTGTTCTTATTTTATGTATTTTATCAACTTGTTTAAAGTTATGTTTTGGAATTCTCTCCTGCTGCCTAACAAACCATGATGACAAAGAAAATATTTGGAACAAATGTAAAATGTTAAGCACTGCTAAACCAAGAAGACACATATTTATAAGGCAGATGATACTGTATGATTAGAAATTATTTTACCTCATTCATCAGTATATCAGGATCAAAGGCACAAAGGAGAAAAATAATATACTTTTAAAGTATAATTTGTGATGAAGCACTGTAAACACAAAGCATATACTTTTTAAAAATAATAGTTGGATATTTTTCACACAAATCCTACACAGGAATTTATAAATAGGCCTTTTAATTATCTGGATTACTACAGGAATGTTTCTTTAATCCAGTTCATAAATTTGGCTGGACCTCTCTCTTAATATGGTCATTTCCAGAGTTGGAAAGCACAGACTCTGGGCAAGAACTTTACCTCCTTGGGATCACGTTGCTCATTTGCCACCCAAAGAGGTGAAGCAGCCACTCTGAGATCATCTTTAGTATTTACACCCTGTGATTCATAGACTGTGTCACAGATTAGAGGTCTGCTTCCTGGAACTTTGTCCATTTTTATCCATTGGAATAATTGTGGAAATATAAAGTTAAATGGGAAGATGTACAGAAAAACTGGATCTATATATAACCTGTTTTTTTCCCAAATGAAAAAATGAAGAATGAGGTTATTTAGCTCAACAAAGAGAATCAAGTACTGACTTGATTCAGTACTTGTTTATTAAAAACCAACATAAGGAGTATTTCTTATCTTCAAAAAATTGTTATTTTTCAACTGAAAAAATGCTTATCTAATGTCTGTCCTGCTGCTGTCCCAGACTCTCTGTAAGGGTTGTGTATCTTTTTAAATATTTCAGCCTCAATGCCGTTAGAGCCTCAATACAATAAAATATTCAGGCAGTACTTGCTAAGTGAATAAACAAAGAAACTTCATCATATCAAAATAATAACTTCTGACAGATATATTAGAAAGTTGTATAGCTCAGCATGTATCTCTTGTTAGTATACCATGGGCATCCTTTGTTTTTTCTCTTAGAAAAAGGAGCTAACCAGTTGCTTTGGATTTTTGCTCCTGGAAGTTTTGTGTTATTTGGAGAGTGCCATATATTCCAAACATGTATTTAAAAAATAAAAGGATGAAAAATAAGTATATATAATAAAAATTATCTTTAAATAATTTTGGTTTGACTTCAGTATATGTTATATGAATTTTTCAACAAAACTGACTTTCCTTTTTTCTTATAACAAATGATTGGTGTTCTTTGGAAACATTACTTAAATGGGTTTTTGTTTGGATTCAAGAATGGCCTGAGAATTGTCTTTCTGGAAAATATGTTTGTATGAAAATACACACACACACACACACACACACACGGCATTTGTGTGATGTGTTAGATGCTATTTGCCTGTTTTGAATATGTGATAAATAAGGTTTTAGAAATATACTATTTTGAATCTTAGAAATGATATATTGTGCTTTACTTCACTTTGTCTTCCTAGAGTATAATTTCTTGAGGTTTGACTTTTATCTTGGTCAGTCTTTATATTTAAAAATATGTTTGGCACAGAATAGGCACTCAGTAAGTACCATAATTGAAAAGCAAGTACTTCTCAATAAGAGGCCTGTTAGGGCCTAATCTTATTTGTAGGCTACTTACTTTCTAGGCTAGTTAAAATAGTCTTATTAATTGTCATTAATTGCAAAATTAGATCTCATTTTTGCCACTTTTTCCCCCCTAGGAAGAATCCCCAGCACAAGATAGAGTATAAACATAGTGTACTTCAAGGTAAGTAATTCTACTTCAGAGAAGAGTATAAACATAGTGTACTTCAAGGTAAGTAATTCTACTTCAGAGAAACTCAAAAGAAAATCTTTTAGTGATTTTCCTGTTAAACCTTGAAACAGTTTCCTATTATTATAAAAATTTTTATATCTGTACTTCTTACAGTGAGTTGAATTGCTGATTTTAGTGAATTTTCTTAGATTAAAAAAAAAACTGAGTACCTTTTATACAGCAAATGTGATTGGCAATCATCATCTAACAATATAAATTTTCTTTGTATCTGTTAGAATTCTTTTGTTTATTAGTAACTGAACACAAAATTTCAAAGTCTAGAAGTAGGACTGTATTTAAATAAGATTTACTGCTTTGGTTTATTAATAATGTCAACAGTATTCCCAAAAACCCAGTTTCCTACCATCATTCTGTCTTTAGAGAGGTATTACCATTCTAAGGCATTGTTTCCCAGCTAAAATACTATATCCAAGGAGAGAAGAACAACTTTGACCACCATGACTCCTAGAAAAATAATGAAATGTATTCTTTTTACTACCTTTGATTGCATTTCTGCCCTTGAGCTAATCACTTTGGCCATTTTGTTGAACCAAGGCAGGGTCACTTTCATCAGAAAGTACCACAGGGGACCCTGATAGAAGCTAAACTTTGGGGAACGGAGTCCTGTTTCTGGACTCTGACATTTTTTCCTTTTAACAACTTCTTTGTAATAGTTATATAATGCAGAGACCAGATCGGCAAACAGTATCTCTGCCCTCAAAGTGAGAGAATGAAGCACATACTATTGAGGCTATGCTGACTTGCACTTCTGTGCACCTCCATAAAACTCACTTTTGATAAGGCAATGAAACTACATAGTAAGGTAATTCCACCTGTTATTCTTCATTGTAACTGTAGTATTTTAATACACCAGACATAAGTGCGCTCCATCTCCTCTAACAGGGTATCGAGGTTATATTTATGCCTTCTTCTGAGCTGTTTGTATTGATTAATATTTGGGGTAGATAAGGTAGTTTTTTTTCCTGAAATACTATAATAACATTTGATTAAAACTGCATTTTCTTTACAAATTATGGTATTGTTCCATGAAAGGACATTTGTGTATCTTACAGGAGCCATACCTAGAAGCTACCTTTATGCATCTATCATAGTTTATATTATCTGAATTTTCTTTGAAAAATTTCTTGCAATGATCACTAAAGTATCTTGTGACTGAAAACTATACTTTACAGCAGTTCACTTTTTAAACACATTTTATTTTACTAGAAATTTAGTTTTTCTTTAAAAAAAATCTAAACTTTTTAGACAATAATTTGGCCTTATATACAGTAGTCCACTGTTACAGTTTGCTTTCCATTGTTTTAGTTACTGCAGTCAATCTAAGTTTTGAATAACTTTTATTACATTGTATTGGTATAGTCATTTTATTTTACTACTAGTTATTATGGTTAATCTCTTACTGTGCCTAAGTAATAGGTTAAACTTTACCATATATCTGTATCTATAGGAAAAAACATGGTGTGTGTAGGGTTGAGCACTAACTCCAGGTCTGAGCTCCATGGGAAGTATTAGAACATATCTTCTGCAGCAAGGGAGACTACCGTATGTACTTTCAGGAGCTGTTATGTACTGGTGTGGTTAAAACATCTCTTCCCCTCCTAACACTTATACATGGAGAGTCTGCCACATTTCAAATATTAAAATAAATGTTAAGATCTTACTATAGTTCCTAACTCAGAATTGTCTAACAGAACTATCTAACAGAATTCTAACATACTTGTTTTTCGCATCTCGCAAATCTTTAAAGTTTAGCATTACCCAAGGTTGTAATCTCATGTATGTATTGATTCTTTTCCCCATGTGTTACTTGTTTCCTATGTGAGCAAGCTTAGTGATATGAGAATTAGCAGAACTATGATTAGGTGAACTAGCCTTGGCTTTCCCTGATTATGAGATGCTCTGAAATCTTGGTGGCAAGAGAAGGAATACTTTCTGCTGGGGTTTATTCAGGTAGATTTGATGTGGTAACTTCAAATTGATCTTTAAGGTAGGAGAACTGGGTAGGTTTTGTTTTATTTCTTAAATATTCAATTTAAGAGGGGAGTATCATAGCTGCATAACAAAACTAAGATTTAATATAGTACCAACATTAAAATAAGCACATTAAACTTACTATTTAATTTCTACTTTGTAACACTCTGGAAACAACTTTAGTCTATAAATTTTTTCTATCCCTGTAACAGTTTGCATAGTGCATTGTTTTTTAGGTTTGACTGCTGTCATCTGTTGTTTCTTGCATATCTGATTAGTTTAGGATTTTACTAAGTTTCCACATGTTTTCAGATGGCTGCAGTTTTGGCACAGTGTATTGAATGCAGGAGTAAACAGTGCCAGGAAATTTTTGTTTTATACTTTCTTAGCTACCTTACCTGTTGACAGCATCTAAAATAAATTGTCATCAGTGTTTTAGCATCTAATTATTGAAGTCGTTCTTTCTGGCCTCTGTTATTACATGGTATACATTCTTCCAGGCAGCTGGCACCCTTCATTAGTGAAAATTTAGAATCTTCTTTGATAACTAGTGCTTTGATAGTTCTGCAATGCTGTCTACACGTTTATATGTACCTCCCCTCCCCCTCAAAAAGTTGAAACCATGATAGCCAGAAACAAAGCTAGTGCAGAAAGTCAGAGAATCTTGAATGAAATTCTATAAATTACTACTTACAAACTGAATGAGGAAATAATACCCCAAAGCTCGATGCAACGATGTTTAAAGAACAAATAAACTTTATGTATAATAAAGTAGATCAGAGATATACAAAGTGTTTTCTCAAAATATGATTAGTGGCTTGGCGCATTTAAAAATACTCTTTAGGTATAAAATGAAACATTATCAAAAATATTCTCATGGTATGTAGTAAATTGTATGGGCCAAATATTTCTTTACTTAATGAAAGTCTTAAGATTTATGGTAAAGGAAAGGAAAATAAAGGAAAGAATTAAAGTTTTAATCTGCCAAGGAGCATTTTCCATCTTAGATTTTAGTATGAGAAAATTATTTCATAAAATCAGTTTGAAAAGATCTTTTCTCCATACAGAGTCAGCGTTTCTTTTGCAATAGATCTGGAATGACATTCTCTTTGCTAACAGCCCTGGAAACTTAGTTCTTGGGATAAGAATTTGCAGTAAAACTTTTAAGTTGTAAAGGAAACATTGGATACAAAAAACAGAAGTGTCCTTCTTAAACTGCTCTGAAAAGTCAGAGTCTACAAAATTATCTCATGCGTCCAGCTGATTTCTATCCCCTTGTCTAGTGCTCTTTCCCTCAGATGATGCTGTTTTTATGAGACTTTTTGTTGGGTAAGAAGGATGAACAACCAAATGAGTGACAATTACTAGCAGCAAGGAACCTTGCTTTGAAAGAAACAAGCTTACTTCTGATTCTTCAGATACATGTAAATCATTGTTTCAAACAAACTAATATAATACAAAAAGGCAATCAGCTTTTAATTTTTAAAATACATTATTCTATTTCTTTTCACATTTGTTGGAAGTTACAACTACGAAAACATGACTACAAAAAAGTGTGTTTTTTATTAACATAGCAAACAGTTATTTTTAGGTCTATTATTTCTGTATTTCCACTAACTTTTTACTAACAGTGTTCTTCTCTCTTCAGTACTGGGTTGTGGTTTGGGATTCTTTTATGGTGTACCACCTAAGGGCTGAGTTGTGCGTTTCTCTAACCAAAAAACTTCCTTGTATGAAAGCTTTCTTAGAAATTTTTAAACTTATGTTTTATTAGTACATTAGTGCTTATTATATAATGATCACATTACTTGTGAGGAGTTGGTACACATGCATAACATGTTTTAGTCCTTTCCCCTCTTCTTTATCTCCTCTCCCTCCATCTCATGGTCATTTTCCCATTTGTAAAAGATCTATCTCCTTATTTCCAGTTATCTTTTATTTTGCTGTTTAGGATTCAAATTGTACTACTCCATGATATTTAAACTTGTGTAACTGATTTATTTCATTTAACATTATGGTCTCAAGGTGTATCTGTTTTCTTACAAATGACTCAAATTATCCTTCTTTAGGGTACAGTTGTCTTCCATTATACATAAATGATGCATTATCTTTATCCTTCATCTGTTATTGGACACATGGGCCACTTCCAAGATTAAACTATTGTTTTGCTATAAACATGGGCATGCATATATTACTGTAATATGATGTCTTTAACTCTTTAAGGAAGATACCTAGGAGAATACCTGGGTTGAATGGATTTTTGAGGAATCTCCATACTGATTTCCATTAGTGGTTGTAATACTTTAACATTCCCACCAACAATGTCAAAGGGTTCTTGTTTCCTTCAGCCTCCTCAGCATTTGTTATTATTAATCTCTTGATGATGGCCATCTTTTTGTGATGCAGATGGAATCTCAGTGTAGTTTTAATTTGCGTTTCTCTAATGATCAGAGATGTTGAACATTTTTTCACATATTACTGGCCATTTGTACTTCTTTTGAGAAGTGTCCATTTCAGTTACCCATTTTCTGATTGAGTCTTTCTTTTGGGTAGTCTTAACTTTTTAAAGTTCTTTATATATTCCAGATATTAGCCTCTTCTGGGGAATAGCCGACGAGAGTCTTACCCTATTCTGTAGGTTGTCTCTTCACTGTTGACTGTTTCCTTCACACTGTGAAGAAGCTGTTCAATTTGATATGATTCCATTTGTTTATTCTTGGTATTATTTCTTGTGCCATTGAGGCTGTGCTCAGAAAGTCTTTTCTTCCACCTATGTCTTTAAGAGTTTTATCCATTTTATCTTTCATCAGATTAAATTTTTTTAACACTTAGAGCTTTTATCCGTTTTGAATTTTTATACAGCAGGTTTTATGCAAACTGCTCATTTCATCACGTTAAATCCAGATGCCTAGATTCCCTGTTGTATGTTCCAGCTTGCCCAGTGAAGGAACACATGGATAGACGTGGTTTTTTCCCTTGTTGCTTTCAGCATTTTTCACATTCCTTTTGCGTAAAACATTAATTTTGTGGTAAAGATAGACATTTTATTTTTAGGTTATTTTAAGTCACTTATTTCAGAGCCCTGCTTCTTGAAAATTTTCCCTTGACTTTTGAAATCATGTAACAATTTAGATCAACAATTTCACTGGATCAGTGTATTACTAAGTTTTGTTACCCATAAGCTCTCTTATACTGAAGAGCAGAAACTGTAACATTTCTCTAAAATCATCTTCACGGAACTAACAATTTAAAAACAATAGGACATGCTCCTGTAGGTAACAATTGCAAATACTCAGAATTGTTCACCAAATTCACTACAAGAGAGCATTAATTAGCTTCCACAAATTAATAACATGTTAGCATTTAAAACTATGTTAAGAAGTATCTTATCTATATATCACTAATGAACATAGAACTGAATTCTAGGGATCATTATTTTATTTATTCATTTGAAACTCATTTTTGGGAAGTAAAATGGGTGAAATTTGATGACTAGCTATCCTGAATTCTGTTTATAGATACTTTTGTTAGATGCTGGCCTTCCTATTAAAGGAGCATAAATGTATAAGCATAAATATAAAATGTAAGTAATAAACATTTTTTGAGGAAACAAATGAGATTCTTCTGATTAAAGGCCTTTCTGCCTCAACAAGAGAATCTGCTCAATAAATTGCTAAAGAGGGCTTGAAGCCCCTCCATGTAGCAAGATTTGAACAGAAGTTTCTTATCTTAGGTAATTCATTATATTCATAGGCAGGCCGGTGAAAGGTGTAGAGTAAATAAAGAAAGGTTCTGTAAAACAAAATATGCTCAATTTGGAAGTGTTTCATTTATTCATCATTTATATGTTCAACAAATGTGTATTAATTGCCTTCCACATGTTAAGCACTGGTGTAGGAGCTGCGGGTGCAAGAGATGTAAAGCCCTGCCCTTGTAGAATTTTACAAATGTGGACAGTCTGCATATAAACAATTACATGATGTCATATGGTGATAACTGCTAAGCAAAAAAATTAAATCTTTATGAAGAACAGAATATACGAGTGCTGAAGAAGGCACCATCTCCCATATAATGGTAAAAGCTGCACTGTCTGGTAGTTTGACATTAGGGGGGAAAAAATGAAGGAGTGCAAGCCAGGTAGACATTTGAGGGAGAGAATGCCAGGGAGTGGGAGTAGCCGCTTCTCTTCTAAGAGCAGTAAAGAGCAGACAGAATTGGAACAGGGAGAGTAAGTAGAGAGTGGCATGAAATAAGGTCAGGAAAGCTAGCAGCGAGCCAGCTGTGTAGGGGTTTGGAAGCCAAAACCTTGACTTAAGGACTTCAGTTTATTTAGAGGGAGACAGAAAGCTATTGCAGAGTTTTCTGGTTTCTTTGTGGAGAAAAAACTAAAATGAAAGCAAGGAAACCAATTAGGAGCATCAGGAAGGAGATGATGGTGTTTGAACCAGAGTGTTACAGTGGATGTGATGAGATGTAGTGAGTATACTTCAAAGATAAAACCAGTAGACTCTCTTGACATACTGGATTTGAGTTTTCAGTAAAGGGCACTCCAGATAACCCCAGCCAGAAGGCTGGAAGGTTAGAGGAGTCATATTGAAGACTGATAGAAGAATAGTCAGATTTGAGTGAGGCAACTCAAGAGTTTTGTTCTGGGAGTTTCCGTTCCAGGTGCTGGTTAATCACCAGGTGGGGATAATACATTGGCAATCAGATCAATGTGCCTGGAATTCAGGGCAGTGGGTCAAGGCTTATGATGTAAATTTGGGGATGTGGGGTGTTAGACTGGATGGCGTCAGGTAAGGACTGAGTGAGAGAAGAGGTCCCAGCCTGAAACCAAGGCATTCCAAAATGTAGAGACTGTTAAATTAAGGGAAGTCCAGCAAAGGAGACCAAGAAAGAGCAACCAATGAAGAAGGAGGAGAACTTACAGTTGTTTCAGCTTTGCATCTGTTTTTCATATAAATTCTTTAAGATAATATCTGAATCTAAAAGGGAACAATTTACTGAGCTATCATTAGCACATACTTGATGATTATGTGCAAGTGTATCTACAACAAAGCATTTATATGAGGTACTTCTAAGAGCAAAATGGACAAGAGGAAAATAGACATAATTTAAGGTAACAGCCATTAAAACACACACACACATGCACACATATAATAAATATAATTTATATAGATATAAATAATATTAGAAAATTCTGATGTTTTTCTCTTTTTGTTCATTTCCCCAACTTCTAACTACCCTGGAGTCCTGAGTATTTCTTAAATGCATTTTTTTGAACAAGAAACTGAAATTGGCTAGACATAAAACATTTCCTCGAGACGTTTTCTGGGAGGTGAAGATAGGTAAACACATGATATAACTGATAGACTTCTTATATTATGCTAATAAGAATGATTGTGTTACTATGTATACTTTTCAGCTCAGCAAGAAACTTGGGAGGAAATTTGATGTGCAATTTATAGTTATGTTAAGAATTGAGGTTGAAATTTATATATTTTGTTCTTTGTGTTCTTAGTTTCTACATTATTTGCATTTTGTTATTTAATTTTTTTTGGTACCTGGAATTGAACTCAGGACCTCATGCTTGCTAGGCAGGTGCTGTGTCACTGTGCTATAGCCCCAACCCTTCTTATTTAATTATTAAGATAAGCTATCTCAAAACCTCTCTGGAATGAGCAGTGATATATTCTTTATGGTAGAGGTTTCTTGAGTTACCATTAGATTTTAATATTTTCAACCAATATATCTGCTGTTCATCAGGAATTGACCTCTGCCACTAAGCTTTCCAGATAAAATCTTCTAACTGTTTCTAAAATGTTCCATTCCATCGTTTCTCAGAACCTTACTTTGAACCAGGTCTGCTGCTCACTTTGGAAAGAACATAAAATAGAGTAGGGTAAGGGATAAGTAAATTTGGAGATGGAAGCATTTTCTAACATTATTTATATTTATTATATATATGTGTTTGTGTGTGTGTGTGTGTGTGTGTGTGTGTGTGTGTGTGTGTGCTCTAATGGCTATTACCTTAAGTCTTACTGAAACATGAGCTATACAAAATCTTAGAACCATAATACTAACTTTCCTAAGTACTTAATCTTGTATCTTTTTGTGTGATCACAGTCCTGACACATTGAGCCAGATTATGCTAGATTTGCTATGAAAACAACCCCCAAATTTCCTTACAATAACAAGTAAGTGTATCTCTCCTTCATAGTACAGCTGTGAGTTGCCTGTGACTCTGCCCCATGTGTATGCTCACCCTAGAATCAGGCTGAAAGATCAGTCCCTATATGGAACATGCTGTTCTTGTGGCAGAGGGGAAATGGCCAAGCAGAACCACAGAAAGACTCAAAGCTTCTACTTAGAAGTAGTGCACAAACTTCTGCACATGTTCCTTTGGCCAGCTGAGTGTGTGTGTGTGTGTGTGTGTGTGTGTGTGTAGTGTTATCACAGGAAGGGGCAGTAAATAACTGCAACAGGGTACTTTCTACCACATAGGAATGTAGGGTAGTATGATTATGATTATGATGTTACTAAGGAACCATTATTTTGACTCTTATAGGCCATTTTACTCCCAGAACTTCATGATAAGAAAAGTTAATCTTATAAATAACAAGCGATCACTTTAGTGCCCTTTTAAAAAATTTGTAGTGTTATGCTACTTACTAATGTCTTGGTTACTTTTCTCTTACTGCTGAGACAAAATTCTTGACACCCAGAATTAGGAAAGGAAAGGTTTATTTAGCTTACTATTTTTGGAGGTTTCAGTCCGTACTCAGCCGGCTCTAAGGCAGGGTGGCATGGCTAAGAGGCAGCCATTCATGATGGCCATAAACTACAAGAGCAAAAGGGCAAAAGGGGAAAGCATACCTCCTTCTTTCCCTTTGTGTTGTATGCCAGCTACCTGCCCCTGGGCGGGTGCAGCACTCACACCACCAATCTCAGTGTTAAACAACAAATAATCACAAATGCTAAACTTAGCAGCCTCCGTGACTGTATGAAGCTTTGGGGGCACAGCCAACACAAACCATAACAGTTAATAAAAGTTAATTCTTCTTGTTATAAAAAGACATTTTATAGTCAACAACCTGATCGGAGGTTGAATTGCAATTGATGTGTACCAATATTGTTTCTCAGTGAGAAGTGCAGCAGATGAAGACGATGGTACTGCACAGCCCAGTGAATATGACCCAAATGACAGCTTTCTAGATGATGAGGAAGAAGAGTATGAGCCGACAGATGAAGATTCTGACTGGGAACCAGGAAAGGAAGACCAAGAACAGGAAGACGTGGAAGAGCTTTTGAAAGAAGCAAAAAAGTTTATGAAAAGAAAGAAGTAACTCTGTTCCTATATTAGGTTTGCATTCATATTTTCTCTATGGAAAAATTCAGGAACTAAGGTGGTGCTTAGTGATCTTTTTCCTTCTTTTGATAGTTGTAACTTTTGCTGTTGACTCTTTGTGAATAAAACATTGAAATGTCTGCCTTCAGTGCAGCAAGAAGAATTAATTTTGTTACCTCGCCCTTTCTTTCCTGTTTAAGGTATCTGGCAAGAAGAAACAGACAAAGAGCTCAAAGAGTAATAATTGATATTTTTCAGTACTTTGTATATTGGCAATAAAAAGTAAAATCCATGAATTTTGTTGTTTTTTTCTTTTTTTCCAAAGATTCTGTTTTTTATAGAGTACTGTGCAAGTATAACTAGGAAAATTACTAGAGGTGGGAATCATGATTGTAATTCTTCAGACAAAACCAGGCTTTAAAAATGACAGCAATTACATATATAATGGCTATTAATTTTCTAGTACTCTACATGTGTACTTTGTAATTTCATTTACTACTTTTACTCTGAAATTTGGAGAAATTTTTCCCAAATCAATACTGAAAAAAATTCAGCTAAGTTACAGAAATGTTCACCTTATAGAAAATGTTATTTCCTGTCTCACATTTGTAATTTACTGTATATCTGAGTTTAGAGGTAGAAAAACTCAAAGAATTTGATAATTTTTTCAAAATAAGGCCACCCTATTATTTTTGCTCTCACTGTGCTGTCTTTGCATTAAGAATACAAAAGTGATTTTAACCTTAATTTTTTCAAAAGACATTATTTCTTTTATGCTCAGATGAAAGTAGTGAGTTGTTTGCCAGGTCTTAAGATTCTGGTTTCTTAGATGAGAAAGTTCTCCAGTTTTATGAAGTATATCTCTGTATTTCTGTTATAAAGCTACTCTAGGCTCAATAGTATTTTAACTGACTTTAAATTCTTAAAATATAGTTTAGAATTCCAATAATACTTGAGTATATATACACAATGAAATATATTATTGAAATCATAAATCAGTACCTCAAATGAACCCTTATTAAACACTAATTTTTTTACTCCAAAAACATATGCTGTGTAAGAGCAACACAGATTTAAAATATTACTTTCTTAGTGTTTTTAAATATCTCTCCAAGTAATTGAACTGTATTACAGTTTACCTAAACTGATCTCTTCAATAAATATTTCAAGGTCAATAAATATTTCTCTAGATTATTACCTATGTTCTGACTATTATTATTTGGGAACACGTTTTTCTCATATATCCTTAGTCTCAGGGGCTTGACAAACCTGTGAATAAAATGTTTGAATTCATTCTTATTCTATACTAACTAAATCCTTAAAGGACTCTGTAATCCATTCCTGGTACATACTTGAATTGAAAACATGTCCACCCAAAAACTATACACAATGTTCATAGAAGCATTATTCTTAATAGCTACAAAGTAAAAACACAAAAATATCCATTAACTGATTAATGAACAATCAAATTGTGGTATCTCTGTGCAATGAAGTATTATTTGGCCATAAATAGGAATGGAGTACTGATAGGGGTCTAGAACAGTATAATTCCATAGAGACAGAAAGTAATTAGTGGTTTCTAGTGACCTGGGCAGGAAGAATGAATAATGAATATATGGTTAGTTTTTGAGTGATAAAAATCTGCTAAAATTAGATAGAGGTGATAGTAGAACAACTCCATGAATATATTAAAACCAATGAACTATACAGTTTCAAAGGGTAAATTTCATGATATAATTAACATTAAAGAATGCAAAAAGCAACACTTGTTTTTTAAGAATAAAACATTTTACATCATGATATTCTGAAAATAATAGAATAAAAGAGCTCATAATAGCTAGCTTTTAAGGATAGTTTGACACAACTTTTATAAACGGCCTGAGACATTTTTAAAGTAAAACGAGTGTTTTAATGTGCAACTTGACTGTAGTATAATGAAAAATTGCTACTTCCAACTGGACTGTGTTTAAATTTGTGATGATGACATTGGGTTGTCAGTGGTGTCAGGAGCAATATTAACCAAACTTAATTGTTTGATCAATTGCTATCCCAAACAGTGACTGAGAACGGATTCTCCTCATCATGACGTTCATGGAACTTAGACTGTAACCCACTTTCTTTTGTCACAGTAAAAATGATCACATACATAACGTACATATTTTTCACTTGCGTGCTTAATTCTAAAAGCAAGTATTTTTGGTGAACTTTTTTGAGAGGAGGAGGATTTTCTACAATCTTGGGAAGCTAGAGACATGCAAATCTTTTTTCTGGAACACTTGAACTTTGACTCTGCTTTTATCGCAAGTTGAATATGACCTTGTTGCTAGCGAGCTTGTTTCTGAAATTAGAAGACACTTGTAAACATTCATTGTGATGAAAGAAGATAGGCTCTTCTTTCACCACTGTAAAAGAAGCATAATTCTTTCACAGTAGTAGTGTAAAGCCAAGAAAAAATGTATAGGAACTTTTTTTGTGAGTAAACTGGGCAGAGTTCAGTGACACCAGCCTACCCTGTGAAAAGGGAAACTATATACCTGCGTGCTGCATTGGAGCCCTGTCTGGTGAAATACCTCATTCCCATAGTTCTCTAGAGTCTATAATGGTGCGCATGTGTGATCTTATCCTAGAAGTCTGCAAAACCTGCCAGGTTGCATTCTGTGAAGCATCTGGAAAAAAGTGATAAGTAATAATTATGGCTGATGTCATTATCTTCCATCCTGATATGTATAATAAACTTTATTGTCATAGCTACATTTGTAGTTGTGTTCTAGACCCTGTTGTAGGTTCTGACATTTCAAAGAAGAAGATAGTCACTGGTTTCAATGTGCTTACAATCTATTTGGAACAGTAAGATATCTATTCACCTTCAAGAATTTGTCCAGAAGTCTAAGGCCCTCCTAGACCACTCTGTTACATTTCAGCTTCCTCTACATTTCAGCTTCCTCCACACCCTGCCCCAACACTCTTGAACCCCAATCTCAAGCTCTATTTTGTCCATAAAAGTTCATATTGTACTGTGTAATTTATCTATCATTATAAGTCTTTCTCACTCCATTGGAATGTAAGCTCCCTCAGAACAGAGGTTTTTGTCCACTTCTTTTACTGATCATCCCTAGTGTGAGGAACAAGTGCATGGAATATAACTGGCACTCTGCACATACTTGGTGAATGGGTATGTGACCATTTAGACATCAAGTAGGGTAGCATGTGAAGATAGCTAGACTGCTGAGTTTTCAGGAAGAAATGGAGAGGAAAAAATAGTATTTCCATCACTAGAGAAATTCAGAGATGAAACATGAAAGTGTAGAGGACGTTTGTGTTGTGCTATTATTACAGTAAGAACATAGGACATGCTTTAATGGCAAGCAATTGGAATCTCTGGAGAAAGATTCAGAAAGTTGTGAATGTTAAAGAATGGAAATTTGTACTTCTGTTTACATTTCTTAACAAAATTTATTAAAACAGCAATTCTCAACTTTGCCATGGATCAGAAACCTTTGTTAAATTCTTTTAAAAAAAATAAATGTAGGGCTTTATCACAGAATACAGGGTCAGAACCTCTCCAGTCACCAGTATGAATGTTAAAAAAAACAAATAGGCCTTCATACTCTGTACTTGTTGGCATCAAGAAGGAGCGCTTCTGAAGACCAGGCTAGATGAGCCATTAAGTTTTGGGATTGGTCTATGAGACTTTAATTTTTCTTGATGCATAGAAGATAGAAATCCATGAGTCAAAGTAGCCAATACTCTGAAACCACTTAAATATACGTTCAGGACAATGTTATTTAAGATTTTTTAAAAATTTATTTAAAGGGAAACAAAAGCATGTAAAGGGTACAGGTAATACAGAATTCCAAAAAAAAAAAAAAGATAAACAATAAGAAATCACTAGTTAATAAATTACATATTGTCCTCTTTGAAATAGTTGTTCAAGTTACAAAATTAAAGCATACAAAGTAGATAGTCAAACAGTGAGAGTGTGAGCAGCTATGCATGCATGAATCTCTGCATGTATTTATATACTTCCTGTATTAGAGGGAAAAACAAAATCTAGCAAGACAAAACAAATTCCTATAAAAACATGAAACCAAAAAGTCATATAAAACCACAGTACAAGGTGATCTACAATGATTGCTGTGTTGTTACTTGTTATCTTTAATAGAATTGTCTATATCAATAGGCATAAATGAATATAGCAGTATAATTGAATATAGCAGTACATAATAATATTAGTAAAAATAAAACATTGTAGACAGTATAAAACTTCAAAGGCAGGTAATAATCAAACCAGAGTGGATATTCTAGTGGATCTTGTCATCTTCAGTGCAGTTGCCTATACTCTCAGACTTGATACTATCAATCATAACAGCTTTGAATAAAATCTATCAATACAAAACAGTGATCTAACAAACCAGATTCAATTACTATCAGTCATGGTAAAACAGTGTAGGTTTTACAGAGCTTTAGATTAAGTTAATAGGAAATTAAGGATGATTACTGTACTATATCCTCTTATTTTGGGGATTACTGTCTGTGGCCCCAAATCTAGTACAAGTGGAATGACTGGAACAGAATATAAGACATCTAAGCAGTGTAGTGTGAGTAATGTGGGTTTTAAATCCTGGTGCACTATTAACAATATAGTGTATCAAGGCCATCTATGTTAGAGTTTCTAGTTATCCTTCTCTGCCTCATTTCTGCTATGCTATTTTTTTGCCTTTGTTTGTCTACTTTTCTCCTTCATTGTACTGCCTGCCCCACTCATTGAGGCCTTTCTGCCACTGTTCCTAAAATCCTGGTATTTTTTTTTTCTCTCTCTAGAATGTCCTTCAGTATTCTCTGTAGGGTTGGATTGGTGGTCACAAACTCCCCCCAGTTCCTCTTTGTCATGGAAGCATCTTGTTTCTCCATTAATTTCTAGTGACAGTTTTGCAAGGTACATCAATCTGGGCTGGAGGTTATTTTCTTTCAGGGCTTGGAATATTTTGCTCCAAGCTCTTCTTGATCTGATGGTCTGTGTGAAGAAGTCAGCCATGATTTTGATGGGCTTACCTTTATAGGTAATATGTTTCTTTTCTCTGACAGCTTTTAATATTCTGTTTTTATATTTAATTTCTGATATCTTGATTATTATATGTCTGGGTGTAGATCTGTTTTGTTTGTAGGTGGCTGGAGTTCTGTATGCTTCACACAACCGAATGTCATTTTCTTTTCCCATGTTTGAGAAGTTTTCCTTAATTATTTCCATGAATAGCCTTTGTAATTTGCCTGTATGTATTCCTGCTTCTTCATTCACATTTCTTATTCTTAAATTGTAGATTCTCTTGTCATCTTCCAGCCTTTGTATTGTTACTGCCTGTTGCCTTGTTATCTTTAAGAGATCTTTCCTTTCATGATCACGCATTGCAAACTTGTCTTCAAGTTTTGATAGTCTATCCTTAGTTTATTTTAAGGAGCTTTTCCAGCTTTCAATGGAGTTTTTAATTTCCTGGTAGTCTCTTTGAATCTGCTTCATGTATTCTATATTTTCTTTATATTCTTTATCGAATGTTTCTCTCCTTTTTTTGTGTTCCTCCCTTCTTCTGTTTATATCATCCTGAGATGCTACCTGAGGGCATTTCTTTTATTACTCTCCTCGTATCTTGCTTTACCTGATTTAATATTTCAGTTTTGAGCTCATCTACAAGGTCCCAAAGATATCTCTTAATGTCCATTGAAGCCATGTCTGATGTTGTGTGTTTGCCGCCCTCAGTCTCCCTTGTTTTTCCTTCTCCTGGATCAGTGCTCTCAGGGTTCTGGGCTGGGGTCCTCCTTCTGCCTCTCTCTCCTGTCATGACCCTGGCTTCCTCCACACAGGTTACAGTCCAGGTCCCAGCCCCCTTTTCTGTTGGCCACGTTTCCTCTGAAGCACGCTGGCGAGGGACCTCCACCCTCTCCTGCCTGCTCTTGTCACTGAGGTGTAAGCAGCGGCTGTGTTTGCCTGCTCCTCCCCTCCGGGCCAGCCAAACTTCAGGTGCCTTCACCCGGTTAGTGCATGCTAGGCACAGGGAATCAATTTGGGACGGCTCACTGGGTCCCAGCCAGGGGCTTGGCCCAGTCCAAGCAAATCCCAGGAATCTGCTCTGGGGAGGGAGCAACCAACTGAAGTCACTGTCGCTCCCAGTTCAGGCTCCTCCTGCCCAATTCCAACATGTTGCCCCTTTGGTTGTGCCCTTCCCATGGTGGGGGTTTCATTCCCAGCACTGACCATGGATTAATGAAGGTCCCTTCACCGGCTCTGCTCTCTGTTGGGCTCACCAACCCCCAACTTCAGCGCTGCTGTGCTTCCTGTGAGTGGCAGTGGAATTAATTTGGGCAGCTCTGCCAGCCAGTGTGGATTCAAGCTGGTGCAAACTTGGCAGGTCAGCACAAAAATGCTGTGTCCCATAATTTTTAGCTGTTTCAGTTGTAGTCCCGAAGTATTTGACGAGCTTTTTTGTGTTTTAATTTCTTCCTGTGTGAAGAGGATCCATCTCCCTCTGACTGGGTCTCTCCAGGGTGTTTTATTCTGGCAAATGAGTTGTTTCTCCTGGGAGGCTTTGTATTTTGTTGCTCACTGATCGACCATCTTGTCTTCTCCCTATTTAAGATTTTAAACTCTGTTAGGTGTTAGCTTATCTATTGAGCTTAGCTGCTCACACTGGCAGTAGCTTCACCATCAGAGAACTTCCTCATTGTGCCCTGGGTAGTGTCAGATCTAAATTCTAGAGATCTATTGTGCAACATGGTTACTATTGGGGACCATTACAGTGGGTTACAGGTTCCTGCTTTGGTTAACGCAGGAGGAAGAAAGAGAAAAAGTGATGAAATAGGGGTGCAAGCAGGGATCTGGGAACAACTGGTCAAGAGCGACTCAGAACCTTGGTATTTATTCACTACATCTGAGTCAAGGACAATGAATGAAGGGCAGTGGGTATTGCCAGGAACTGTAATGGCTGGTAAGAACAACAAAGCATTCTTGCAAGGACAAGGACAAGAGGGGGCAATGAGGAGACTAGTTTTCCCAGATGCCGATTTTATCTCATCTTGCCCTTCGAGTGCCACGGCAGTCATTAGCCCTAGAGCTTCCAGCTGTGACCAGAAAAGAGCAGGGGGTCTCCATGTTCCAATCTGGCCCAAGAGCTGCACAAGAATAAGTGTGATATCCCCTAGGCTCGATTTCGAATTCCTGGTCTCCAACAGGTGAGAAGCTAATAACCGTGTATTGTATTCTTGCAAATGGCTAAGATAGACTTTAGTGTTCCCACCACAAAAAAACCAGGTATTATGTGGGACAATAAATATGTTAGTTCAATTTAGCCATCTCACAATGCATGTTTCAAAACATCGCGTTATACATCAGATTGTACAAATAAATAACTAAAAAACTAGAAAAGTATTTTTCACGAAAATTTATTTTTAAAAATATTCAGACCTAAAAAAAAAAAAAAAGATTCAAATCTTAGGGGCCAGGAGTGTAGCTCAGCATGTAAGCGCCTGCCTGGCAAGCACAAGGTTGTGAGTTCGATCCCTGGTACCAAGAAAAAAATAAATAAAATAAAATAAAATAAAACATTCAAAACTGAACAGATCAATAGCCACAAAAGAAATAGAAAGTATTCAAAGACCTACTCCTACTATACATCTACAATGTAGTATTACAAATGAAGTCTATCAAACCTGTATTCAAGAAATAATTCACCTGTTAGAATTATTGTAGGTAAGGGGAAACAGGTGTGTTAGGGTTTT